>CM060109.1:42321391-42781391 GCA_030522415.1 Channallabes apus
CCACCCTTCATTTCTTCATATATTGCTTTCAAAGATCCAGACTTTCTTGAATTTTTATGTAATCTTGAGGAATTGTTCTCCAGGCTTCCTGAGGGTCTTTTTTTTTTTTTTTTTTTTTTTTTTTTTGCATTCATTTTTGGCTCTCACTTTCACTCCAGTCCCTGTGCCTGGGCAGTTTCATAGGAATGATTTTTGTTTGCTAAGCCACAAAGTGACCTATGGGTCATTCCAGAATAAAATACCAAATTACCCAAGTGAGCCAGTGAGAAACAGGTGCAGATGATGACAGATGATCAGGCCGCTGATTGGTATACTGGTGATGTTTAATGTTGAGTGGTTGGAACAGACTAGAGGGGTAATCAGGTTGGTGCTAAGGTTTTTACATAAAAAGTCAATAGTTAAATTGTATATTTCTTTTTGCAGCTAGTCACATTAAAACAATGGGATGGCTCAAGACAGTACTGCAGAATGTGGCAAGGGTTTGAAGAAGTCCTTTTTCAAAAACATATTTTCTGCATTTTCATAGTATCTTTAAAATACAACTGGTTCTCAAAATATTGCAGGCAGGAACGCTGTAAACGTGTAATCAACTCCACTGACTTATTCAGTTCAGATTTATTTGATGAATAGTGAATAAAATTATTTATTTATAGTGCAACTATTCAAATACTAAGTTTATGATCCAATAATGACAATGACCTTTTTCCCCCCTTTTTTTGAGGCATGGAATTTCTTTTTCTGTAATTTCCAGATAACATTAAGTCCAATTTGACATTATTTAACTAATGTGTTCATGTGACACTTTTTAAAAATATGTGAAATATAATAATTCAACTGCTTCAAAAGACTTTTTTTAAATAAAGACTACAATGCATAAATGGCATTAGGCTTCCCAGCACTGCTTTCAAACAACAACAATAGTATTTTAAGAGAGACCACAGATTTTTTTTTTAATTTACATTTACTTCCAACAGGTCACACAATTATGCCTAAAGTGAAGAGTTTTTATGCATTTTGTCACCTTAATTACTGTTTAATAAGGTTTTGTGCAAGAAAAATACAAAAATTATTAGACATTCAATGTATCACCAAACATACCACAGATGCATAATTATTCTACCTGCTGCATTTCTGAAATGTAGTAATTCTTGCATCAGGTCTAACCTTACCTAACTGTAAAAACAGGAAATATAGTCTCATATTGTTGCAAATAAATTGCATCCTATTGGCAATGATGTGAACTCTTAAAAAATATGTTGAAAATGTCTACCGATGTACAGTAACAATTTTCTATAGGATTTCAACAAACCAAATATAAGATTATGTCTAGACTTTTTTAAAACTCATTTTAAGCCTAAAATAGACATTTTTGTTATATTCATAATTTTATGGTTTTTAATACATTTATTTCTAGATGACTAGAACATCTTTTGCCAATAGAATACTAAAAACCTTGAATTAATAAAAATGTTTAGACATAGGTCAAAAAACCTTATGTTTGACCAGGTGAACATTGTGTTCATTATTTGGTTCATTGTAATTGTCCAAATCGGAACTATGAAATACATGTGACTATATTTAATATATTTTTATTTGCTAAGATTATTTGCAATGTTGTTTCATTATTTGCGAAGTTTGCCGTGTCACTCCATGTCAGAAGAAACATACTTACTTTACCATATTTTCAAGCACACTTTTAATACTGTGGAACATTAAGGAATTTGTATACATTAATGTTAATATTTCTTTAACTCATATGTTCATAAATGCCATTGCTTAGGGGTGTATTGATTGCTTTTTTCTCTTCAAGTACAAGTAGTACATGTTAAAGTAGTATACTGTATGTTACAGTTCTACTGTACATGTTTTCTACAAGGTACTAATAATGATACAGAAATAAGAAACCTCTTTAGTATTAAGCAATCAAATGCTTTATGGAGCATCTTAAACTGCCAGCATTGAACTTCTCCTGCTGAGATTTATGTTTTAGATGTTATGGCACTTTAGCAGTTTCTTAAATAGAGAACTCAAGCGTGGCTGACCTGAGTGTGTCAAGCTCATTTCTCTAAGCAAACATGCCAAATGTAGTGCATACACTGTAACAAGGAACTACATACTGTATGTGATAGTGCTTGCAGATATGATGTGCTCTCGCATGTAACATTTCACAGCATCTTGAGCACATTGATGATGAATACATTTGATGATAGAGCTACAGTATACAGTATTCTTAGGTTAGCCACTCTATATGTTGCTCTCTGTTTAAGATTCTGATTGTGGGTTTTACAGATTACTTGTGTTGTAGGATGATGCTGTAAATCGTTTTTCTTGATATATTTAGAAGGTACAGTTTACAGTTTTGATTGCTGTCCTTTTTTTGTATCGGCTGTTCATTAGCACAACAACACACTTGGGTAAAATAATATCAAGTGGTAACATTCTTTGGTATCTTTTGAGACCAAAATATGAGTAAATGACCAACTAATATTAGATATCAATATCAGCACTGATGCATGATTAAAAAAATCTTTGTGTACCATAGACTTTAAACAAATGTCACTTAATTATAGCACTTTTGCCATATAAATAAAATCAATTAAATTAAATATAAATCTGACTAAAAGTGTGGAAGTGGCAGTAACTAAGTAAAAAAAATAAAAGCATGATAATATAATGAAGTAAAAAAAAAAAAAACTCAAATATATATATATATATATATATATATATATATATATATATATATATATATATATATATATATATATATTTATTTATTTATTTATTTATTGCAACCCTTACACAAAACTCCCACATTTATATGTCCATAAACCTTGATCACCTGAAGCACTTATACATCAGGTCATTATAATGGACTGCTCTAAGCCAAGACAATGAAGGCCTTTCCATATTAAATGTTAATGAAGGAACATGACAAAAATATACACAAGTGTAATATTTTGGTTGTTGGCAACTTGACTTAATTGTAAAATATTGTTGAACCTATAAATATTACCTGCTAGTTTCCATTCTTTTGGACTGTGGCACATATAAATGTTTGCGTTCCATACTTTCGCTCACCTGTGTGTCAAATTATTCTTATATCATGTCTAAACTCCCAAACAGACCACTTGTATAACTCAGTGTTGCCTTGTTGTAACTATGGTAAGAGGTGTAGTCTGTCAAAAAGAGGCAGACAAATTCTTACAATACGTAATGTGTTACTTTACTGTAGCTTTAGCAATACTGAAAGAAATAATGATGTAATGTGGATATTTTAATAGTAGTAGAAATTACTATAGCTGTAAAAAAAAAAAAATGTTTTCAAATCACTGTAAAAGAAATTGTTATTTTTTTGTCTCAAATAAAAATTTATTGTGTGTTTTATGTGTTTCAACATTCATGGTCTTAGGCCTGTCTTTGTATGTTCTTTCTGTTGTAAGATTAAGAAATAAATGATTTTTCTCAGAAACTGTAAAATTCTCAACACACATGGTGGAATGTTATGTGAAGCCAGTTCACCCTCAGTACTGGTCGCTGTGTCCAAATGTTCCAGTTGTGATTTCCTCAACTGTACTATTGAATACGAACATTGAATTGAATAAAATTTTAAACATAGGTTTATTGTTTGTACCCAGCCTACTGCTTTAGCACCATGAATGCAGACTTTATGGACAAAAGTATTTGGGCAAACCCTTTCCACAATCCCATTTCAGTTCATCCCAAAGGTGCTTGCTGGGGTTGAGTTCTTCCACACCAAACTCATAAAACCACGTGTTTATAGTCCTTGCTTTTTGCACTGGAATAAAAAAAGAAAGCCCTTCCCCAAACTGTTTTTGCAAAGATGGAAGCATAGCATTGTACTAGATGTCTTGGTATGCTGAAGCATTCAGATTGCCCTTTACTGGACATAAGGGCAAACACCAGAATTCAATAATGAACAGGTTTGACCAAATACTTTTGTCCATATAGTGCATTATGAGAAGTGAATATGGAGCTACTTACTGTACAGCATCAGCCCTTCAACCAATTCTGTGTATTGGCCACTCGTGGTACTGCAAAGAGAAACCTTGCAAGAGGCCCAGATAGTATTATTTTCATAGACCGCCAACACTGGTGTACGGGTGTAACGCGTAACACATTAGAGTACTTGGATTACTTTTTTGATGTAACGAGTAATCTAACGCGTTAGGTCCACCATTTAAGCACTCAGTTATTTAGGTATTGAAAAATGTAATCAATATCAGTTTATGTAATCCGTGCGCCAGACAGCAGTCATTTTGTGAGTGTGTGTGTGAAAGTCGTCCTACAAGACCCGCCCCCGATACAAGGTCTGCGAGGACCGACACACGGAAAGATGGAAAAGTGATCACAGCGCCAAAGCTCTCTGTGAATCATGAACTGTAATTACAGTACGGCCACTGCGCGAAAACGCGTAGGTGAAAAATATGGAAAAGTACTCTAACTAGTTTTATCAGAAAGTAACGTTGTAATGTAACTGAATAATTTTTAATGACAGTAATTTTGTAATGTAATTAGTTACTTTAGAAAAATAACGGCCCCCAGCACTGGAGATCACTGTGAAAAAATAGACATCTATAAAACTGTTGAAAGGACATCATTAACACCAAGCATTGTTAATTATTACTCATTCTACTGTCTCTATTTAAACCATGTAGTTTTATGGTCTCTGTAATTTTTTCCATGATGTCACTGCATGCACAGCAGGCATGCTCTTGGTCTGTCTCAGATCAAGCTGGCTTGCTAGATTAACACAAATGCAAAAAAAAAAAAAAAAAAAAAAAAACCCTGAATGAAAGTAATCTTGTTAACATCAGCTCGTCTGAGCAAGGGAGGTGATGGTGGACAAATGTGCTTATGTGCCAGACAAGTGTCTCTTAGTGAGATGACTGGGCGCCATCTTTGAGACTGGTATCCAGCTCTTATAATACAGTACATCCAGAGATATACTGACTGGAAGTGAAAAAAAAATGTCAAAAGGATTGCAGTGTTACGCATGAGAAAGCTGTTCTGCTTTAATTAAGTAAAAGAAAAGTAAAATTTGGACATTAGTAAAAAAAAGTATTCATATAAATTTCATATACATTTTTGCCTTTGATTCCTTTTCATTCAGTAACTGTAAATTAGCTAAAGAGTGGTTTCCTTCTTATGGACCTCAACATATACAACTGAATAACTGCTTTCCATCCTTCAGAGCAAAATTCCGAGCATTTTATCTGCTCAAATCGCATCTATTAATTGAAATGAATGAGTGGTCACATGATGGTGCAAACAAAGACGTATTGAAGTGTTTGTGCATGCTGATCACTTTTATCCTATAAAGAACCATAAGAGTGGTGTCTTTTTGAATGACACAAGGGATCACTAAACTGTACTGAGCACTCGGTTGAAACATTTGCAATAACAGTGTTTATTGGCCCACCAAAGTTCCCGAGACAGAATCACTTTAAAGCTGTTCTAAGACTGTGTCTTACAAAGTCATTGTATTTAATGAATGTTCTGTTCTGGTGACTAACAAAGTCATTTATTGAATAATTCATAATATTTACTCCAGGTTAATAACTGAGCAATGCCCTGTGTTAAGAACAAGACAGCAGCAAAACTCATCAGGCAAAAAAGTTAACCATAGACACAGGAGGCCATATCATTGGTGGTAATGTAACTGCAAAAAAAGGGGAAGAGAAAAGTGATGATCACGCACGGCAGGAAATACAACAGCAACACAGGCATATCAGGATCCTTCAGGAAGTGGCAGTGGGAAAAGTATGTGCGGTGGACATCCAAAAAGATCTCGTTCATCAGAGATGGCTCATAGCACGCTGTGGTTTTACCCACTTGTTCAACACAGTAGCTCAAATTATTGTAGTACCTGAGGACACAAAGAACGCAAACTTAGGGAGATTTGCATCATACACTAGTTCTCTACGTGTTGTCGTATCTGTCTGTCCTTCTCTGTTACACACAGATAAAAAAAAAATTATCATGACCACTACTAAGTATATGAACTGTATTATCTATTATCTATTTATATTCTATTTATTTAGTAGCTACTTATTAATGGCTACTGGTCAAGACGTTGGAGATTTGGTGTCAGGTGTGGATACACACTGGATTTTACACTAGTTCTTTGCAGGACACAATTTTAGTAGCAATCCATCTACCAGGAGGCAACAATGCTTTATTTGCTACCACTATTATCCTGACCAGGATACAATGATTATGATTTCTTTATTATCAATACCTGTTTAATGAACAGAGAATGCAATGGTGTAACATCATTATAGTTGACCTAAATGTGGTGGACGTACAGATTGAATATATAGAAGGAAAAAAAAGAAAATTTCCTGAATGGTCTATGGCCTCTTGTCATGAGAAGGTCATAACTTTTGGCCTCCCAGGAGTGTGTTTTGATACTCCATTACAGCCAAATCTGAAGGTTTGCCTTCACAGTAGCAATTAAATAAATGGATAGAAATACATCCATATACCTACACAGGTCATATACCTACAGTACTAGTGGTCATGAGCCATGAAGCAAATACAGTATGAAGCAACATCTCTGTACTAATGAGAATGTCAAAGTGAGAAACCACTATCTAACTTAAAATTAAATGCACATACACACACACCTTTGACTGTTGGGCCATGGGCACTCGTCCTGGTAGTTAATAGCTGCCATCTGTTCTTTGTAGATTGTTACACAGTGTTTGTGCACTAAAATATCAAACTCGGCCCTGGTGCACGGCACAGCATCCGACCCATCAAGCTCTGCACCCAAATAAAGAGAATCAATAAAAATGTTCCCTGATGCACTGCAAAAACAGCATCCATTAGATGGGGCAATAAATTACAGACTGTCTTAGAATTTAATGTCTGTAAAAGGCCATTTCCTCTATAAACAAATTAGTTTGTGCATAAATCCTGGTGCATTACTAAAGTAGGGAAGAGTGGGAAAAACAAGCCTCCGTCCAGCATGCTGCACACTGTGGCCAACATTAGAAGTATGGTTTCAATTATTTTAGATGGCATAAAGACCGAGAGCAGAAGGACCGTTTAAAGTGAGCATATTGAAAGAGCTGATACTTCTCTTGGAACCTATCTTGTCACTCGTAACATTTCACCGGGGTATGTTTGTGATTACCTGAAAATGTTAAGTAAATGATTAAAGTGGTAGAAATCAGCGAGGTCATGATGTGCATCACGTCTCCACACTTTTAAAATAGGCTGAAGAAGAAGGGGGGGGGGGGGGGTCAAAAAAACAAGGTTCAACACATAAGACATTAAAACAGTTAAAGAAATTACTTATAGTTTTGGGCTTATTCAAGATCCAATAGTGATTTTTGGGCATTTCTGAGACTTATGACATTATGGGTGAGACTTATGACATCTTTGAGCTGTGAAGCTGCAGGAAGTTAAAAAGAGAGTCTGACTGAGGAAAATACGGATGTGCTATCTGGCGTATCCTGACATCTTTATGAGCTTTCTCCAGCAGTGTGCCTCATCATGTCTCAAGAGCTCCCTGCTCACTGTGTATTTGATGAGTCTTCCACATCTTATGATTCATGCCTGACTTTTATTGTCATTGGGGAGATGTGCATTTCCTCTTCAGAGTATGCTAATGGAAAAATGTTCCCATAAATCTTCTATAGTTTCTGTAGCTTTCTGATTAATCTGTAGTAAAGTTAATCAAGTAGATTTTTAAAATGAGATTTTACAGGCCTACTGTACCATTAAATAACATTTGCTCACTCTCCCCATTATTCTTTATGCTTGATAATGTTTTTCGAGCAGGCATTCCACTAAAAATGTTATTCCTTGAGTGGGGAGTCACTTTTGTCCCACTGATATTTTGTTAATATTTCATATTTCAGAAACTAAAGGTAAAATGATGTGTACAAAACATCAATAAAAACCTATGACAAGTACTATAATGATACTTTACAGTACAATCAATAAAATACCTCAAGGTCATATTATCTTTGCAGTAATGTGTAAATACAATTAATATCTTGTACATGAAATGCCTTTTCCTATAAGACAAATAATTCCCACAATATCCACTTCACCCTGTTACCTGAATACCTTTTACCCTATGAGTATATATGGGGAGTTCAAGTCAAACTGGGACTTGATGGGACTTGACATGGTGATCCTTCATCTTCTATACCGCTTTATCCTGTATTAGGGTCGCAGGGACCTGGAGCCTATCCCAGGAGACTCTGGGCACAAGGCAGGGAACACCCTGGACAGGGTGCCAATCCATCGCAGAGCACACACACACACTCATTCACACACTATGGTCAATTTGGGAGCGGCAATTAGCCTAATCTGCATGTCTTTGGACTGTGGGAGGAAACCGGAGTACCCGGAGGAAACCCACCAAGCACGGGGAGAACATGCAAACTCCATGCACACAGAGACGGGAATCGAGCTTGGCCCGGAATCGAACCCGGACCCTGGAGGTGCAAGCCGACAGTGCTAACCACTACACTACCGTGCCGCCCTTTGACATGATGATGTTTTTTGTAAATGAAGATGTAAAACCAACATTTAATAGTAACTTCAAGCACAGAACAGTGATAAGGCTGTTAGCCGCAGTAAACCATTTGAATGGTGCAAGCATTTAAATAAGGCGTATATCCATAGATTACAGTCCTGGCTGAGGTCTGATCCCACTGCTGGTGTTCTCATGAACATTGTGATAATGAAATTTTTGATCATTGAAAATCGACATATAACTTGTCACCAAGCGGCAGAAGAGAAATATCTGATGTGGGAACTGTACACACAATTATTCATATAATTATTTATATGAACAATTATTCAAATAATTGCATAATACAGGCTCTTACTGTAGCTGGGAGTTCCTGGGAGGCCAAAGTTTCAGACATGATCAGGCTCCAATTAAGTAAAGTTCTGGAGTACTGAGAAAACTCCAAGCACTAGTGAAATGCTGGGGTAAGTGCATTAGGATAGGAGGGGATTATATAAAATAAAGCTAACTTTCTGTTATTAAGTCCCAGTTTGACCTGAACACCCCTTGTATTAGAAATATTCCACCAATCGTTTTCCCCTTTCATTTTCAATGATTTTGAGAGGTCAGAATAAGAGTACAACATTCAATCCCCCCCCCCCCCACACACACACACACAAAAAGTTGTATTGGACTAATGGCACTTAGTTATTAACCTAGTTAACCCATTGGAATTATGTATCCAATATAAGTGATGTAAACTTTAAAGCACTTTTTGTAAGTCGCTCTGGATAAGAGCGTCTGACAAATGCCTACATGTCTTCATTCAGTTATCATTTAGCCATTTTTGTGAAATTGCTCATTTAATGCAAATAATTTCAACCTTGTTACTAATCCATCCATCCATCCATCCATCCATCCATCCATACATCCATTCATCCATCCATCCAAGTTGAGTCACAGGGTTACCAGTTCCAGCGGGGACCCCAAAACTTTCCTTTTTCCGGCCACCTTAACTCTGATCCCGGAGTATTCCCAGGCCAGTGTGGAGATACGGTATAATCTATTCACCTAGTCCTCAGTCTGCCCGGTGGCCTTGTCCCACCTGGATGTGCCAAGAACACCTCCCTAGGGAGGCATCCTGGTGGTATCCTTACCAGATATACAATATAATCAATAAAAGTCATTTTACCACCTACCACCTCAATTGACTCCTTTCCACAAAACCTTGTTACCCTTTTTACAAAATGCATCTTTAAATGGAAGTTTTGGAGTGGATAAATTAATTACTTTTGCATCATAAATGGCACCAAGACAAGGAATCTTCGAACATCTGTGTGCAACAAAGCAACACTTACATTTATGTCCAACTTGCACGGTTTTGCTCAAAATAATATTTTTAGGTCATAATTTCTACACATTCCGCAAAGCTTATACTGGTGTACAAGAAAAAGGCTCATCTCCACAACGTGTTCTTTCTCTTTATGGCAGAATGTGATTTATTTGTTTTTGTTATACTTTTTCTTAATCCCTAGAGATGGTGTTTGTCTACAAGACAAGCTGTGCAACTGTGGAATACTCCTAAAACACATTTCTGCAAAAGGAAATTATGACTTGATAAATGACAAACAAACTTGTAAAATCTTGAAAGGCAGTTTAGAAAAAGAAAATCAAATAAATCAATTCTCAATTCGTCAGAGTAGAACACAAATGTTTCTCATTCAGTTACTATTAGTCAGCCTAGACCCAGAGTTGTGGTTTTATGTCATATTATAAAAGGGAGGAGCTCTAATTTAAAACACATTCATGCAATAAAGAACAAGAGTTATAGAATTACAGTCATTAAACACCAATCTTTTATCTTACAAACTCATAGCTCTATATGAGGTAATTGTTTTTATGCCATTTTCCAACAAAACAGAAGAGATTTGTATGGTTGTACTTTACTTACCTTGGATGCATTCTTACTTTATGTCACTTGTGAAAAACATAAAAGCAAGCTTTCCTCAGTTTGGAGCTAAAGCAATAAGGGTGGTATCTGCTGTTGTTGAAGCCCTTAGTGAAGTCTGTTATGTTATCAACTTCACGATTTCCAAAATTAAACTGCTGGACTTTTCCCATGTCCATGCTTCCTTTCCCATGTCCCTCAGGGCTAGACCTTTTTTCCATTTAAAAATATTCTAGGCTTTTGTCATTCTCATGTAAACTGGCAAAAGAGCCCTCCCAGTTTTACTAATGAAAGATGGGCTGGACCAACATGCAGGCTCTAATGAAGAAGAGTAGAGATCATCTCTCTTTCTCGACATCTACAGTATCAACGGCTGTCTATAGAAAAGACACATAAATAGCTGCACTTAAAACCTGCTGAACCCTCTGCATTACACACATACACACAATGTATGCATTTTTTTTTTAGTAGTCAGTTATGAGGACACCAACTATTAGTTGTAGTAGACTTTGGTAGTTTTGCAAAGGTTTTTTTTTTTTTTTTTTTTTCCCCCTCTCACATACTGTAGCTTATTCCATTGCTAAATTCAGTATGTAAACTGATAATGGAGATGCAGATTGTAGTCAACTATGTGGAAAAAACCTGCATTCCAAGACTACCCAATCAGCAGTGATTGTTGGTTCTCAACTGACCTCAGAGCAGCTGAGGAGGATACTTAATGTTTGCCCGTAGACTTAATCACCCATAATGTTTATCTCTCACTAGACTCTATGGCTGCAGTCAAGACAGCTGCGGTTGAAACTAGAGTTTGTGTGTATATACAAGGTTTTACGGTAAACACCTGGCGCTTGGTAAAAGAAGCTGACTTTCGCCTGTTTTAGTTAAGATGTAAAACTTCAAAAAGTTTACAGTATATGCCCACTTTGCAATTACTGTGCATGACATCTTTTTTCCTAGAATAAAATGTTTATTTGGAATAGGTTGAAGTTTTACCATCTTCAAAATAAAATTAATCAACCTCAAACTATCTTTCCCAGTATGTCACTGGAGCCATTATCAGATGGTGAACAAGCGTTCTACCTTTATTTCATAGCTTTGTCCAGCTTTCTTTCTGCTTTCAAGCTTTTATAGTAACCTTAGAGACTCATAGACCAACATTAACCTGTCTATAACAGCCATACGCCTTAAAATAAAAAGGATCAGATGGAAAGAGTTGCATACTACCAAGCAAATTTTTGAGTGTATTCAATTGCATTCAAGTGTATTTGAATGTGCAATAAAGCCTGAGGTATCACATTATGTTGCTAGTCTTTCGGCTGCTCTCTCATCCGATCTGCACACAGAATTTGGCACAGGTTTTTACGTCGAATGACCTTCCTGACACAACTCTCTCATTTTATCCAGGCCTGCATATAATGTGCAATTATTGTATTACACATTATAGTATTCCATTATTTTATTAATTATTAGAATAAAAATACAGAATGAAGTTATGTAGAAAACGTAACTCTATTATAATCTAATATGTTTCATAGTTCTTTTCTTTATCCATGTCATAATATTGATTACAGTAGTTGAAGAATGTTCTTTATATTTAAAAGAAAATAATATAATTAAATGTGCGTATGAGTGTGTGCCCTGCGATGGATTGGCACCCTGTCCAGGGTGTACCCTGCCTTGTGCCCGAAGCCTCCTGGGATAGGCTCCAGGTCCCCCGCGACCCTGAATAGAGGATAAAGCGGTACAGAAGATGAATGAATGAATGAATATAATTAACAGTAATAATAATCCAATCATCCATCCATACCGCTCATCCTGTGTAGGATCATGGGGGGCTGGAGCTTATCCCAGTGAATTTACTGTAGGGCACAAAGCAGGGTACACCCTGTATGGGGTTCCAACCCAGCACAGGGCATACAGTAAGCACACATCCACTCATCTATTCATGCACCACAAATAATTTGGAAATGCCAATCAGCCAAAATCACACATCTTTGGATTATGGGAGGAAACTCACTAAGCAAAGTCCATGCACACAGACCAGAGGCATAATTCGAACCCTCAATTCTGGAGGTGCAAAAACCAAGGGGCAACCTCTGGTCCAAAAAAATGAGTCCAAGGCGGAAGTAGAAAAAGATCAGCTGGCTCGAAAAGTGAGTCAATCCCCATAGACCCCCATGTTAAATTCTCCAACATTACAACAGAAATAAACGTTTGCAAAACAGCTTTGGTCTCCATAGCTAGACATCCCAATTAAGACACTTATAATGGAGTGAATTTTAATGTAATTCATCAGTTAAAATTACATTAAGCAAGCAATTTCCATTAATTTATGCATAATTACAGGCAAGTGCGATTTAAGTGACAGTTGTGTTACAAGTGTCAAACCACTTCAACAGTAGCCTGCTAGTCATCACATTAGCTAGCCAGTTCACTGAAATTGTTACAAGAAATGTATGGTACTGTATGTGTTCACATAGGACAACATGCAGGGTATGGATGAGGGAGTTCAATAAAATGCAGAGTAATGTTAGCATCAGTGGTGTCAAAAGTATTCACATTGATTACTTGAGTAAAAGTATAGATACTAGGGTTCAAAAATACTTCTTTAGAGGTTGAAGTATCAACCCAAGCTTTTTACTTAAGTAAAAGTTTAAAAGTACTGGTTTCAAAACTACTTAAAGTATAAAAGTAAAAGTACCGTGAGGGGCGACAAAAGCATTAAGGTCTCGCTTTCTGATCATGCGACGGGGGGTGGAGTCTGCGTTGTGCGCGTTCCTATCATGCGACCGGGGGGGTTGCGCGTTCTGATCATAAAAATAGAGTAACGAGGCTATTTTTAAAATGTAAGGAGTAGAAAGTACAGATAATTGCTTAAAAATGTGAGGAGTAGAAGTAAAAAGTCGGCTGAAAAATAATTACTCCAGTAAAGTATAGATACCCAAAATTTCTACTTAAGTAAGGTAACGACGTATTTGTACTTCGTTACTTGACACCTCTGGTTAGCATATAAATTAACATTAGCTACCAAAGCATTTAAGCTAAACTAAAGATGAGCTACTCCGGTTTCCTCCCACAGTCCAAAGACATGCAGGTTAGGCTCATTGGCGTTCCTAAATTGCCCGTAGTGTGTGATTGGGTGTGTGAGTGTGTGAGTGTGTGTGCCCTGCGATGGATTGGCACCCTGTCCAGGGTGTACCCCGCCTAGTGCCCGAAGTCTCCTGGGATAGGCTCCAGGTCCCCGTGACCCTGAACACAGGATTAAGCGGTATAGAAGATGAATGAATGAATGAATAAAGATGAGCTAGCTAGCTTGTGGTAACTGAAGTACTGTAAGTAGACCTGTTCAAACCATCAGTCAGACGCTGTTCTTTCTGCCCAATTGGCCATTTATGGACAAACTGGGATTTAGGTGGAGTCCTTCTCTTGCCAGCATGGCGACAACCGGAGTTCCCACAGTTGAGCTTCAAAACCACTCTTCTGAAAAACTTTGGGTGCTGTCATGGACGGTTTTGTCCAATACAATCTATAGCAAAGAAAAAAATAAACTTTGGTGCATGAGGTTTGTCGTAACATGAAATGAACGAATGTTAGAAATGAATGTTTCTGTGAATTAGCTAATGCATGTCCAGCTCCAGTTGCCAAGCAACATGCACATACTGTAATATAATCACAACCTATTTATGAGGAGACATTTCCGAGTGTCTGTCAGAAAAAAATAATAGATTTCTGCAAGTTGAAGGCATAATCCTGTTAGCTTCTGAACAGACTAGAGGCTCAATCCACATGCAGGGAGTTTCACACAGGCTTCCTGACTGCATGGTTTATGTCATATCTTGAAATAAAAGGCATTTTTCATGCTGTAAATGTGGACGGATGGCTCTAGCTTTTCCCTTGAATGGTCTAACATGCAGTTATTTGATATTCATATACTTTGCTCTTTCACATACACCTCACATCCTACTCACACTTTATTAATGACCTAGGAGAGAGATAAAATGAGATTGGATAGTTGCCCCCCTCACATAGGATACTGACTGTTTGAACTGGTTATATCAATAAAAGCCACCTCCAGCAGATAGTCAAGCAGCTTCTTTCCAAATGCTTTTTGCTCTCTTAAACTGTTGGCCTGTAATCAGACTATACACCATTTATTACATATTACCTTCACTGTTATGAATATGTATTGATATGTCATGCATTCTTGCAAAATTGGCTCATAAAACTAATTCTGACTTCTGATTTTGACTTTCCACTACACAAAACAAAATTCTCTGAGATTCTGACATTTGGAAACGGCCTAATTTATTTAATCTAATTTAGTAAGGAAAAATTTGAACTTTGCCCTTTTAGGCTATTTATACCAAATTACCTTCGGGATTATCCCAATAACTGCACATGTAAATTCAACCAGGTCACTTTAAAGACAAGTTTAAATCAGCTCTTTCTGACTACTTCAGGAGGTCTGAGATGCATTTGAGCTACATGTTATTTTAAGTGTAATTGAATCTCTTTCCATGCCATATTTGACATCTAAGACCTCTCTCAATGCATTGGTCAAGCTTGGCGCCTTAACAAAATGTAGCTGTTTTACAGTAATAAAAACCACTGCTGCAACCTTTACATGAAACAACAAGAAGCAGGATCATAGCAGATTTGAACTATGGCCAAGTGAAAATAAGGATGTGCAAAAATTGCATGTGACTGTAATTGGATTTAAATCCAGCTAACCAGAGGCAAATGTGCATGCAAAACTGCATACAACCGAAAAACAAGGCACAGGAAATGATTAATTATAAACATTATAAACATTTTCAGGTCTCTCCAGACCATTTTCAGAATACACACCCACAAGTGGCAAGGAAGGGGCAGAATCCACCTCAGTCAACTGTAAGTGCCACAAAGAATGTCATTAAAAACACTTTTAACAATGTAAAGTCTGTCCTGCCAGTCTTCAAAGAGCCTGAGAAAGAGGATGTCCAGACAATTCTCCACACTCAGCAGAACTATTTATATCAGGATATAATAAGAGGCTGTGTATTTTGGCATGGCAGAGAGGTCAACATGGTTCAAAGCCAAGTTCAAAGTCAACTGAACAGCCACAAGGAAATTTTTGTCAAAGTAATTATGACAAATATGGATAATTAGTGAACCATACTATAAGCAGAGTTCAAACTCAACCTAAATAAGGTCTGTAGGAATTTCTGTTAGTAGAATGGTCATTGACTGAAAATCCAGCCACAATGTACTGTATGTAAAAAGCAAATTTAGACAAAAGTTTATTTGCGCAATCATTCATGGTATCCTGGTCAGGGTCATGGGATGTTCACTGATATCCAGGGGAAATTAATTCTAACCAGTCAAATTCCTGGCAGGTTTTTGGGATGTGGAGGAACCTGGAGAACCAACCAAGATGAACCCCGTGCAGCCACAATAGGGAAGGTAAAGTGACACAGATAGCAACCTGAGCTGAGAAATTGTAACTGAGGACGTTGGATTTTGGAGGCAGCAACAGCCACTGTCTATCTACATGTAGGTCTGTTCAACATTGACAGTACAGACTAAGTGGGGATTTGACTGACTTGTTATTTCTCTACATGTGGATTACTAGCCAGGCTTTATAAAACTCTCAAGAACTATATCATTACGGGCTACATTTTATATTCGGGTTTCTTTTTTTTTATTTTTTATGAACAAACAATGGATTACAACACACAGCACAATTTTATGATAAACTACATAAAAAGCAGCATTATTTCTAATATTCATCCTATAAATTAGTAAATTAAGGACACGGCGACCTATATACCCCATATCACAATTAACATAATTAATCATTAACATAATTATTAAACTGGCAAAACTCAGAATTGAGGCTGAAAACCAAATTCCAATATTTACACACAGAGACCACAGTTCAGTATGTTATCAGCATTCAGGAACACACACACTCTCTCTATCTCTCTCATTCTCTATGTTACGTTTCCTGTACAGGGTCAAAGAAGGCCTGGAGCCATTCCCAGGGAACTCAGGGCAGTAGACAAGGTACACTGAACGGGTGCCAATTCATCACAGGGCAAAAACATGTCAGCGCACAAACATGAAGCACCCTGGGAAACCCATGAAACCCATGCTAAGCATTACACCACTGTGGCGTCCATTTACTTTTACATTACATTTTTTTCATTTGCCTGAAATGCTGGGTTGTCCATTAGAAATAAACATAAAAAAAATAATGCTTTGTGACACCATCCATTTTTAAAGCACTATAGTGAAATTTATATATTTGTCATAATTAAGTAAATATTGTTATTCAGCCTTAACATAAAGCATTACCAACGTGCTATTATTATTATTATTATTATTATTATTATTATTATTATTATTATTATTGCCATTAGGTGAGCCATGTAAGGCAGGATGAGGAAGTATCCTGTCAGACATTACATCATTTCAGTCTAAGATGCTGAGATGGTCCAGACGTCAGCTCTTATTCTGCCACATGGCTTTGCGCTAAGTAGCCCAGACTTTACTCATGGGTCACAGGCAGGAAGCTTGTTAACCATGCAAAAGAGTAAGAGCACTTTGTTCCTCATGCCTTCTACGTTAAATGGGGCAGCCTTGCTGCCAGTCGCTCAACCCTTGGGTAACATATGAATGATGCTTGGCTCACTGGATTGGATGTATTTAAGTTAAACACCAAATGACAAATGTGTTTCCGACACATGCTCCAGTAGGACCATTTAATCAAATGAAATACTGCATGTTGAAAGTCATAGATCAGCTGGATATTGTCTGTTATGACCGTATCCATATTACATAGTGGAAAATCTTCCAATTTTTTTGGAAACTCTCAGAATGAGAGAAAAGAAGAAAGATTGCAGTGCTGTTACAGTGGCAAATTGCTGTACATGGCCCATTAATGTCCATCTCCTCTGCCTGAAATAAATTAAAGCATACTAAAGTGTACCTTTCTATTTCATGGTAGTGGTGACTTAATTTTTAGCTTTAATATGGACAGAGACATAAGAAGTCATTATACACAGACAAAACTATGAGAGTCTAATGACTTCTTGTATATGATAAAAATCTATTTACACAATTTTGTTACATTTTTGATTAAGTAAGGTATGGATCTGTAGATATAGTGTACATTTAAAAGTTTTAAAGTATATAACTGGACCATAATTACCTTTACATATTTAAATACACATTATTTGCACTTTTTACATAAACATTACATACTGTACTTAATGGATAAAAGATTTAAGCTTGAGTATGCCAACTCATTGACAGGAAACAGACTGGATATAGGCATTTTAAATACTCTTTCTGCTTTATCTTACTAGTATACTTTCAAGCAACGGGACTGTTATAAACGCTAAAGTGTAAAATTATATAGTATATGTGAATGTATTTGGAAACATTTCAGATCTAGGCACTTGTACAGCAAAAACACATTTGCTTATAACAGTCTATTAGAATTTATTTACAGAAATAGCTTGTAAATGAATTTATGGAAACTTGTAAGTGCACGTGTGTTTAATAAAGTCACATGTGTTTAGGAAAACACTTGTTTCTAATTTTTATTAAATGTTTGCCATGTTTGAGCCCTTATCTCTTTCCAGTAACACTAATACTGATTAAAGCTGTAATAAAACATTATAATCTCCAGGTGTTCAGAAAGCCTTGACTGGCAGTGTGGGCCATATTGTATTCATTTTCCAACACTGCAGCCTGAATAATAAGCTCTAAATATTCAATTCAATTCAATCCAATTTTATTTGTATAGCGCTTTTAACAATTGACATTGTTGCAAAGCAGCTTTACACAATGAAAATAATTATTTAAGTTTGTATGAGATGTGAACGTGTATGAATCAAAATGATAAGACACCCTGATAAGCTCCCTGATTAGCAAGTCGAGGATGATGGCGACAGTGGCAATAAAAAAATAAAAAAAACTCCCAGACATTGTAATAGGAAGAAACCTTGAGAGGAACCAGATTCAACAGGGAACCCATCCTCATTTGGGTGAACGGATAGCAGGGATTGATCTGTATCAGACTGTGTGAGACTGGAAGTTCAGTTTAACAGGAGATGTGTTTAAGTTAAAATTGAGTCCAGTTCATTATTGGAGGCTCGGGTAGACTGTAGGAACCTCCAGTCCTGAACTATCAAGCGACTGAAGTCACAAGCCCTCAGAGAACAGCTGTTTGCATCAGCCGGGGCCAGGACCATCTGCGGGGAAACGTGGAACCGTCCCCAGTCACCATATGCATCCCAAGCAGGTCTTACGGGACATCCATGCGACAAGATCTCCAACCAGAAGCAGGACACCAGGACGAGTCAGACAGCTACAGGGGGCACAGGGCGTCTGGATCACTGGCAGCTCAGGAGCGACATGTATAGCACGACAGAGAGACAGGTAGAGGGAAAGAGAGAGAGTGAGAGAAGATGAGAGAGCAGAAGAGAAGGAGAGAAGCCAGTTAGGTATGGTCAAAGTCAAACAATGTATAATGTGAATGTATATTTCATGCAGAGTGCAAGCAAGGACTCCGGCAGGACTAACAATGACAGCATAACTAAAAGGGAGCGCCAGAAGGAAACACAGACATGAGGGCTCCCTGAGATGTACAATAAAGCGACCAATCACTTCACTGTCAACAAACCTAAGTGATCAATGAGAGTGGGGAAGACAGAATCTAAACATACCAGTTCACCGTAATACCCTACGTCCATGAGTCCCCCAGATCTGCTCCTTTACCAAAGGCAAATCTATTTAAAAAATACTAGGCTAAATAAATAGGTTTTTAGCCTAGACTTAAACACTGAGACTATGTCCCGAACATTGGAAGACTATTCCATAACTTTGGGGCTTTGTAAGAAAAAGCTCTGCCCCTGCTGTAGTTTTCATAATACACGGTACTGACAAGCAGCCTGCATCGTTTGATCGATGTAGGCGTGGCGGATAGTAACACACACACAGACCATTTAATGCTTTACACGTCAAGAGTAGTATTTTAAAATCGATGTGGAATTTCAATAAGATACTGTAGGAGTGATGTGCTCATACTGTAGCATCTGGTTCTATTGAGGACTCTCGCTGCTGCATTCTAAATGAAACTTGTTTATGCACCTAGTTGAACAACCAGACAGTAAGGCATTACAATAGCCCAACCGAGAGGTGATCAAAGCATGAACTAGTTTTTCTGCATCGTTTAGTGACAGTATATTTCTTATCTTGGCAATATTTCTAAGGTGAAAGAATGCTATCCTGGTAATATTATCTACATGAGCTTCAAATGAAAGGCTGAGATCTATAATCACAACGAGGTCTTTCACTGTTGCACTTGATAGAACAGAAAGGCCATTTAATGTTATAGTTTGATCAGAAAGCTCTCTTCTAGCTGCTTGTGGTCCTATGACTAGAACTTCTGTCTTATCAGGATTAAGCAGAAGGAAGTTAATTAACATCCAATCTCTTATGTCCTGCACACATTACTCAACTTTAGTAAGCTGGTTTTTCTCATCTGGTTTTGCTGACACGTATAACTGTGTGTCATCAGCATAACAATGAAAACTAATACCATGCTTACGAATTATGTTTCCCAGAGGAAGCATGTAAAGAGAAAAATCAGTGAGCCTAAAACTGAACCCTGTGGAACACCGAACTCCACTTTAGAACACGCAGAATGGTCACCATTTAAATCTACAAACGGATAACGATCAGTCAAATAGGATCTGAGCCACGGGAGGGCCGTTCCCTTAATTCCTACTACATTTTCTAATCTGTGAAGAAGAATACTATGACCAATAGTGTCAAAAGCTGCACTGAGGTCGAGTAAGACAAGTATAGTGACGCAACCCTGATCAGAGGCTGTGCTACTATCTTTCCCAGAATCTTAGAGATGAAGGGGAAGTTTGATATCGGCCTGTAATTGGACAGCTGACATGGGTCAATGTCAGCTTTCTTAATTAGCTGTTTAATAACTGCTAATTTAAAGGATTTGGTAACACCCACTGCTGAGTGAAAAGTTAATAATTTTCAACAGGGCTTCTGTTATTGCTGGTACTTGCTTCTTGAGAAAATGTGTCAGTATAGGATCTAATACACAGGTTGGTTATTTTGAAGAAAAGATGAGTGAAATTAGTTCACTCTCTTCAAGGGGAGTAAAGTATTCTAGGTTCTGATGTGTTCTGGTTAGTTTAAATAATTGTAATTGTCTGGTTTCAAAGGCTGAATTTTTTGCCTAATATTTATGATTTTGTTATCGAAAAAGTTAAAGAATTCCTCATTACTGTATGTTGTTGTTGTGGAGATTTCTGCAGTGGTCTTGTTTCTAGTTAATTTAGCTATGGTATTAAATAAAAATCTAGGATTATTTTTTGTTATTTTCAATAAGAGTGGAGAGATACAATGATCTTGCATCACTGAGAGCTTTTTTTATAGTTCAGGATGCTCTCCTTCCATGCTATTTGGAATACTAACAATTTAGTTTGACGCCATTTGTGTTCTAATTTCAGAGCAGTTTGTTTTAAAGTGCGTGTGCGGTCATTATACCAGGGAGCAAGTTTCTTATCTCTAATCATTTTCCTTTTAACTGGAGCGTATAACGAATGTATAACGAAATGTCGACTCTAAATATTCAGTCGCCTGATGGAGTTCTGTGGAGTCAGATGCCGATCAAATCAAAGTTGATAACTCTGGTAGATTATTGATAAAGATTTGTGTGGTATTTGATGTGAATGTACGTTTAATGTGGTAGCACGGCACTGTGCGTACATTATTACTATGACACACTTTAACTGGCAGTTACCTGAGATAGCTTCAGACTGTGGTATTGTGGTTATATTTATTATACTTAATCCACAGGATAATATTAAATCTAAAGTATGACCTGCTTTATGAGTGGGTCCTACTACACACTGATTTGAGTCCAGTATGGACATAAATGCTGTTCTCAGAGGGTCTTCTGCATTCTCAAAATGAATCTTAAAGTCTCCAGAAATTAACATTTGTCTATAGAGCCGACAAGTTTTGAGAGGAAATCTGCAATTTCATAGAGAAATTCAAAGTACAGTATGGCCCTGGAGGTCTATAAATGATAATTAGTGGGATCGACTGAGCTGACTTCACATTTGTAGCTACACTTTTTTGTTATTACAGAGAACTTCAAATGCATTTAATTTGTGTCCCACATTTTTGTATGATATACAGATTATCATTGTAAATAACTGCGACGCCTCCTCCTCTACCAGTTAGCCGAGGCTGGTGTATGTAGCTGTATCCAGGAGGACTAGCTTCACTTAGAGCTACATACTCGTTCTCTTTAATCCAGGTTTCTGTTAAACAAAATACATCAAACTCCTGGTCTGTGATAGTTTTATTAACAATAACTGCTTTAGATGTGATAGAGCTAGTATTTAACAGACCTAGCTTCAGATCAGAGGTGCTGGCTGTGTATTCAGTGTGTTTTGGATTTTCTGTCACTATATTAATTAATTTACTAAAATAGACTTTAAATAGAGCTCTGCCATTCACTATAAGTCTTACTATACAGTACTGTGCAAAAGTCTTGAGCCAACTCTAATGACTTCATATTTATCTTCCAATAAGCCAGACTTTTGTATTGTTGTAACTCTTGTATTGTTTAAATGCAGTCTTGAGAAACAGTTTTCCTTGCATCCTGAATGACTTTTTTTTTTTACTCTCATTTTTTGGCAGGCTTTTGGCTCTCCTTTTCAGTTCAGTCCCTGGACTTGACCAGTTTCAGAGGAATGTTTTTGTTTGTTAAGCCATTCAGTGACCCATCAATCATCCAAGCATAAAAAAACAGTGAAAAACAGGTGCAGATGATGACAGATGATCAGGGCGATGATTAGTATACTGGTGATGCTGAATGCTGTGTGGTTGGAACAGAGGGTTTTTATATAAACAACCAATTTTTAAACTGTATCTTTATAGTTTAAAACATTTCACATTCACAGTTAAGACAAATTGTGTTCATACTCAGGTGCATATAAAATAAGAATAAGTCAGCAATAGTTTGACTAGACAGACAGATACATTTAGTCAGTTTTGCTGCGAAAATTAAGCGGCACCAGTGTTTACTGATCACCGCTGGTGCCAACAACAAATCAGTAATAACCATTAATCTCAATAACCAAAGGTCACCACTGTCCCCAATAACCAATCACTAATCACCATTGTCTGTCCCACCCACACTCTTTGTTTTAAAGTCTCTGCTTGGTTATATTCTCAAGTATGAAAAATAACATAAAAGCTTATTATTCTGTTTCTGGTTTGTTCTGTTACACCATAATTAGAATCTTCACAAAATCTCCCTTTTTTCGTGTATGTTGCTTTGATATGTAAATAATGATTTCGATATAATATAAATAAGCAAAATAGTCTGACACCACCGGTGACTTCCCCATGATAAGACTAATGTCATTATCTGTGTTTGCCTTTGTTCTTGATTGAATTTGTAATATTTTGTTGCACCATGATCAGACACATTCTTTCTTCAAAGAAGACATCATACAGTATGTAGTGTATTTGTATTCGGTCTATTCTAGCGTCTTTTGAGAAAACTGCGTTCTGCATAAGGCAAGTTTTGATACGCAAATAATCTCTCGATGAATAGTGTGCTAATCTATGGCGTCATTCAGAGCATGCTTTTGCCCCTAAGGGGGGGGGGGGGAAAAGACTTTGACATGCTGCCGGTAAACTCGGCCAAAAAGACGGGAGAATAGAAAAGTAAAGTCAGTTGCGCCACGGTGGTATTTTTCTTTCTTTCTTTTTTTACTCGGAAACTTCGTATTTCTCGTGGCCTGTCCTCCAAAACATTGTCACGTGTGTCCGCTTGTGTGCACTGAAGCGGGGCTCAAAGTGCTCTTATTTGCCTGTCGGGGTATTTTGTCTGCCCTTTTTTTTTTTTTTTCCGTGGTGTTTGAGGAACATGGCAGCAGATAGGACCCAGCAGACAGACTTGGCAAACCTCACCTGTCCGTAGCCGCTTCTTTGAGCTTTTGTTTTTTTTCCCCCCCCCCCTTCCCGCACCTGAAGCTGACCGTAAACGGAAAACCGTTATCTGGTTTGTGTGCTCTCGCGCTCCGTGAAACTCAGTGCTGCGGCGGCGGAACGCGATGCGGTCTCGGTGCGTGCGCGCTTTGTTGCTCGCCTCCTTGGCGCTGCTCTTCTCATCCTCCTCCTCTTCCTCCTCCTCCTCCTCCTCCGCCGCTGAGGTCGTATTCCGCTGTCCGAGCTGCACGGCGGAGCAGCAGGCGGCGTGTCCCAACCCCCCGAGCGATTGCACGGAGCTGGTGCGGGAGCCGGGATGCGGCTGCTGCCCCGTGTGCGCGCTGCAGCTCGGAGAGCCGTGCGGGGTTTACACGGCGCGCTGCGGAAGCGGCCTGCGCTGCTCCCCGAGCGAGGGCGCCGGGATGCCGCTGGATGAGCTGTTGAAGGGACTCGGGAGCTGCCAGGTCAGAACCGAGAGCACGGACGATGAGCGCGACCTCGAGTCCGACTACCGTGAGTTACGCGTATTAGAAGTGTTATTGTATACACACTGTATGCATGCATTGTCGTGTTCTTGGTGCATAGTCTCACTCATGCAAATAAACTATTAAAAAAAATAAAACAATAAAAGAAAGTTACGACTTCTTTCGTATGACTAGGGTATAGGCTAGATACATGCTCCTCAAAGTGTGTGTGCGGGCTGAGCCCGGGGTTCCGTAAGATAAATCAAGGTAGAGGTGAGAAGACAGTGGGCCTAAGTAGACCATAAGTGTACAGGAGAAATTGTCCGGGGTGAGAGAGGCCCAGTGCATTAACCTGTCAGGGGTGAAAAATTCATGTCTGTCTGCCCCCCCAGGGCTTCATAAAACAGAGTTCCAAAGTGAGGTCCACACAAATATGTGACTGTGATGGAGATCACAGGAAATCATGATCAAAGTCTCACACACCAATAAGTGTTATAGCTAGACCTTATTTAGTTCTTGTAATTATGATTTCTAATTTACAGTAAAATGATGAATAGGTTTAATCCAAGTCTCACTAACTTGAATACAAGTAGAAAATGGAATCCTATGTAAATGAGAGACATTTTTTTTCTCTCTTAAAATAAATAAATAAATAAATAAATAAATAAAACTGTTAATATGATGCAAAACAGTTTAACAAGGGTTGGATTCCATCCGTGGAATGTTGAAGCAAATAATGGCACCAGTAAAAAAATATTACTGCACAAATTTAATTAGCGTAATATTTTCAAAGTTGGACTGTTTTTCCCTAAAAAATAAATCTGTGCTTGAGTATGAAACAAAAAAGATTGTACCTTAGAAGGTACAGGATGTTTTTCGGCATTCCATTTAAATGTTAACAGTTTTTTTTGTTGTCACTGTCAACATGGTTGATGAACATACTGTATGACAGTGTTCATCAATCATGATAAAGCATTACATCATTTTGACACATATAGTATAGTTACTACAGAACCGACGACATGTTATGTCTGCTGTACTTTCTGCATTAAATCCTCCTTTTAGTATTTGGAATGGGTTTATGAGTAATTTATCAACTCGTCGGAGTGTTTGATTATTTGAAACAAGAAACATTTAAAACATTAAGAAACATTTAAAACACTAAAGTTACTAAAGCTCCTGGTTAGCCACTTGGTTGACTGGGAGGCCATTGCCCTCCAGTAAACAAACCGATACCTGTTGAACTTTTGATATTGGGCTTCAGCCTATTTCTTTGACTATCTTATTTCATCAGACTAGTTAGCCACATGACCTTGATTCAAGATTCTTAGAACGGACCTTTTTTTTTAATAATCACAACGGCTACTCTTTGCCAGAGGCATTTGCTTTGAAACAAATTGGCTGCCATTATCGTAACTTGCCGCTAAATTTCCAGGAAATCAAAGGGGGAGAAAGGCTAATGTAGTTTGGCAACAATTACCATACTGAACTTTGAGCTTGATCCAGTCTCTCATGTGAATCTGCCTGGCTGCTTTGGTTTGATGTTTCTGCACAAAACATTGTATTTTGTGATGCCCAGGAATTCAAGAACTGGAGCTGCCAAACCACCAGGGGTGAATAATCTGGCCCCATCAGACCCAGTGACTCAGATTTGCTGTTGCACTGGTCCAGCAATGAAACAGAGTCTCATTTTCAACAAGTTGTCTTCAGTAACATCTTCTGTTAACATTGCATCTTTTTTATAATTATTATGTCATGACACTGTAATTTCAGGTGGCCGCATCTATAGCAATGCTTTGTACAGTTGTCTTGTGTGATCTGTCATGAACAGTATATGTGAACTTCAGCCACAGCTTCATCAAAGACCTGCTCTTGTATGGAAAATGGGGAAAATGACTAAGCCGTGATAGTGATTTTGCAGATGTGTATTGTAGAAAATTCAATGGGTTTTGCAAACGCAAACACAATTAGGAAACATATTGGTCGGGGATTTTAACTGTGCGCTTTTGTTGATTCTACTTTTATAGAGTTTATAACCATGAGTTTAGCTTTTTTCTTTCCATGATCGTTTTTTTTTTTTCAAGCGTGGTTGCACCAAGAGGCCTCAGAGTCTTTAGCACATACCCTGACGTGATCAATACTTGGTAGTGCAAGTGATATAACACTGTTTCTTTCGATTCCACATTCTGCTGTTTTCAGTGACAAAGCTACCAGGAATAATTTGGGGGAGCTAGAAGTAGTTGGCATGTTCAGGAAACAAAAGGGAGTTTAATGTGTAAATACTTTTACCCAAATCCCCATTAGGAAATCACTTTTTTCTGTCTCATAACCCCCCTCACTCTAATATGTCTTAGCTTTAGTTTATTCTTTAAAGCACATTTTGTCTGTTTGTATTTCATTTCCTCCACTGAAGCGTGCATATTCCACTTTCCTTCAGAGGCCTGAGGGAGAATGATGTGCTTGGACCTGTCTTATTCCCCCTCCTTCCTTTCTCCAGCACCCATACAGAGCCTAATTAGAGTGGGGATGCCTCGGGTGGCGGCTTCATGTCGGCACTTGTGACCCCAGAGAGGCTCCTTGTGACCAGCTTGACTTTTTTCTTTACATGCGCCTGAGGGCAAGGTGAGGGCATCAGAAGCATCAAGGGTTACAGTCAGGTGGTTAAAATAAATGCTCATGATTGTACTGCCTGAGCCCATTACCCTACATAGATTAATAGGGTAGTGTAAAGTCTTAGTGATGTGAGGCCTTAGGTGGTGTTTATTTTAATTAAGAGTTACTGTAGATGAAAAGTTAGACAGATGAATCATAAACGGATACGGTGTCTGCATTTACTGTAAAAAAAAATACCTTTTGTCATCTCAGGCAAATAAGATAGCCGCTATCCAAGAAACTCTGTGTCTCTGAATGTTCTTCAACACGATGGGTGGTTTTTGGAACTGATCTTGTGTGCACGTTTAGAAAAATTTAACTAATGATTGCAGGTGTATATTTGTCTTTAGGAGTCAGTGTTTGTGGTGCTTGCTGATGTTTGATTCCCAGTTTTGCCATTTTGACTTTCAGAGCAACACACCATGCAAAACTGTGCTTTTATGATCTCTTCCCCTATAAAGAGTATCCACTCTCATATTGTTGGACATTTTAAGTGGTTTTGCACTTGGAGGTTGTTCGACGTGTTCTTTTGCTTGTTTGATGAAGGGGTGAGCCAATGTTTATAACATTCTTTATTTAGATCTGGTGTGCATGGCAACCCCTGTCTAAAATGTCAGATGCCTAGCCACATGCTAGGTGGGTGTGACAAGGTTGCTGTTGCTCAACAGCTTGTTAAAAGCCTGAGCTTTGGCCTTCAATAGGTAAAATAGAGTTGCCATGGCGCCAGAAAAAAGATCAACACCATGCTGCAAAATTAATCCAAGTTATTTGTACCATTTGGTTTTAGTAACATCATGAAAAGCTTAAACTCTAGGTCATGTAATCATCTTAATTTGAGTGTTTATTGAGAAGAATTTGTATTGTTTAACATTTACAGTGTAACCAATTCACCTACTGGATAAATCAGGGCAAGAGTGAGTTTTGTATGTCCATATCCGTGGACATCTATTGTGAGGACAGGTGGTCCCCAAAAGCACAGAAAAACATGTACATACACAAAACATACACATTATGGCCTGCAGGCTTTTTTCTTTCTGATGTTTGCTGACTCGTCGTCTCTTCTTCCAGTGAGGTTCTGATTTACAGCACAGCACGGTTGCTACACTTTGCATTTATTTTTACAGATAAGACAGAACAGGACAGGGAGTGTTTATAGCCTAGGAGGTAACTCGCAGGTGTTGCAAAAAAAAAAAAAAAAAAGCTTTTTAGTTTTATCTTGTGTTTTGACTGAACCGATTATTAAAATGTACTAAATTAGCAATTAGCATAGATCTGCTATCCATCATTGACACATATATACTTCAGATAAGCACCAAAATAGAGGCTAATAACCATGACTGACAGTAGGTGGGTCTGGTTCAGTAGTGTGTACCACTGAAGGATTCAATGGCAATACTGGAAAGAGTGGAGAGCAGCTTCCTGCCAAAACCCACATTCAAAACCAGTCATGGTAGCACTTTCATCGCGAACACACATCTGGTAACATTATGTCATCTTATAGTAATTGCTTCTAAGTCATCCTGAAATGCCTCTGTGTTGTGCTTCGATCTTTCATGACTGCTAGTTAACATGATCATGAACTTCCTCCAACACGCTGACAGGTTCATGACTCACCCCACCTCTTTCTTCATGATTAACGTGAGCTACGAAGCTCCATGGCACAAGACTGAATCCCAAATTCCTCTCTAACCCCTGATGAACAAAGGCGCTACTTGCTGTGTGGAACAACACCCTACGTACATAGTGCACTAGCCTTAAATTTAACGCTTTCTGGGATTCAACCATGGAACAGGGTTTTAGTTCGTTTAGTTAATTATTTTTATGTATTTATTAATTTTTTTTACAATTGATATTCTAAAGTGGAGGCATGAACAGAAACTTATGATTTGCAGGACTGTCCACCAACTACATGGCTTGTTCTTCTCACCTTTGGCTACATAGTACCATCAAGAATATTATACACTATATGGACAAAGGTATTTGATCAAACCTGCAGTGACATTGTATCCAAATACATATACTTCAATATGGAATTGATCCCCATTTTGCAAAAATAACACTCTCCTTGGAAGGCAGTCCACAAGATTTTGGAGTGTTTCTGTGGGAATTCATGTTCATTCATTCTGTAGAGCATTTATGAGGTCAGACACTGATGTCGAACGAGAAGGCCTGGCTCGCAATCTCCGTTCCAGTTCATCCCAAAGGTGCTCGAGAGGGTTGAGGTCAGGGATTCCACACCGTTCTCATCAAACCGTGTGTTTTTTTGCAACATGTGAGGTGCAATGGTTAATGGTACTCCAGTCTTTAATTGGCTTTTCCACAACCTTGATCTTTATAATGCTGTTTGTCTGATGATATTCTATCACAAACTTTAGAGCCATCCACGAACAGCTGTATTTGACTAATTATTCATGACAACTTGTTGTGGCAGAATCAATTTAGGGGTTTCCACAATAACTGGGGTGAATACGTATGCAAGACATCGTGGTGGACTTCAGCGAGGTGAAGTTTTTCCTATTCACAGGCTATCAGCTTTGAGGTAGGACTGTGGGCAAATCCCATAGCACTCCTAGGAATGCTCAACAGTGACTGGCCCGTATCCAAGAGCTAATTCGGAAATTCAGCATGAAGCACTGTGAGTTTGTTCTCCTGACCTTTAACTTTACTCGTTTACAGTCTGGAATGCACACGTTTTGTTTCACCGATCCCCGTTTATGTTAAAACACTAGAAAAGTGACCAGATTTTTTTCCCCACGTGACCTTTCTTTAGCATTACTTACTTTGGAAAATTTCATGTAGAACAACATAAATGTTCTGCAGTGTACACAGGAAATGTTACTCTATTTCTTTTTCCATCTCTGTTTTATGTTTAAGGAAGCAGAGAAATGCTGCATGATCAACAACCACTGCTAGTATGGTCAAGCCACATGGATTTCTTTATGTGAAAAGAAAATAATATTCCCACTTTCAGGTGTCACACAGAAGAGGATGTGTTCCATTGGGAGTCTGGTTCCTCCCAAGAATTCTCGATTTATTTCATCTCAGGGAGTTTTCACTTGCCACTAGTTGCCTCTAGCTTGCTCATTAAAGATAACAAAGTCTCAAATATTTTGTTGGAACAATCTGAGCTTTGATTATGGTGAACTTTTTGTGATTGTAGTGTTTCAACATCATTACGCAATGCCACAAAATTTCTTTCTTTCCAGAGTTGCGTTCATTTTTTGGACTAGATCTTTTTGTATTGATTTTTGTATTGTTTTTTGACAAGCGAATCTAACAACTCCAGAAAGTTTTTCTCTTGCATACAGTATGCCAAAGACTTTCAGTGGGGTTAAGGGCAAGTCCGTGGTGGTATTTCATGTGCGAAAATGATTTCTCATGTCTTTCACAATTTGAATCCTGGAATATGCCTGTACCATCCGGGAAGAAAAACATGCATTGACGTGAGAACTTGGTCACTCAATACATTCAGGTCATCAGCTGACTGAATTAATTTTCCACATAATGTTTTTGAGCCTAGACCTGACCGGCTGAAGCAACCTCCAGAGGCTTGTCCAATGACCACTATGCATGATGGGTACATCACTTAATGCGCATCCCTTCATACATTAACACACCACTTGCTCTGGGATTGGGTCAATCTGGACTCATCAGACCACATACTTTCAATTTTAAACATAGCTGTAATTTCTTCTGTCAAGTGATGTTTAAGTGATGTTGCATCCTTTTCATTCAAGATTTCTCTGAATATACTGTATGTCACCCACAAATTTGTATCCACATTTACATTTAAAGCATTTGGCAAACGCCCTTATCTACAGCGACTTACATTTTTATTCTATTACACATCTGAGCAGTTGCGAGTGGCTGGTGGCTCAGTGGTAGGTGATGTGCCTGCCATGAGAAAGGCCTGGGTTCAATTCCGAAACCCAATGCCGGTCCCATGCCTGGAAAAAATAGGAGGGTTGCATGAGGAAGGGCATCCGGCATAAAACCTTTGCCAAGCTTGTATGTGCGGACCGGATGGTCTGCTGTGGCGACCCCTTGCTCGTAGCAGCCGTAAGACCGCCATCAACACATCTGAGCAGTTGAGAGATCTTGCTCAGACCTTGCTCAAGGGCCCAACAATGGCAACATGGTGGGGGTGAGGTTTAACCGTGGGACATTTCAATCAGTACCCCTGCCCAGTTCAACACTATTCTTCCAGGTTTTAATAATGTGTTGGACGCAGCACTCTCATTAGTTGTTTTCTTAGCTTGATGCACGCCAGGAATTTGATCCTTCTAAAACACAGTAACGTCAATGACCACAGGATACATCTTCTGACACTGTGTAAGAAATAATAAGTTACTCACTGCATCAGTTAGGGTTACTGAGTGATTGCCAGCTGAAACATATTAATCCCTGCAGTAATTATTATCAAAGGCTCCCGAAGTATTTGTGGATTCAAATTTAAACAGCATGTTTTTTTCTGCCAGGCAGTGTAAATTACCAACCAAGATTTCTATAAAGCTGCTTTATGACTGCTCTTAATGTCTACCATTTTACATGCTGTATGCCCATACAACTTACTTAATCTACTGTATGATAACTGATGCGGTTTGTTATTTCTAGTTTTCCTTCCAGCTTTTTCATTAACTCTGTCGGAAAAATGACTACCCCAACCCCTAGATAAAGACAGAAATTTGCATAATGCAAGAGTATAGTGTAAACCAAAACTCAGAGGGCTCAATGTGCATCCAGTTAGAACAATGCTGAAGTCCAGTGGATGAGATAGATGTCTTGACAAATGTTAATCTCCGAAGAATCTCAAGGAGACTCCACACACAAAGACTCTTCCAAGAGAATATCTTACCCAGGCCAAGGCTCAGTTCCACCAGGGAAAGAAAATTGTATTACATTCTACAATTGCATTTGGTGCCTGCATATGTACTGTGGATCAAAACCTGACAGATCAAGCATATCCCACACACTGAGTGGAAAGAGAAAAGAAGCACAGAAAAAGGAACTTTATGTAGGAGGTGGTGCTGGGACGGACACTGGAATGTGACCAGGGAAAGGGGATGCTTTAGTCTCTACGTAACTGCAGGTGTCCACCACAAAGCACACCCACCAGCAATTTCTGAAATGAGACTCTGGAAAAGTTGCCCAGCTGTTTCTGGCCACTATTCTTAGGCCTGCTTCTCATAACCTGGCATGAAATGTACTGTAAGACCGAATCAGCTATGGATGGACAATATACAGTGCAGTCAACCTCCTTCATCAGGTCCAGTGCTGATGACAAACCACTTTCTGTTTCAGCACGCAAAAGTGCGCACATGGTCTATGGGTGCTACTCTCCTTGGAACCCTTTCCTTTAGCTGTACTCAGTACAGAAAATTATGAGGTCATGGAGCCAGATAATGTTAGCAAGCTAGCCAAATAGCCACTGAGTGTCCCACCCACAGTAGAACTGACATTTACCAAGGGTGACATTTCCCTAGTGAAGTCCCTCAAGGGAATGCCAGGACATAAAGAGAGAAGGAAGGGATCATTTGATGGAAATGATGGTAATTGCACCGTGATAGTGCCCTGATTATACAGGCCAAAAATAAGCATGCGCATTTGATCAGCCACTAGCAGAAAGGGACCAAGAATGAGGTCATACACATATGGGATCATAAAATACACTGGTACCTCCTGCATTAGGATACTAGAATTATATGTGCTGTTGTAGTGCTGTGCAAAAGCCGTGAGCCTTCACTCATTTCTTCATATTACAATACATTCAATTATATTATGTAGATTAAATTAATTGGAACAGGTTTTTTACTGTGGCAAGCTACAATGCCCAAAGAATGCCACGGGGATTTTTTTAATTGGTTGTTTATGTAACAACATCAGCAGCAACCTCATTTCCCCCACCACTCAGCATCAACAGTATACTAATCACCGGCCTGATTATCTGACATCATCTGCACCTGTTTCTCCCTGCTTCATGCCTTAAGTAAGATGTTTGTTTTTTGTATACTTGAATGATTCATACTGTAGGTCACTGTGCGACAGAAAAACACTGTTTGAAAAATGGTCAGTTCGAGGAACTGGACTGAAAATGCTAGACAAAAACGAGAAGCAAAAAGTCCTATTTAGGGGAAAATGTGTGTTTCCTAAACACATATAGTACATCTGTTACATTTTTGCAACAAATCTAAATGAATTATTTGTTTAAAACATGTGCATGAAAACTTAAAAGTGGTCTTTCTTGGATTTTATCCCTTTTTACATTGTAAAACTACAGTATGTTGAAGGCACCCACATATTCATTCATTCATTCATTCTCTATACCGCTTAATCCTGTGTTCAGGGTCGCGGGGGACCTGGAGCCTATCCCAGGAGACTTCGGGCACTAGGCGGGGTACACCCTGGACAGGGTGCCAATCCATCGCAGGGCACACACACATACACACACTCACACACTCATTCACACACTCCGGGCAATTTGGGAACGCCAATTAGCCTAACCTGCATATCTTTGGACTGTGGGAGGAAACCGGAGTACCCGGAGGAAACCCACCAAGCACGGGGAGAACATGCAAACTCCATGCACACAGAGACGGGAATCGAGCCTGGCCGGGGAATCGAACCCAGACCCTGGAGGGCACCCACATATTTAATAATCTTATTTGAATGGTTGATAATGCGATGTTTCTGCTACTCATGCTCTGTAAAGTCTTCATAACGCCTCTAATCTGAGGTGCTGGTTGTTAATTGGTCATTTCTCAGGCTGGTGACTCTAAATGAACTTCTCCTCTGCAGCAGAGGTAGGTCTTGGTCTTGCTTTCCTGAGAAGGTTTTCATGAGAGCCAGTTTCATCATGGTGCTTGATGGGTTTTGCAGATGCACTTATACATTCACTTATAATATACATTTCTCATACATTCTTCATTTCAAATAATGACTTTGGGAGGCACACAGTGGCACAGTGTGAAGCTTTGTTGACTCACGGCTCCTGGGTCCAGTCCTGATGTTTGCTTCCTATCTGTGCTGAATTTCACATTCCTATGATCTTCACATAATGTATGTTTTTTCAATTTCTTTATGGTTCCTTCTGAGACATGTTCGGGAATTTGAACAAATAAGGACTATAATTTAAAGATGTCATACTTTTTATAAACTTGATTTATATATTTTCAAGCAATGTTTGCCTGGTTGATTATTTCTAGACCTGGAATGTAAAAATAGCATGTTTTACTTGCCTTTTGCCAGGAGAGCTGTTCACCACAAGGCCTCCGATCCCGAGGAAGCCAAACAAGGATTCCAACTACAGGCACATGAGGGAGAATACGTTCAAGCATCACCAGAATGATCAGAGGGCCAGGATGATGAACCGTGTGGATGAGCCGAAAAACCCTCGGGCCAGAATGGTAAGATTGTGTCGTGCCTGATGGAAACAGCACTGGTTATGACTTTTTACACTACTCAGATTTGGGGCCACTACAAGTCACCAAAACAGCTACTTTGGCATATATTGTACATCTGATCTGTACTCTGTTCTCTGAAGATATTTCCATTGTTGATGGTTTGATGGTTTTAGTAGAGAACACCATCTAACACTTTCCATCTAGAACTGTGTTTAGTACAGCAGTGCCATCTTCTGGTTATCACAATAACGTACATAACAACTCACCAAGAAGTTTAATAGTTTACTAAATAACTTCTACAATACGATGAATGGTTTGTGTTATGAATACATTTCAAAATGCTTTAAACAGGTGAACACAGCATAATTCCAGTGCAGTTAAAGCAGGTGTATGTTCTCTTCAGATGGCCAAGATGGCAGAACTGGTGTTCTTTATCAAATGTTGACGATTCCTCAGTAACTTGTGACTGCAGACAGTGACAAATGCATTGCTGAGAACTAAGAGAACAAACGCTTGGCACCTTTGGTGAATTTATATGAGGTATCCCTTATCACGTTGGTATTTCTGAAACCCTTATCACATCTGGCCATCACATATATCTACGGCAAGTTAATTAACTTTTCTTGGAAAGGTACCATGTCCTACCTGGATCGTCTGAGCGCTGCATCATGACTTCGTCCTAAAACAACAGTCGCAATCTACTGTACCATCACTGTTTTTTGGCTATAGACAGGTTATTTCAGCAATTTCAATGCGCAAGCTTTTATTTGTTTTTCTTTTCCTTTCGAATGGTCATTTGGCCAAGAAAAGCCGAGGTTCTTTCACTGGTTAGAGATATGACTCTGTGGTCAGCACTGTGGAAAATTGTTCATATAATAATAATAATAATAATAATTGTATTAGCATTGTTATTGTTGTTGTTTTTGTTTTAATTGTTATTATTATTATTTATAATAATAATAATAATACAAACCGTTTCACAATGAGGTTTGACGCTGCCCATTCTGCACTCACAAATTAGCATTCTGTCAAATCATAAAAATGTTGTGCATGATGGGTGTCCAAGGGGAAAAAAAAAACGAGAGCATTAGAGGACAACAAGTACTGATGTACATGTACAAGTGAGAAACCACACAGAATCCAGAGATTTGGAGCTGGCTTTAGCATGAAGGAAAGATTGAGAAATTGCTCATGTTCATCCAGCACCCATCTCCAACAGACAGCAGAAGCCCTATGAATATGTCAAATTGATATGTTGAGAGCCAGGACCTGAGTGCAGCAAGCCCTCATCTGCAGAACTATTCATCCAAATGATATGGATAAGATCCCTGGCAGAGCTCACTTTGAGTACCCTCTTATCCTGGGCCAAGCAAGAAGCAGCCAGAATACAGAGAGAGACAGAGAGAGAGAGAGAGAGATCATTTAGAATGTAATATAGAAGTGCTTTTCCTTGTGGTAGCAGACGGAGAAAAAGAGTGAAAGTGTAGCCCAGAAACAACAACAACAACAACAACAACAAAAAAACTCTGTGAGAGATGAATATCAACCATGTTTCAAGAAGCTGCCAAACGAGTTCTTATCTTGCTTTCTTACTTGTCTTTTGTGTACGGGTTTGTTTCTGGCTGAATAGAGTCAATGTCAGCAGGAGCTGGATAAGGTGCTGGAAGAGATCTCGAAAATGACCTTCCATGACAACAAGGGACACCTGGAGAACCTGTATGAGCTACCGTTTCCCAACTGTGACAGTAACGGACAATATAATGTAAAACAGGTATGTCGGAACATGAAATTATCACTACTAATTATTATTATTATTATTATATTCTTGACCTAGCAGGTTTTATTATAACCATGTTTCATCCAAGATAGAACATCTGACGGCACCAAACAGCCTTTAAATAAGTTCTTGTGCCGGGTACGTGGTAAACTTGTAGCTTTTTTTCTTTTTTTCTTTGATTAAACAACATTTGAGACACATTCCAAGCAAAAATATTCCATCGTGATATCTGGGTTAATCAGAGCGTGACATTTCAAATGATTCAAAGAAACAATATGGTTTAAACATGCAGCTGAACAGTTAAGAGTTTAGGGCCTTGCACTATTCGTGCCAAATAATTGCTTTAGTTGCTCTCCTGGGATATTAAGCAACACGAACTAAAATCAAATGAAGGCATCCCCAAGGCTGCCGATGCTTTATCCAGTCAGGGCAGAAAAGGCATGCATAATTATCAACACAGCATCTTGCAATCAAACATGAAGCAATATATAACCTCTCATCCACAGTGGTTGCATAGTCCCCTGTAAAACGAACTGGAATAACATGGGGATTCGAATAATAGGAAAAACACTACTGAGAAGGAAAAAAAAAAGTGTGCCAAACTTTCGGAAGTTATGGTTTTCTCTCAAAGCATTGTCAAAGTCTAAACTGCAAGTTTCAAGGTCATAAACATGTTTGCTTACAGATTCAAGCCTGTGGGAAGTTAGACACTCATGTTTTGCAGTTTTTTTTTTCCTTTACCTCTCCATCCCTTGCATGTCCTTGACTTAGACCCACTTATTTTTAGAGCCAAAGCAATGATATGTGCAATCTTTCTTAGCACACTGACACATAGCATTACACGATAGAGCTAAAACAAGGCCAAACACGCCTGGTACAAATAAAACCATCGCGTTGTTTTGATGCAGAAACCCAGTTTTCCCAGGACTCGAACAACTTTACCTCTCCACCCTAAAATGTTCTGTAAAACATCTTGTTCCTTTCGTAATTAATGAAACTGTCAGGGCTTTGTTCTTTCTCGCTGAAGGAAAAAATTGGAAAGTCTGTTTTCTTGCATGTCTTTTTTTTTCTTCTTTTTTTTTCCGGGGTCCCTGTTTAAGCTGTGTCCGATTCAATTACGACCTCATTTCGGGAGCGCTCAGTGGGGGGGTCAGCGAGCCATGCTGTGACCAACGAGGCGGGTACTGTCATTGCCGGGGGTTTAGCTCCACCCTCCATGTCTGTCTTCTGATCACTGGACTGAGCACTTCATTAATCCTGCAAACACCACCCCTGCCCTTACCCTTTTCTTCCTGTTTCTTTGTGTTACAGTGCCACATGTCCACCCATGGGCAAAGGGGTGAATGCTGGTGTGTGCACCCCCACACTGGTATCCAGATTCCCTCCTCCATCAGAGTGAGGGGTGACCCCAACTGCGGCCAGTATTACTGGGGACCTGAGCTCAAGTCCACTACCAGCATGTACAAATAGATGTGGAGAACTGGAGCGAGAGACAAAGCTAGAGAGACAAGTGTGCAAACATATATTCCTGTGTGTCTGTAGTATGTGGAAATATTTCAGACCTGTTGTAAATCGCATCTTAATCTCCCGAACTACCAGAAGTAGAAAGCACCACATTCAGACCAAAGTGTATTTCATACAGTATATGCTAAACGACATTAGACTGTGTTGTGTCCTTCTGTTTATAGCCTGTACTTTAGCACAGTAAGTCTAAACAGCCTCTTTTCATGCTGTGACTATCTTCTAGTTTAGCTGCAGTACAAATCCCAGTATGTAACAGTTCGTGCTGCTTCCTCTATTTGGTCCCATTCCCAACTTCCTTTTAGAGCCATGCGAACATAAGCTACCACCACTCCTGTACTGCTGCTTTTCGAACACTAAACATGCACCGAAGTAGGAATGCTAATGTATAATTTTAAGCAGTGTCCTGCAAAACAATGTACTTTTATTTGCATGGATTTGTTTTCCCTCCTTTTTGTGGTTGTTCCATGTGCACGGACACCATCAGTGCTGTTTACTTGTATTCAAAACCGCCTCCTCTCTTTGACTCACCCGACCGAACCATGTGGAGCTGCATTCTCTGTACTGGCCTTGTCTAGTGTCTGCGGGGTGTCCGTGAGGTTTCTCAGTCCACCGTAGTTTTTTTTGTGTGTGTGTGTGTGTGTGTGTGTGTGTGCGTGTGTATATGTGTGTTTAGCGGAGTGTAGCCAGTGTTGGCAGCTGATAGACTTCTCCCCTATTCTCTCCATCCAGTCATATGGGGGAAAATACGGGTGGAGCGGTAGGTTCGGAGCAAAAGTGGTTTCTAATGATGTGCTGACAGAGGTCAAGATTAGGACACAAAGCTGACACTGACAAATGCAAAATTAAGTGGGTTAAGTACCTATAAATAAACACAGGTTTGCAAATATATGCCTGCAATGCGGATGGGCTGTACTTTCATTTTTTTTGTTGCTATTTTACGGTTTTCCATGGCTGGGGGGGGGGGGGGTGAAGAGCTTGTTTTTGCATTTGGAAGATTTAGTGGTTGGTTCAGGGGAGAATTAGGGCTCCCAAGACGTGTGCCAATTGGTGCACAGGTTGAGGGGCTGCCGTGGCAGTAAGCATGCCGTGGCAGGAGCTTTCCCTCATGGTGTGATTTGTTTATTGTAAATGTTTCACTCTAGGGCAGCGATTGTCCTTGAAAGCTGTAGTTACATTGTATTCAGTACGATCATGCTTGTCTATCTGTCTTTCCATCTTTGTCTCTCTTGTTCTCCCTTTCCTTTTCTCTCTCTCTCTCTCTCTCGCCGAGTGTAGCATTGGACAGATTAAATAGACAGGATCCATAAATAGCAGCTGGGATTAAGCTGATCGATTGTAAACAAATGGTACGTAGGCCCAAGAGCTTGGCGGAAAAAAAAATGTTCTACTCTGTTTAAAGACTTCTGTGAGCTTCGCCTCTCAGATAACATATTAACCTTCAATGGCTCACATGGTATTGCCATGTCCAGCTCGCCTTTAAAATTAGCTTTCATAGATTTTCTTTTTTTAGAGTGTATTATGGTGCTACAGCCTGGCCCTCCCGAACCCTGCTCCCCCATGTGGGGTTTTAGGGCCAGCACATAGGCTGCTGAGACTCTGGCTACGAGTTTTCCATTTGGGCTGGCTTCCAAAATAGATTACTGCCTCCCCTCTGGTGGTACAGTAAATTTTATGGTACTTTGAGTCTGACCTAGTTTGAAAACAAAGCAAAACCAATTCCTGTGGTTTTCTTTTTTTTTTTTTTTTTTTTTTTTTTATGAGTATATTGATTTGCCAGAGCTGTGCTGAAGTAGTGAAAGACTTTGGTTGTGTGTGTGCAGAGGGGGTTGCTGCGCCATGCCTGTAGCCAGAGGATGGAGGGAAGTGGTGTTTGCCATCTGCTGCAGTGTAAAAATGTCAGAGCTGCGTGCTGTTTGGACGGCCTCGGACATGCGACAGGAAGAATTTCTTAAGCAAATCCTACACAGCACACGATGTACAGTACAAGCCTCGCACACTTTCACTTTTTACATTTTTTTTCCCCCCCCTTGTTGTTGTCGTCGTCGTCGCATTGCATGCCACCGAGTATCGGGAGGCACACCAGCATCAGATAATAAAGTTTACTGGTGACCACTAACGCAGCATGCTTCTTGTATCGTTTCGTATTGGAATTAAAGTGCCTGCTTGCAATTCATAAAGGGATTGTGAAAGCCATAAATGCATGCCAACCAACAAAGATATTTTTAAAGGCCTGTAATAAATGACAATATGATTAAACATGTTACTTTCAGCCCTCTTGTTGTGTTTCTTTCATCACATTTTACACATAAATGAAACAACAGATGAAAAAAGGCAAGTTGTTTATTTAGTTCGAGCTGTTCCATAGAGACATTGTGGTTTAACTCTATATTGTATGTGTTGGGTCGGCTGCCATAAAATTGGCACTACCCTAAGGGATTTGTGTTTTTTTTTTTTCCTTGAAAACTGGCTTCTTTTGTGTTTCCTTTTGTTTATGGCAATGTAACATAGCAATAATACTATCCTCACTAAAGAAAAGTTATATCTATTGGGTTTGTCCCATAAGCCTTAACTCCCAAGTTCTATGGTGTGTCCAAAGTTACATTCCTCACTCTTATAACTTAATAACTTTTCTGGTCGTTGTTTGAAAGTTACTGAATAATTCATAGTAGTTACTGAATACTATTCGTTAAGAGAAATAAATGAATAATTAGCTGTGACTTAATGGCTAAACCATCTATGTACTACTTCTACTACCACAACTAATAATAATAGCATAGCAGCCTCAGCTTGCGTTATGGTCTTTGTGGAGTTGCACACATTTTCCTTGCCTCAGTTTCCTCCCAGGTCGACTCGATACCCTACGTCCTCTTAGGCAGGAGAGAGTGTGTGAACACTTGTGTACTGGATGTGTCAGTGCGTGGTGTTCTACGATGGACTGGTGCCATTATCCTGGATGAATTCTCCTGCCTTGCACCCAGTGTGACCTCAATAGACTCTGGACTCTGGACTAACCCATTTCCGTTCAATTGGTCAGTCAGTTAGGCTTAAATACAACCGTAACAAAATCCACATTACTTGATATCAATTGTCACCACAAAAGACAAAAATCAATCCCACCAAATATCCATCACATTTTCCTGGTGGGGTACTCCGGTTTCCTCCCACAGTCCAAAGATATGCAGGTTAGGCTAATTGGCGTTCCTAAATTGACCATAGTGTGTGAATGAGTGAGTGTATGTGTGTGTGTGCCCTGCGATGGATTGGCACCCTGTCCAGGGTGTACCCCGCCTAGTGCCCGAAGTCTCCTGGGATAGGCTCCAGGTCCCCCGCGACCCTGAACACAGGATTAAGCGGTATAGAAAATGAATGAATGAATGAATGAATGAATGAATGAATGAATTTTCCTGGTGGGCCCCAAAGCCACCTTTAAAAAAATTTGTATTTAAGCTTTTTATGATTTCATGTATTTTGTGAGTGTCAGACACAGATATCTGGGATAATCATTATTTAAGGTATGGCTTTAAATGGCACATGCAGTCACCCATAGCTATTGGCCTAATTAAGTAATAAAAGGGGCACAGACACTTTGAAGTCTAATGTGCAGTTGCTAGATTCTTTGAAGGCGTCCGTAATCCTAATGTTCACTGACTCTCAAATCAAATCCCCTGCACATGTTTTGCTGAATCAGCTTCCTAGATTTAAAATAAAATAAAAATAAATCTTATCACAAGTGGCTGAGTCACATCTGGACAACTACTTACGGCTTATGTCCAGGATGTATGACTGTAGGGTTACAGTATAGTAAAAACAAAAAACGAATAATAATATAATATTTAAACCAGAAGCTGGTTATATCTTCAAAACGCCACTACCACTGCCCTCATGGCTTCTGTTTGGCAAATGATTCTGCTCAGTAAATTTTAGCTAGAGATTGGACACTCATTGCCACCATTAACATAAGTGCCATGGTTTACACCCAAGACATCACTGAAGCCATGTGCCATGACTTTATGCTGACTTGCCCTTTAATATCAGATTGTATTGCGATTATAGAACCCTGCAGAATCTCTTTCTCTGATGATATTTTTTTCATTGTGTTGCTCAGCTTCCCCCTTGTAGTTAGGGCTCAAAATAAATGACTTCTTAGTTCCTGTGCAGTGTTTTTAGACTCTGTTGGAAACCAGGTGACTAGCCTTGGGGCAGGCCTTTAATGTAAAGTCTGCATTCAAATCTGCAATATTTTATCTCTCAACCGTAAGCAATTATATCAACAATAACTTGGCGTTTTATACAAAATAGCATAGAATCATACTGTATGTCAGGACTCCTTTGTATGCTAAGGTATACTGTATTATTACTGTATGCACTGTATTCATATCTTGTTTGCATATTATGATTTAAGACTTGAATGGTGAAAATAAAAAGTGGTGTCCTGGACTTCAGACAAATACGTTTTCAATAATAAGAGCAAGTACAAGTTTAAATGAATACATAACTTTATTTAAATAAATGCTTTGTCATAACAAAAAAAAAAAAAAGACAAAGGTTAAAAGAGTACATAAATTACAAGTTGAATAAATATTACAGTGATATTTACTTTCTTAATAATTTGAGTTTTTTTTACATTTTTTTTTTTTACTTTATTTATTTATTTATTTATTTTTTATCTGTTTTATTGAGAGTTCCAAATGCTGAACATTTTTTTACGGTCCTCCTGCCACAAATGGGTGTTTTGTTCTTCCTTTTTAAATGCCATGTTAGGCCACATGTCATTGTGATCATTCATCAAGTCTTTTCTCATCCACAAAAAAAGAAAACTACAAGAAGACACTGTTAGTGATCCAGAAAGAAAGCTGTAATACTACTGTATCATGCGTGAATTATGTATTCATCTAACCCATTCTGAAGATTCGGAATCTGGTCAAGGCACCAAGCAATATCACAATGGCTTATATGGGGCTCATGTGCCTGTTCTTCTTAAACATTACTAAAGAATCTCATTAAATGAGAGAAGCGTTTTCTTTCAATAATGAGATTCTGTCTAACATGGTGACTCTGGATGAAATGACAGATTTGTTTCGTCTTTGGTTGATGTGAGAACACTGTTTTTGTAATTGTCCACTTAGAATTTGGTACTCAAACACAAATTCCACTTTGGAATTTGGGGGGGGGGGGGGGATCAATTCCATGCACGTTTAAATCATGAACCCACATCTAAGCTATGAGGAACATTTCCTACAGCCTTTGATGTCAGGTCCAAGATCAAGAAGAGCAGTCACTAATTTACCACTGGCTGCTTGTACTGTACCTGGTTCACAGATTCCGAGACCCCGTAGCCTAGTCTGCTAACAAGTATCTACTGATGTGTGCTGTGGTGTGTTGTGTTCTTAACCCCGCTTGATGGGGTAGTGAGGCCCAGAGCATGATCATGGCCTAGGGCTCTCACCTTCTCTCCCTCTGAGACACATAGACCCGGTAAGTGTAAAAGTACTGTAGATGTGTCGAGATTGGACTGAGATCAATAGCTATGATGATCCTTGTTTTTCCCCCACCATGAAAAAGATGAAAAGGTGGTTGTCAGGCTTGGGCCACTGAAGCCCCTGTCAAAAGCCCTCAGGCAGGGTTTGTGTCTGAGGCCTGTTCCTGCTCCTCCTACACCTGATCTGAGATGTGCTTTGGAGTCAGCACTGCTAGGAGGAAGTTGTCATATAGCGAAAGAATTATTGTAAATACATAAGTGCAAGCTGCTTCTCTTTTTTCAACAAAAAAAAAAAAAAGAAAAAGAAAAAAGTGGGAGGGGCCTCCGAGCACAAATCAGGACCTGGATAATGCTGGCAAATGCTCTGGCCTTTTCCTTCGAGGACATTTGTGCAATAATAGTGAACAACACCTCCTCAATAACTCACTGAAAACACCCGTGAAGGTCTGTTTATAACATTCACCCTGACAAACTCTCTTCTTTCTCTCGTCACACTTTGAGGGTCTCTCATTGCTCATTCTTCCTTTTAGACATGCCAATGGGACTTTTTTTTTTTTTTTGACCTGTGTTTTTTTTTTTTTTTTTGTTAACTTTTTTCAATAATGGCATAGCTATCAATAGCAGAGAGAAGCAGCACTAGAGGCAAGCTTAGTGGAGTAGCGTCTCGTCTATCTCATTGTGTCGAGCAATCCTGGCCCCCTCCCAGCCATGAAACTAAGATCACATGAGCTCTGTAATAAGATCTGAGTGGAACCACTGTGGCAGGGAATGGCTTTTCTTGCTGGTTTTTCTACTAAAGAATCACCAGGTTGTGCTGGCCAAGAAGGCCTGTGTGTATCCCTGTTCATATGTAGCTTGACTGAAAACAACTTCTCAAGCATTTACATATACTTGCAGTCTCAAAATTCAGCTTATTCATTGAAATAATAAAAGAACAACAGAAGAAAAAAAAAAAAAATCAATGAGTGACATAGGTGTATCCACTAGCTTCCCCCTTCACAGCTAGAGATTTTTACAAGGTGTTTTGAAATAGTCATGGCATAACAGAAAAATCTTTGAATCGGAAATCAACCGAGGACCCTCGTCAGTACATAATGGTTAACCGATTTTATCCCATTGGTTACTGTGTAACGTTCACGTCACTATTCATATGTATATTTGTATGTAGAAAGGCACTAAAACACGCACACAGACTCACAAAAATTCTCTGAATGACAGTGGTACTTAAATGTGCCTTCTTCTTCTTCTTCTGTAGGTGTAGTTACATCATGCTGAATTTCCAGAACAGCACACAAAATAATTGTGTGGCTTGAAAAAAAAACTTTGGGGTGAATTTGGGGAAGACCTTCATTCACATGACCAAGGTCCCAAAATGACCGGGTGGCTGCAACAATGAAAACAGGCTACAAAATAAATCGTAACAATGAAAACATGCCAAGATGCACAACTCATCTTCCAAGCAGCAATTCCTGATGATGGCTCCTCAGAAAACATTCATTAATCTACGCCAAGGTGTCACTCAATTCAGTGAAAGCGCTTGGTCTAGGAAATGGCTCATAAGCGGATAAGTTGATACTTCACTGAAGGCAAAAAACAAAAATAAAATTCTAACAAGAGTATTCTAAAAACTTGTCACAGGCTGAGAAAGAAGCCACCACTCTCAAATGTGAACCTTGAACAAAGTCAAGTTACATCAAGCCCAAATTTTGGGAAAGTTAGTGTCACGCCATTGAGATCTGTTTCAAACCATAACACCAAGTGTCCCAGTATCTGCATATTGATACTAGTGCTGCAAAATGGGCGCCAGATGATGGGTGGGCAAGGTGGGAAAGGTCGTTTTTTTTTTTTTTTGCAATCTCTGACAACATGAACGAGACCTCAGACCACGGCCAGCACATCAGCTATCCATTCACCTGGCTGAGTCCGCGTGCCAGCGTCAAGTTACATGGGCACAGTTGGCATTTTAGGCAAGCTACACAGTCACAGAGTCACTGAGACAGGTATGTCCAACATGGTTTCAATTCCTACACCGTCGTTCTCCCAAAGAGTGGGCCAGTGAGAGAATGCTAACATCTAGCAAAGAGCCTACACTCTATAACTGCTCTCTGGGTTTGGGGGTTTCGCCACACACTCATGTGGTGGAAATCGAACATAAAACGGGACATTCTTTTATATGTATATATAAAAAGCATCCACCATGTTTCTCTTTCATGCAACTGCACATACATTCACACATGCAACGACATACTGTACATACTTATGTACACACACACACACACATACACACACACATACACTGAACTTGGTGAAGTTACACATTTCCAAGGTTTTCCCAATAAGTGCTCTGACAGAACCGAATATCCATACAAATAGCTGAATCAGCACGTCCCTATGACATTATTCTTTTTCAAAACAAACAAACAAAACATTTTATAGTTCTTCCAATAATAAGAGTTTGCACTATTTCTCCTGACACCTCAACCTCTAAGACAAAGAAAGTGCTGGTAATAATTAACATACCATATGCTCTCTCTTTTTTTTTTTTTTTTTTTTTTGCTGTATGTTAACAAGTATGGTGCTTAAACCCCAGCCTCTATAAAAATATATAATTGAATGTATATATTTTTAAAAATCTTTATGCTGGGACCCAGCTCTTAACACAACAGAGACTCTCTGATTAACTGGGTACCCCAAGTTACAGATGAGCGCTCAGTCAAAAAAAAGTTTATCACTTGTTTTTGTTCAAAGGTGTTTGCTTCGTTTCTTCTTTTTGGATCAAAATCGTAAAGTGACTGGCGAGTGGACAGGTGGGAAGGAAAGAAGGAGGCGAGCCTTGGCTTAGGTGATCATGCCGCGTCCCTCCTCACTCGTTGTTGTTGCCAGGCTCCATGTCTTTGCACTGGATATTTCCTCCACTGTAGTCGGTCCCCGGCAACTGCACTCCATACTTGTCCACGCACCAGCATATTCCTCGTTTCCGACCACGTGACGGCTTGCACTACACATGGGTTGGATGGGAGAGAGGGGTTGCAAGTAGTGTTAAACAACCATCACTAAAAAAGTCCAAGAAACTCATATAACTTAAAGTTTATATTCTATTCATATCTACTGTATGACACAACATTTTTGAGTTTAGAAGTGTTTTCAAGATCAACTCCTCACCTGCTTGCGTTTGAAGAAGCCCCTCCTGTCACAGTTGGGCAGATAAAGAGAGAGAGCCACAATGCGGGAAGTGTCTTTCAGCCCCTTTATTATCCCATCAAGCTTTCTTCTACATGGACCCTTTATTTACAATTCAGCACAACACATATGTATCAGCAATCTGTAATTGATTAGCAATTATTGACATTCTTCCCATTTTTTATTCTTTCACTGTAACTTACAAATTCGGTTTCGTGCTTGTCGACTGGGAGCGTTGAGTAGTCCACCGAACCCATGGTCCTCAATTTCTCCTGCTGCTTCTTCTTGTCCTTGCGCACGGCAATCTGCTTCCTGCTGTTGATTAGGTCTTGCTTTGGGTAAATGGGCACTTTGGATTGGGGCAACTGCTCCTCTGTCGTGTCACTCTTTATGGTCTCGTCATGCTCTTTAGACTCACGATCTACACAGGACACAAAAGATCAACACATTATGAGCCTCACTTCTCACAACCCGAACAGGTTGTTGCAATGCTGCACATCCTGACCTAAAAAAGCACAAAATACATAAGACAAGCTTGCTATTTCACAATCTGATTGGTGTCTTAAAATAAACCAGGGACCAACTGCTTTCCCGCCAAATGTTTCCTTTGCATTTGTTTACAGAGGTGGAAAAGGATCAGCAGGTGATGACAAGCCCTGCTCCCTCCCATACAAATCCCTACACTCCTACCCAAACCTAAATAAGGTGCCTGAAATGGAGTTTTACTCTCTCTGGGACTTCACTTCATGGTTACGTAAACAGTCAACAGCAAAATGTGGCCAGTGTGGCCAAATAGCATTAAATCATCATCATCGTAGGCTGCTTTATGGGAATCACAAATCACGAAGGCAAGCATTTGGCAGAGCATGCAAATGAGACTAATACCTACTACAAGAGGCCAATAATTGTAAAAGTCCGGTTTACATTCTTATTGTGATTGTTGAGATTGCGAGACATTTACCTGTTTAAAAAATACGCCATTACTATAGCACTTTTACTTGAAGATTAAAGGTTTGGTAGCCTGTTAAACTATACTTAGATTCTTTAAAGTCTCAGCAACCACACGTAGCATGTGATGTGAGTGTGATGTGTGGTGTGAACTGCTCTGAGAACAAACACATTTTCAAGAAAGACTTGAAATCACTTAAAATGATATCTACATCAAACCTTTAGCTAATGCTGTTGAAGCAAAACAGGCCAAACTTTTACTGGAAGAAAAAAAAGAAAAGATTTGGCTGAGGTCTCAAGACCTAAACCTAAACCAGACATCATTTCCCCCAACAGGTTTTACAGTAGAGTAAGTATATAAATAATCCCTGAACCTAGCAGATTTAGCCATTAGTGTGAACATGTGGCTATATTTATCCAATAAAAAAAATATAACAGAAGGTGCGTCAGGTCAAATGTTGGAATGGGAATTTGTCAAGTATTGTTAAGGACACCGCTGTGTGATAGCAAACTACATTCAGAACCATTAGCCGGTTGTAGGAAGGAGGGAAGAGGTGGGGTTAATACGGTTTAGATTCTCTTATATAATGTCTGGTTTACAGTGACACCCTTTATAAGACAGGGGTGTTCCAAGCAGACTAGTGTTGAAAGAGTTTGTCTGACACTGCAGCCTTGGATAGGGACATGGGGGAAGGGTGATTACTGGAACCAGGTTCCTGGCTTCTGAAGTTGCTATCAGGGCAATGGTTGACTCTTTGAAATTAATCTTGCAACCCATGACTTGGCAGACTAAATTCTGCCCTGAAATGTTCCCTGTAGCCAGGCTTCATGACAGGCCAGCAGGCTGGCTGAATCGCATCTATCACAGTCAAGCTCATACTTAGAAGGTCTTTTAGAGTTATAAAAATGACTGATGGACATTTATGATACTTCACTGCATTTGGCTTTGCATGCCAGCAAGGAGCACATAGCCAGTTATGTTCGATTTAAAAAAAAATCAACAATGGACAGAACTTTAACCGTTTGCTACCATGTTATTTACAGCAGAAGTTATTATTTCAAGTCGTTGCAATATAACTAACTTACTTTCAAGTTATTTAACAAGATACGGTAATTAAAAAAAAAAATCACATAACACTTCATTTAGGGTGAAAAATTAATTTCATTTGATTTGTTAAAACAACTTATTTTACAGATAGGCTCTTGAGATAGGCTACACAGTCTGTGTTTAACATCTGAGCCCTAGCCAAGTCACTGGAGCATGGCCAAGCCAGACATGTCACATGCAACCTCTCTATTCAAATGAGCTTTGGAATGAATGGCAAAGAGGTATTGATGACTCTATGCTTAGCTTTGCAAAGTTTTCATTAAGGTGAGAGGACCTGAGCAGGAAAACAAGAAACATCTGATAGGACTCTCTTTAAATATTAACATGTGCATTGGCCAATTATACTTCATCAATTTCCAAAGTTCCTTCCAGTCTGATGAGTAATAATTGAATTATACTTAAATTTTTTAACTAACCAAGAATGAAAAAATGCTTTCATTTACTAACTGGATTTGCTATATTCACAATATTATCCTTTTATTATTATTATTTTTTTTTATCTAATCCCCCTCCTTTGCACTAGTACAATAACCTCAAATCATTATTTGTCATTGTACTCTGTTGAGGCAAGTTGTCGACATGTGTGCAATTTTTAAGCAGTGCATGCTCCTGACTTAGTCTCTCGCTGTGCATTCGTTGCTTTGTTCAAGTCACTGGCCAGCCATGACATCCTAAGCCAGATTCCGCTGCTCAATATTTAAAAGCTGGCCCAAATTCACAGCATGATTGTACAACTGAAGCAGTGCAGCAAGCAGACAAAGGGCCAAAGAGGGCCAGAGAGAATTGCTTCGTACAGGCAAATGGACAATAGATATAGCATTATGAAAGGTAAACTGATGCATAAGACAATGGACTGGCATGAATATGTAGCATATTTAGTAAAGTAAATGATTAAAAAAAATTGAGATTGACCTTCACTTTAGCCACTAGTTCTATTAATTAACAGCATGCCTAAACCATGTAAACTGTTAATTTTATTCAGACTTTGAAGCAACAAATATACAGTAATTGTGGCCTAAATGGCACATATTCACCAGAAAGAAGTTTAAATTTTTAATAATAATGATAATTGATGTTTGGTATATTTCTTTATTTAAATGACAGAACAATATTTGTATGATAAAACCCACTTCTCCTATCGTATTCCACTTTGAATCTGTTAGTGTAATCATATCTGGAAAGCGGTAAACTAACAAACAAAAAAGCTGTTTGTTCAAACGACAATTGCTAGGTGCAAAAGTTACCATTCTGGCTCATTTCGCAACTCCTCCATGCATTTTCATTTCCTGTTTACCATACTTTGTAGTCGAGAAACTAACCACCTTTTGTTTCCTTTCTTTGAAGGAAGTGACACCAAAGTGAGCATCCTCTAACCTAGGACAGGGTGTTTCAACAGGCTGAAACCTGAACCACATGCTTCTCCTGTAGGTTCTATTGCTTTCTACTTGGACTTTTAAACTAATTTTTTTTTTTATAAATGATAATAACCTGTCATAAGTGATATAAGAAAAGTGAACAAACTTTCAGCTGTTTCAAATAGCCACAGTAGCTCCCACTTAAAGCCTGATATGTGAATCGCAGAAATCAACAGTTGCTTCATCATCAGGAGAATAGGAGCTGGATTCCTGCATAGCTGCTATACCTTTCCAATGTTGCTGACAAATGTGGACTAAACAAACTTTATTAGGAGAAACTGTTCAAGCTTGCCAAATAGAATCTCGCTTTTGTGTACACTGACAATGTAAATAGCTGTCTGAGACATATCATGGAGACTGAATTTGATCAAAATTCCATCAATCTAATAATGGAAATCTGGTTTTGGTGTGAATTGTATGTAACATATACCGATTAGTGCTGTACAAGTATGCCTTCTTTTTGTTGCCTCATGATTGCAGTTTAAATATGGACAACCTCCAGGAATTACATAAGGCCCCATAAATAAGGAGTACAAAACTAAATTGCATCCAAATGTCTGCTTTTTTTTTTTTTTTTTTTGCCTCGGGTGAAGGTCCATTAGTTAAAACTGTGCTGTCAGTGAGCAACATGCTTGTTCATGTGCGGCTCAAGCTTTTAAAATTTGAGCCATCTTTAATTATTGTTTGTGAACTCTGACAAAGAAGTCTGCTGAAATCTAACACGAAGGTTCTTCATGAGGATCAGAGGACAAGTGGTAAGCTACTATTTAGCCATGTCTAATGGCAAGTGTAATGCTTCTGATGTGCCAAAGCTATATAGTGCCTGGTGGAATGTACAAAAAAAGGTGTTCCTCAATCGATACAAAGTATGGGTTCAAGCACGACAAACATAACGAAGGCCAAAAACATAGGCAATGATAGCTAGAGCACTCCTAGAATTTTAAACACTACATCTTAATTGAAACATATGGCATATTCTAAATGCCCTGCTTTAGAAAGAAGAACAATTGCTGAAGTATGATACTAGCAATACTGCTCATTTAATCACTGACACTGATGTAAACTAGTGATTTCAAGGATGTGCCCAAAACAGTTTGCATTACTATATTGATTAAAAGTCTATATGCTTTCTGTGATAACTGGTAACCTATGGCAGGCTACAGTTTTCACACTGTTTTTTGACTGTAAAAAATAATACAGCACTACACATTTAATGCACTATACATTTGTGGTTATACAAGGCAAGACATTGCAAATCATGTCAAGAAGAAATACTCATTACTAATACTTTATCTGAATAAATGACATATCACTGACTTTAGACTGTTTTCCATGATATGGCATTACAAATTTTAGGCTTTTTTGAGCATAATTTGGTGCCTATGGTGAATAGCATGATGCCTACGATTAGATTTGAGTAACCTGCCTGGCCTACGATAACCAAATGCTTTATATCAATTTGGCACATACATACATAGACTGTACATCAGCTTCTGTCTTTAGGCAGTCATCATCCATAGTTTATAATGTTAGAGCAAACGCAGGTTATTAAAATCTGCCGTACCTGGAGTTTCAGGCAGAGTCAACGTGAAAGATTCATTAAATTGTCTAGGATGGGTTGCTCTAGCATGCCCTTTAATAAGGAAATGATTTGGGGATTTGGGGGTGAAATTACTGCTGTAGAAGAAGGACAATTAGGTAAGTTTAAGACAGAGGCGCTTGGGGGTGTTCAAGAACATTTGACCTCTCCAGCAATGTCCGTCCTGTCCATCTGGTGAAAATGGGCTGAAACTAAACACTCAAGTAGACAAGAAGCACCTATCTAAATCCATCCAGTGCTTTTATAGCTCTTTAGACAGTGGCTCCAAATGTGTTTTGCTGAATCACTGTGGCATGACCAAGTGCCCAATGCAATCACACACTGGGGAAGAGCTTCTCCTGTTACAGCGTTGTTCCTCACACATTTACGTCTAACTCGTGACAGTCAGAATTTTGATGTGTCTGTGTGTGAACATGTGCGTGGGTGTGCATGTGTGTAACCTACAAGGCCATAACCATAGAGTACAACCATGTTTCTGTTTTCCATTTTGTAAGAAATTGTAAGTGAGCTATCCTTGCCTTTTACAAACAATGCCTGAAGAACAGAACAAATTCCATTCACATGCTGTCCCATGGATTTATGTGGCCTCTGGGAGCAGTGGGGTGGGGGTGGTTTAACAATAAAACCAACAAGTGGAAATAAAGCCATATTAACACAGGTTGCATGTACTGTACGTTCAACAATAATTCATATAAGAAACATGTATAGCATGAAGACTGATTCAAAAAAGTTCATGTTGAAGCTTTCAGCTGCATTGGGCACACATGACCAAACCATGGCTGTCTGCCTCCCCTCAGATTTAATCTTTAAACAGTAATCCGACCCCCTGCACCACCCCCAGATGTAAACCTAAATTCAGACTAACCAAGATCTACTGCCCCATAAATCTTCCCCCCACAGTCTTTACTGTCCTCAGCTGCAGGTAATTAAATAATGAACAAAATGCCAAGGAATTTGTTTTAGAGCACTAAACTTTGAATCTTGTACACCAACTGTTCCATCAACACAGCAACTATTAAAGCATTCTAGGAAAGAGACACGCATTTCAATTGGTCTTGCATTGGGATGGTTCGACAACATCTGCTGCACGTTTTAGTGTTTTCTCATCTCCGACACACATGACTCACCACATCATGACACTATCAAGCAAATTGTGTGTTAATTTGGGTGTGTTAGAGCAGGGAAAACATTGGCAGGTGCAGGTCAAGAAGAGTGCAGGACCAGGATTGAGGACTGGGCTATTATATCAACACGGCTTCGTGAATGTTGACCATGTGGCAGAGTGCCAAGGCGGTGCATTTGTCAGCTGTTTGGATAGGTTCAGGGTATCTAGGTGAAGCTTAAGGAACATATTTGCATTCTATTAGCATACAGGAATGCAGGTGGGGATGTGAGAATGAGTGGCAGTGCATTCAAAGTACTTCAGTGTCATTTCTATTTACAGTAGCGAAATCAATACTAACTAGAAAGCATCTGATTCTGATTGATATACAGTACAACTTCCACGATTGCACATTAGTAATAGCCAAGTGCTCAGATATTGCTTTGGATGAGACCATATACAGTAGAGCATATTGGTAGTTGTTGAGCCATATACAGGAGAAGTGACTTAAAATCTTAAATACTCATACTGTAACTGGGTCACTAAAGTCAACCATATTTGGTTTGGAATGTTCTGCTATCAAAGTAAGTGATGCTACACGTTAATGTGTATGACCCCTTTTGGTGATCTTGGTCACATTTTTTTTTCCCTATGAGGCAAAAAAAAAAAGCATCTCTGATGCTGTCATGATTAACATCCACTGAGTATTAATGGGATTTATTAAGAACTCATCTCGCTCGCTCGCTCGGCCCAGCACTTACCCACAGGCTGATGAGACGCCTTGTAGCCCTTCTCGTTGGTGCACAGCCCTCTGCCGTGCAGCAGCGCGTGTAGGGGCTTCTCCTCTCCGTCGCGCGGCAGGCAGCGGAGTCCGTGCGCGCACGTGCTGGTGTAGACACCGCAAGACTGATTCTCGGCGAGCGCGCAGGTGAGGCAGCAGCCGCAGCCGGGCTCCTTCACCAGCTGACAGCCTTTGGGCTCGGGAGGGCACATGGACAGCGCCTTCTGGTCGCACGGCTCGCACGGCACATACGAGCCCGAGCATTGGGAGACAGCCGACAGAAACGGCATCATTACGAATAAGAAGAAGTTGAGGAGCATATTTTGTTTTTTTTTCGTCTTTGGTAAAAGGATTATATTTATTGTTATTCTTCCAATATGATCCGAACAATTCGTAATTATACTCTCCGACGCACCTTTTGCTTCATAGGAATTTTTACAATGCAATTAGAAAGTTTATAAGAAGAAAGTCCGCATCCAAAGTCAAAAAGAAAGGTCAGTCAATGTTGCGCTATCAAGCATCCGCAGATCTGTTTGCACAACTATTCTGATCTATTCTGATCATTCCTCGTTTTTAATGACAGCACCAGTAAGGTCCAACGTGTGCGCAAACCCTATCCGGCGCTCCAGAACCCAGAACCCGCAGCCGTTCTTTTTTTTTTTTTTAACCCCCTTTTCTTTCCCTTTCCTGTTGCGGCTGCGCTCTTGATCTCTTCCCCGCGTCTGCACAAGTTTTGGCGAGCACACTGAGCGAGTGCGGGCCGCCCTGCCTTTTTAAAATCCGCCGAAACCGAGCGGCGCTGGAGGGAGGCGCACTTGCCACATCTTGGCAACACGCCACCGTGTTTTATTCCCTCCCTCTCTCTCCCTCCCCAGCAACAGAATCCTGTCTTTCACGCTGATGGCTAAAGTGATACCAAGTTTGCAGGGTTTCGAAACGTATCAAAAAACCCGACGCCCAAATAAATGACGAAGTCGTGTGTTTTTCTTTCTTTCTTTGGAGAATTATACCCTCGATTGCGCACGTGTCTTGGCTGATCTCCACACGCATTGCCAAATAACTAATCCAATATCTATTTGCATTGATAAGGATGAAAAATATATATATAATAATAATAATAATAATAAATGATGTGCGAGGTGTGATCTGTGCGCATGTGAAGCAGATCAAATGCGTTCAAGGTGCACAAAAGCGCACAAGGCACACCAGGGGATAATAAAAGTTGAATTGCTTCAGAGTGCCTGCATATTTCATGAGCCTGTCATCCCTGAGTGAGAAAATTCCTTCAGTGGTAGTGTAGATGATGATGATGATGATGATGAGCACTGACAATTTAAAGCAGATTTGGACACTGTATCAGTTGTTTTGAATCATAGATTTATTTTTAATCTCCATTTATTTACCTTTATATGAAAGAAGGGAGGGGGGGGGGAGCCAGGTTTACAGTAGAGAATATATTGTAGTGGTTTATAATTAATTCAAAGCAATAGAGTAGTACAGTAACTGTGCTGTAGCATCCAACAAAAAAAAAAGGGTCAAAACCTTACAAACATGTGCATGTGCTATTGCAGCTGTAGTCTACCCTCATTCCATGCTCCTCATTTACCTGACACACTGTTCAGTGATGGCTTTTACATGTGGACCTTACGAGAAGGTCAAGTGTGTTGTCTTCCTCAGTGCTGTCTTTCAGCAAGCCTGTATTCCTGAGTCAAAAACACTCTTGCATTTAACATCTTTATTTTCCAAGTAGCTTCCTAAATACCTCTCATGCTGGGTTTTCCCATTCTCCCCCTGGCTGTGCCAGTCTATAGTTAAGGCAGATGCTTATTCACTGCATGAGGGTTTTTGGTAGATTTCTGCATTGACCAGTAGAAGGAGCTGTTAGCAATGATTAGAGCTGTTGGTGGCACTTGATATAATTCTTGGAGCTTTGCATGATATTAAAGCAGAAGTGTGCTTCCAAATGTATTCCACACTTACTTTAAAAAAAAAAATGGAAATAAGACTACTATGTCGTTATTCAATGTCATAATCAGCATAATGTTTTAAAACACATCTTTAGATTTGAATACTATTAGTAATATTTTATGTAGAGTCAAACCAAGGACTCTGTATTAGAGAAAATCATGATGATGGGTATTAGATTACAGATGCTGTCATTTAGTGCAACCCAGATGCATTTTTAAAATGTATTTATCTATGATCATTACTGAAACAGTGAAGTGAAACCATCTGTAATGATAAACTGACAGTTTGATTAAGTATTTTTTATTGAGGCATTTCTTCTGCTTTTTTCCTTCCTGCTGGGCCATTTATGAGCTACAATTCTGAATCTGAACACGGACTACCTTCAGGTCATACGAGGTGTCATGTTGCCCTGGTCTGTTTCCCAGTTCTTTAACTCGGAAAGAAAATTAGCTCAGAGGATACAGGTTGCAGAAGTCATTGGAAACATGATGGAAATATAATCCACTTGCTAATGAGGAGGAAAACGGTCACAATTAATGGCCTACATTCGCAGCTAGACCAACTCTGTGTGTGTGTGTGTGTGTGTGTGTGTGTGTGTGTGTGTGTGTGTGTGTGTGTGTATATTTGTGTTGATGCCGTCGAGAATACTAATGTTCCATTATACACAAGTGTAATGTTTTGACACAAAAGCTCATTGCTACATGTAAGTAAATCTTAATGCCATCATTTTGGAGACTCACCTGCTCTCGTCTACTTTTGCAGTTTTAAATGGCCAAAAATATATTTTTTCACTTTCAGGATATTAAATAATTCTTCTGCACCTAATATTTATTCTTTGAGAGTATACTGTATCTTTCCACCATAAAATTCTAGTGGGTAAGAATGTAGAAAATGTAGAGAGTTTTTTATAGCCTTCTTACATAGAACAGCACAATCTAAATTCCAAGTAGTATGCATGCATGCATGCATGTATGACAATAATCAATCTAGTTCACTTCTTAAGTGTAATTTGCCTTTGTGTAAGAGGAACATACAAGCAGATTAGTTGGAAACAAATTTACACTGTCTGACTTTATAAAAAAATCTTAGGCGCCACCAATGTCAGTCATTTTAATTACTTGTGTCTCAGGAATATTTACTCTACTTGAAAATGTTATTTCCATGCTCTTTAACTTTTGTACACAGTCACCCACATAGATGACTCCATGTCAGCTCACATACACAAGAACAGGAAGTGCCAAAGACAAAGGCGTCAGCGAGAAAAGTGTCCATCAGCCTAGTGAATATGCTGTTATCTTCCAGCTGTTTGCAACATGATGCTTATCAAAATAATTTCCTTGGATGCCCAGTGACTTAAGATGCAGTACAACTACATGGATCAACCCTTTAGGTCCATATGGAGTAGAATTATTATTTGGACGTGTCTTTGTGTCTCTTTGATCAACAAGGAAACCCAAAGAGACCAGATGTGATTTCTGGTGATTGAATTTCATTACATTGCAAATTATCACCTGCAGTTGCAGAATTGATTTCAGTAATCAGAGTATCAAGACTAATGCAAATGCCCTTCAAGGTGAGAATAGGGAGGGTGACCAAGTAACCTCAACCCTTTATTTTGGACACCGATTATGAGCAAGCAGTTGGCAATATTCATAAATTATGCTGCCACTAGTGGCCCATGGCAGCCTGTTTGCAGAAAATTCTGGGCACAGCTAGTGTGTTAAGCCCCCAGAGCAGGAGGTGGTGCTGGGTTTCAGGGATCCCTGTTTGCCGAACTCATCCAGGCCCATCTCCTGGGATTAAGCAGTCTGGCTGTTGAATGAAACTCTGCAGCTGCCAAGGACTTTACAATCACACTGGTCATTCTTCTTTTAAATCCTATCCCCTCTTTCTTATCCCTTCGTCTGCCACCTTTGTCCTTCTCCATCAGCCCAACTTGAACATATAGATAGAACTGCAATAAATTTAACTTAAACCATTCTCGTGTTTCTTGTTTACTCCAGTCATCAGATGTCTATGTTTTGGCCAAATGAAAGATCTCTGATTGTTTAGAACTTGAGATGAACCATCACATCACATTCAAGCATCACATGAATCATCGTTGTATATTCTATCTAAACACGAATACTAATCTACTTGCTTTGTTGAATGTTTGTGAAGTTTTAATTCTAACAGCATAACTGAAAACAAAATAACCTTTCCAAATCAAATTGCAAAAAACAGCTGTATTCTGCATCAATCATTTTATTGCATTACATATTTAAATGCTTTTCATTCAGGTAGGCTTTCTTTGCACACAAATGCAAACATGCATGCTTTATTTCAAAAGAGATTTGATGTATTTGAAGATTTGATGTATTTAACTACATACGAATTTTAGAATGTGCATGGATATTACCATGACAGTGCACAACCGTTACTGTTACCCAAATAGTATTTGCACCTTAAAGATTTAGTGCTAGTCTGATGATCATGTTTCACATTTCCTTTTTTTCCCAGCACTGTCAGGCACCAAGCCCAAATCACTTGATGCCAGCTTGACATGCCCTGCTGTCATTCATGGTGGCATCACTATTTATGTGCAACTGTTTTTTCTTCTTCCAGCAATCTGTCTCCTTTGACAGTGCTCCACCATAATATATGTATGTTATGTACACACTACAGTAGGAGTATTGTTGAATTTTAAGTTGGAGTCACGCATTTAGAAAGGTAGTTGTGCTTCAACCGCAACAAGGACTTGGTTATAATTCTGTTTTTGCTCTCCATGACCTCGTTCGGTGTTTCAGACCAACCAGCAACAACAGCTTTCTGTTGTCCTGAGCCAAAATGAAAATGTTGACTGAGTTGAGAATTACACCTAAATTGTTAGTTTTGAGGTTTTCATTTAGGAGCAGATAGCCGATCTTTAATGTTGTGCTAAGTTCCCACTTTTTGATTAGAGGGTGGATAAAAATTTTGATTTAGTCAAGGACCTCATTGTGTCCACAATTCTACAGAGACACTCAAATAGGCCCAGAGAAGACATAGAAGGGTTTTTCACAGTGTATAATTATGTAGTAAATTTTCTTCAGGCAAGAAGGGAGTTTGTGGAAGGCCCTCATTTACAAACCCACATACTAGCAGCTCCTCTCCCAGCAAAGGGTTAAAGCCAATGATTTGACCAAACACTACCAGCATGGGCCTCATTTTTGTCTCTCAAATGAAACTTTGTCCTGATGGTCAGAATAAACAACACTTCCACTCCAATAGCAGCATCAATAAGCCAAGTTTAAGCATTAAACATTATTTTAATAAAAATAACATTTCCTTTTTATTATTTTTATTATTATTATTATTATTATTATTATTATTATTATTATACAATGGTGATATCTCAAACATTACATGGCAAGTGAATTCTGTTTTTGAGGACTTTTTCCTCAACACTATCCATCTAGTTTCTATTTTAGGTTGGCCGAACAGTATCACCTTGACCATCTTGATCCTTGAATTATAACCCTTGTCTTACACCTCCTTTTTCAGTGAGCTTAGAGAGAGAGAGGGAGAGAGAGAGAGAGAGAGAGAGATAAGCCAAAGGGGGGAAAAACAGTAACAGAGAACAGGAGCCAACTGTTCTGTTTTGTCAGTCAGTGTGAAGCAAATAGCTGGCAAATACACGCCAAGTGAATTATACTGCAGCTTTTAAGAGATAATAATTAAACAGGTCCATGCACATAATTAAATTTGTAAAGAACTGCTCAGTTTGCTCAGTACAAATCAGTACAAATGCATAACTAAGTCTGTGTGAGACTTACAAAGAAATTATTTTGCAGAAAACAAACTGTGCAGTCCTATCTTTATAAGATATGTGTTTTATATGGAAGGCATACAGAAATGTCAGATACCTGAAGGTGTACTTGCATCTCCTTAAAGTAAAGCTCATGGTTTAATAAATATGTCTTTCTTAGCAAAAGGATTTATCAGTTAAGATTTTTTTTTGAACTTGGAAATTATCACGAAACTAACCGGGATGATTAGAAGACTTAGCACTAGCGGTTAGCCCTTTGTAGCGTGGACGATAAACCCAAACGCGGAAGCAAGCGAGTAGGCAGGATAACCACGCGATTTAGTCGAAGGACTCTCACAAAAGGGGAGCAAGGGAAAAACACAAATTTAACCCGCGTCCTATAAACACACACTCGAATCAGAAAGTAAACCCAAGAAAGTGAGTACTCACGAAATGGCAGACGGATGACCATAGGAGAGGTGGTGAAGGGTTTCAGTTGAGAGGTATGGAAAACCGGATGGATACGGAGCGCCGCAGGCAGCTGGAGCCGGTAGGTGACAGGGTTGATGTAGATTCTTGGTGGACAGTCATACTTTGTCACCTACATTGTACATTCGTCCCGGGGGGTGTCGACGGCGATGTTAGATGGTGTAGCGGGTGTTGGCTCGTTGGATGGCTCGGTTGGCTTGTATCCATAGATGCCGACACCTGCGAACCAACTGTTGGGCCGACGGTACATCAACCTCTGGTTCTTGGTAATCAAACATCGAAGGCTGGAAACCGTGGCATACCTCAAATGGACTGAGATTGGTGGCAGATGACACATGGAAGTTGTGAGATAGCTCAGCCCATATGAGGTAGCGGGCCCATGAGCGCTGGCGATCGGCGACGAAACATCTTAGGCAGAAGGCCTTCCAGAACCGGGCAGTGAACTGGGGCCCCCTGTCCGAGACGATGTCTTTTGGGAACCCATGCAGGCGGACTACGTGTTCTAAAATCAGTTCGGCTGTGTTCTTAGCTGACGGGAGTCCGGGGAGAGCCACCAGATGCACAGCCTTGGAGAACCGATCTACGATGGTCATGATGGTGGTTTTTTCCTCTGAAGAAGGCAGGCCCGTGATGAAGTCAACGGCAATGTGCGTCCAGGGCCGACGAGGAACCGGGAGCGGCTGAAGTTCTCCAGGAGTCGGCTTACAGGAGCCCTTACAGTTGAAGGCACGTAGAGTCGTCCAGGCGGCACACCTGCCGGTTCGGTCTCCGTGGCCCGTGCCTGGCGAACCCTCGTTTCTAGATCCCAACGGAGAGGTGCTTGAGATGATCTTTGATGGTGGGAGAACAGGCGCGGGTTCCGCCCGGGGACCTTCTCCTTCGTGTTGTCTGGAGAGGGCGTCAGCAATGGTGTTTTTGGACCACGGAGGGTAGGACAGATGGAAGTTATAATGTTCAAAAACACAAAGCCCACCGCGCCTGTCTCGGGTTGAACTGTTTGATGTTCTGTATTGTGATAAGGTTCTGGTGGTCGGTACAAACAATGAAAGGCTCGCTGGCGCCCTGGAGCCAGTGTCGCCATTCCTCCAATGCCCACTTTATGGACAACAGCTCGCGGTCCCCTACCCCGTATCGCTGTTGAGTGGGATCAAATTTTTTTGGAGAAGAAGCCACAGGGGTGTAGCTTCTGGTCTGGACCCCGTTGGGAGAAAACAGCTGCGGTGCCCACATCCAAAGTGTCAACCTCCACAACGAATGGTTTTTTGGTGTCTGGATGGAGAAGGATAGGAGCGGTGGTGAAGCGATGACATAGTTCAGTGAAGGCGGAGATGGCGGTAGAGTTGAGGGTGAACCGATGAGGTGTGGGGCGTGTCAGAGCGGTCAAAAGAGCTGCAACTATACTGTAGTCCCGGATGAAGCGACGATAGAAATTCGCAAACCCGAGAAATTATTGAAGCTGCTTGAGGGTCTTGGGTAGGGGCCAATGACGCACAGCCTCAAGTTTCTGCGGGTCCATGGCCACACCCTGGGGTGAGATGACAAAACCCAGGAACGTGGTGGAGCGCTCGTGAAAAGCGCACTTCTCCAACTTACAGTATAGACGGTGGGCGAGCAATCTCTTGAGAACCGCTCGGACATGTTGGTTATGTTCTTCAGCAGTCTTAGAGTAGATGAGAATGTCATCCAGATAAGCGAATGCCCACCACCCCAGCATGTCTCGGAGGACATCGTTGATGAAGCTTTGGAAGGCGGCGGGGGCATTACACAGTCCAAATGGGATAACAAGGCTTTCATAATGTCCAGTTGGGGTGATGAAGGCCATCTTCCACTCATCACCCTCTCTGATACTCACCAAGTTGTAGGCGCTCCGAAGGTCCAACTTTCGTAAAAATGGTGGCACCAGAGAGGGCGTCCAGGGCAGAGTTGGTAAGAGGCAGTGGGTGTCGGTTTTTGATGGTGATCTTGTTGAGCCCCCGATAGTCGACACATGGACGAAGTTCACCCCCCTTTTTTTTTTTTTTACAAAAAAGAACCCCGCGGTGGCAGGCGAGGAGGAAGGCCGGATGGTGCCAAGACGAAGGGCGCTGGATACGTAGTCTTCCATCGCCTGTGTTTCGGTGGGAGTGAGTGAGTAGAGATGGCCGCGGGGTGGAACCGAGCCTGGCTGACGGTCAATCGCCAGGTCGTAAGGGCGATGAGGTGGAAGATGGTTGGCGCGTCTTTTACAGAACACCTCAGCCAGGTCTCGGTAGGCGGGAGGGATGGCGTTGAGGTCGACGTCGGGGGCCTCGGACTCCCTAGAACACGTCCCAGCCGTTGCTGGTAGGCACAGTTCGTTACAGGCCGGCCCCCACTGCAAGATCCGATTCTGGGTCCAGGAGATCAAAGGGTCGTGCTGCAAAAGCCAGTGGTGTCCGAGGATGATGAGTGGTGATGAAATGGAAGTTAGGTGAAATTGAATTCGTTCCTGATGCTGATCGATGGTGAGGATGATGGGCTGTGTCTGGGTAGTGATGGGGCTAGATGAAAGAGGCTGGCCGTCTACGAATGTGATGCGAACCGGCTGAGATTTTTACCCTCAGTTTTTTGGCATAATTAGAGTCAATGAAATTACCTGCAGCACCGGAATCGATGAATGCAGTACTTCCGACCCGTTTGTGACCAAACTGTAGGGATACCTGAGCCGTGATCGTGGAGGAGAGTTGAAGAAGACCCGGTGAATTTCTCTCCCTCCTCATCGGGTCAGGAGGGCAGATCTCTCGGTGGTGCGCCGCTGAACCGCAATAGGCGCACAGTCCCTCTCGGAAGCGGCGTTCACGCTCGACCATGGTCAGGGAGGCGCGTCCTAATTGCATGGGTTCCCCGGCTCCGGTGTCAACCACGGCAGGAGGTGGAGAACCAACATGTCTATGGGTGTTGGAATTGAAAATGGTTGATGGTCGTGACGAGGTGAAGGCGAAGGTGGGTGCTGGCGGCAGGGTTCTCGGGGCTGGCTTCGGGCGAGATAGGAGGCGCTGGTCGATCCGGAGAGCGAGTTGAATTAAACCCTTCAGCGTGACAGGAAGCTCTCGCCCGGCTAGTTCATCTTTAATCCTAGAAGCCAGACCCTCGTAGGATGTCCGGATCGCGATGTCCCCCCAGGTGGTCTGCACAGCTAGTGTACGGAAATCAGCCGTATAGCGACTCATGGACAATCCTCCTTGCCGCAGGTGGTACAGATTGGTGTCGGTCTCGACCTCGCCCGCAGGATGTTCAAAAGTTAGTTTTAGCTGACAGGTGAACTCATTGTAGGAATGGGCGGTGTCGGAGTCAGCTCGAAGGCAAACGCGAAAGCAAGCGAGTAGGCAGGATAACCACGCGATTTAGTCTAAGGACTCTCACAAAAGGGGAGCAAGGGAAAAACACAAATTTAACCCGCGTCCTATAAACACACACTCAAATCAGAAAGTAAACCCAAGAAAGTGAGTACTCACGAAATGGCAGACGGATGATCTGAACCGACATGGGCGAACTCAATGACAGAGTGATGTGAAGCACCATCTTGTTTCCTATTATGCTTCCTGTTTTGCGACCGTCCTACTTCCGGGTCCTAGTGCCGGCTGCAAAACGGTGTGTGTGACAGAAATGAATTGGCATTCTCAGGCAAACACACAAAAAAAACTGTTTTATTTCACAAATCCTAACTGCCAGAAGGTGAGTTTCAAAGTTAGTACGTCCTTTTTAGGTTCTAGTGTTTTATGCCCTCAGGAAAGTAGCAGATTCCACCCTGCCATTATTTATTAAACAAAAATAAAAACAAAAAGAAAAACATGTGGGTGATTCTAAATACCCCCTTACTGCTTCCACAAGATTAAAGGGGGTTAGTTGCAGCCAGGTGCAGATAGTCATTAGACCTTGATTAACTGATCATAAGAGGTTGTCTTAGACAATCGTTTGTTGCTGCACATCAATCTGGAAAAGTTTATAAAATACCATTTCTAAACCATTTAGAGTTCAACATTCTACAGTGAAAAAGATATTGTACAAGTGGAAAGCATTTAAGACAGTTGCCAATCTTTCCAAAATTGGGTTATCCAGCACATTCTCCCCAAGGTCAGACCATACAAGTTACATCTCAGAATTTACAGGTCTCATTAATCATGTAAACTGTTAAAGTTCATGACAGCACAATTAGAAGAATACTGAACAAATTCAGTTTGTCTGGAAGAGTTGCCAGGAGAAAGCCTCTTCTGTCTAAAAAGTACATGGAGGAACTCCTGGGGTTTTGCAAAAATGAACAAAGCACAAAGCTGCAAGAACAATGTCCTATGTACAGATGAGACCAAATTGGAGTTGTTTGGCCTTAATGTACTGTATAGTGCCATGTTTGGGGAAAACCAAACAGCATTTAAGAGGGGTGCGGATTTTGCTTGTTTTGCAGCCACAGGACCTGGGCACCTTGGAGTCATTAAATCAACCACAAATGCATTCTAAAGTATTCTAGAGGCAAATGTAATGTTATCTGTCTGACAGCTAAAACATAGTCGAAATTAAGTCATGTAACAGGACAATGATCCAAAGTACACTAGCAAATCTGTATAAAAATGGACAAAAAGTAAAATAATCAAAGTTTTAGAATAGCCTAGACTGTGAGAGACTGATAAACTAATACAGGAAACAGTTACATCAAGTTATTGCTGCTAAAAGGTGGATCTACAAGCTGTTGAATGATGGGGGTATCCATAAGCGAGTGGTGCAATATATTTTTTTTCCTACCTTGCTTTGTTTTTATCCATGAAATGTCTCACATTCTGGCAAATTATACCAGTCAGCTGGCTAAAATGCAGCTAAGTATCCAAGAGTCGGTTCTTCCAACTACACGCAATTCATATTACACACCATCACCAGTTAAGTTTAATATGCTTAGCTATTCTGCTTTTCTATGCTTGGATTGAATCGCCCATATACTGTACTCCACATTTTACCAAGTACTTGGTAACTTCCAACCATGGTACAGGGCTTTTGTACAGGGCTTCATGCAGACAATGAATTGTTTTGAAAACAATGATGATATTAGCTCATGTGGTCACTGCCTTGGCAATGACCATAGTAAGGGTGCTGTTTCTGACGCAGACATCTCCTGCAGTGATGAGATGTAGTAATGCCAGTCTCTCAGAAAGAGATAATTGAATCCTTTGTCAGAGTTGAATCTGTTGTGAGCCTTTCCTTCGCAAATGCCTAGGCACAGACAACTATGAAGCACCCCAAGAAGCCCAGAAATCAATCAGAACTGCTCTCTAGATTAATGATTCAGTTGGCAACAGGCATGACTAAGCTGAAACCAATGATCTGGCAGCTGAGCAATTTCAAAGCTTAAATTCCTCAGCATAGTCTAAACATTGTAGGTTTGAGTGCATTAATCCTCTTGATGACCCTTATGATGGGCCACAACATTTAAGGCCACTACTCTGTGTGAAACCAAGCTCATCGGCATACTGGTTCTACACAAACTAGTAAACATTATGAATCATGAGCAGGACTTGAACAGTATGCCCATTGATAGAACTTATGCCTACTGATAATGCTTGTGTACGTTGCTGGTAAGAGTTTGGGTTCCCTACGCTACCTTATAAAAATGGTTTTGAACAGAGCTAACTGTACATGTGTCTGAAGAGCATGGACTAATGATAGACATCTGACATGATGATCTTACAGCTGACATCGCTTGAATTGTGTGTTATAATTGAATTATACAAACCGGATTCCAAAAAAGTTGGGACACTAAACAAATTGTGAATAAAAACTGAATGCAATGATGTGGAGATGGCAAATGTCAATATTTTATTCAGAATAGAACATAGATCACGGAACAAAAGTTTAAACTGAGAAAATGTATCATTTTAAGGGAAAAATATGGTGAATCAAAATGTCATCGTGTCAACAAATCCCAAAAAAGTTGGGACAAGGCCATTTTCACCACTGTGTGGCATCTCCCCTTCTTCTTACAACACTCAACAGACGTCTGGGGACAGAGGAGACCAGTTTCTCAAGTTTAGAAATAGGAATGCTCTCCCATTCTTGTCTAATACAGGCCTCTAACTGTTCAATCGTCTTGGGCCTTCTTTGTCGCACCTTCCTCTTTATGATGAGCCAAGTGTTCTCTATAGGGGAAAGATCTGGACTACAGACTGGCCATTTCAGTACCCGGATCCTTCTCCTACGCAGCCATGATGTTGTGATTGATGCAGAATGTGGTCTGGCATTATCTTGTTGAAAAATGCAGGGTCTTCCCTGAAAGAGATGACGTCTGGATGGGAGCATATGTTGTTCTAGAAGCTGAATATATTTTTCTGCATTGATGGTGCCTTTCCAGACATGCAAGCTGCCCATGCCACACGCACTCATGCAACCCCATACCATCAGAGATGCAGGCTTCTGAACTGAGCGTTGATAACAACTTGGGTTGTCCTTGTCCTCTTTGGTCTGGATGACATGGCGTCCCACATTTCCAACAAGAACTTCGAATCGTGACTCGTCTGACCACAGAACAGTCTTCCATTTTGCCACACTCCATTTTAAATGATCCCTGGCCCAATGAAAACGCCTGTGCTTGTGGATCTTGCTTAGAAATGGCTTCTTCTTTGCACTGTAGAGTTTCAGCTGGCAACGGCGGATGGCACGGTGGATTGTGTTCACTGACGATGGTTTCTGGAAGTATTCCTGAGCCCATTCTGTGATTTCATTTACAGTAGCATTCCTGTTTGTGGTGCAGTGTCGTTTAAGGGCCCGGAGATCACGGGCATCCAGTATGGTTTTACGCCCTTGACCCTTACGCACAGAGATTGTTCCAGATTCTCTGAATCTTCGGATGATATTATGCACAGTTGATGATGATAACTGCAAAGCCTTTGCAATTTTTTGCTGGGTAACACCTTTCTGATATTGCTCCACTATCTTTCTGCGCAACATTGTGGGAATTGGTGATCCTCTACCCATCTTGGTTTCTGAGAGACACTGCCACTCTGAGAAGCTCTTTTTATACCCAATCATGTTGCCAATTAACCTAATTACTGTTAGTTGGTTTTCCAGCTCTTCGTTATGATCAAATTTACTTTTTCCAGCCTCTTATTGCTACTTGTCCCAACTTTTTTGGGATTTGTTGACACCGTGAAATTTGGAATCAACATATTTTTCCTTTAAAATGATACATTTTCTCGGATTAAACTTTTGATCTGTCATCTATGTTCTATTCTGAATAAAATATTGACATTTGCCATCTCCACATCATTGCATTCAGTTTTTATTCACAATTTGTTTAGTGTCCCAACTTTTTTGGAATCGGGTTTGTAATAAATTATATTGTTTGTCCTGATTGGTGGATCTCTGCAAACTGCAGTTTCAGGTTTAGGTCACTGGTTTTAGGGCCTCATACATTTTAGACAACAAGGTAATTTTATACAGCTTTGTTTAGTAATTTAATATCCTAATAGACAGATACTCGAAACAACGCTATACATTCAATATTCATTTAGTTTCCTCTCAAAGATATCACTGTCTATCCACATTGAGATTTGAATGGGTTGCTGAAGCCCCTCCCAGTTCTTATACTGTAAGTGGCAGATGTTGTTCAAGGCATGCAGACACAGGACTGGTTCACATCACTGAACATGTGCAGTCCTTATTTTTATGGTTCTGTTGCCACAACACAGATATTTCCGAAGGTTTTCCCCTGCATGGTCAGAGATTCCAATTCAAATTCCTACATTTTGGAAGGTGCATACAGGTGTCCTGAAGTCCAATGTCATCAGGATACGTGTCAACAGAACATTTCAGGAAAACTGGAAAAGATCAGAATAGATCCCCTACCATCAAAGTAGATTGCACAGCTCACCATGAAGACGGACTCACCTAGAATACTAATTCTCATTATAATGTACCAGTAAGTGATAATATTGAGCCTCATTCAAATTTCCTTTTTAAATTTAGTTTTCATTTCCTTGGATTCATCAATGCTCTCTTATTTTTTTCTCTTCTTTTACTCCAGTTTTCAGTCTGCAAGTTGTTTGACCAATTTATTATTTTATTGAGAAAAAAAAGCATAAAATATAATTACATATAGATTATTACATGTTTTTAGAGGAATTGTAATAATTGGAGCATTTAATCATGGGCTAGAGACACAGCATTCACAGCATCATGACACATGACACACACGGTCTGGAAGATCACATTTGTACTTTGTTTAAGTGATTACAAAGCATTTGAATTTCCTACTGCTGTTCATCTTCTTCCTTACTTATCCTACTTTATTTGGTGGCATCTCTCCATTTCTAGTACCTGATTTGCACACAGCACAACATGCTGTCCTTGTATGGTGTTTAGCTACGTTGCTTATACTAATTATATACGAATCTTCCGCTCCTCAACATATAAGGACAGGTGCATGTTGTGCATAGGTGAGCTGAATAATAAATCCATGCACTTATCTCACATCCATTATTTGGATCATCTGTATAAATGATGAGCAGATTGGGATGGTTAAGTACAATCTTCTCTTTTTTAAAATCTTTTCAAGAGAAATTTAACAGACTGCATAAATCACATTGTCATATTTGTCAATTAAGTTCAGTCTGTCACCTGTTAAGTATGAGTGGACTGATAATGGCATCCTGCTCATAGGCATGCATTCCATTGAATCGTCTCCTCTAAGTAGATCAGTAGATTCGTCTCCTTTAAGAATACCAGAGTTGATCTCAATGAGAGTAACTCATCGGCAAGCGTTGCAAATAATGTAGCAGACAGTGACAATGTAGTGCCATGACCATGCATGAGTCATGATGAATGGAGTGAAATCATGGTGCTAACCCAGATCCGGGTTTGGCCAGGTGCGTGGACGTCTGTGCTAGTTCCATGTTAATATATTGCAAGTTGTGACTTCCTGACAGAGATGGGAACTCTGCAATGCTCTAGTCCATTCCTGGCCTCATTACCTTTTATGTATATGTTGCTTTTTCATTTGCATTGTTCATGTTTAAGGACCTTGACTATCGTAAAGAATTTCTGAACAGCATTAGGTGTCCATTTGCCATGATGTGACCTGTATGTGGTAAATGGCCTAGCACAGCACAGCACCGTGTATGGTATCCTCCTAGGGTCCTATTGGCTTATCACTGCATTTCTAAATATGCTGTCTCCATCTGCATTTCCAATCAAGCTGTCTCCATATGTCATGATCCACTAGTGAGACCTCCCTCTTGTGTTGGACGATTCTACTTATCAGCCTATGTGTGAAGTTGACTTGAAGTGGGTGTCTGTGATACTGTAACTCCCTTGTCGCTACCTAAGAGTTCTGCAATCGCTTGCTCTGAGCTTATGATTGTCTTGTATGTGTTGGCAGCCAGATGTCTCTTTAGTTACCTTATTATTGCTGAACCTAGGTTTTCTGCCAAAGATCATATTACCTAACTTTATGAATCAACTTTTGACCTTACAGCCCATAATAAGGGTGAGTCTAAAGACTCTTCCTTGCTTTGTCCAGTGCATGTCTTGTGTTATTTAGACATTCAATCCACTGGTCACTGATGTTCGGTATAGCCCAAGGTTGGGCCCGACATTTGACCCCTGCACTTACAGTACATTTTCATTTCACGAGTAACATCCCAACCAAAGTTTAACCAATTCAGAAAGACTGTTCTATGTGTATATCGTCATGCAAAGTCAAGTTTAAAGGTCAACATTACACCTCCCAATGGTGTGAATTCATAGGTAATCTTTGAACATCTTTTAGGGCAGTGCTAGGGTGAATCATGCCCTGCATGATATTGTTGGCAGATGTTGTTCAGGTTTAACAGACCTCCCTGGTGAAGGTAAAATAAAATGCTTGTTATGTTTGGAACCATGCCTCGATAAATCCAATATAACTGCCTTGTCATTCATAATTTAAGCAGGCTCAGCAGGAGGATTCTAGAGAATGAATGTTGTATGGCAACAGTATTTACTGCAAATAATGTGTTATCTGTCATTATGTGACTTTGTTGGAACATCTTGGCACAGAGAAGTTTCATTCATGTGAACAGTTTGCTGATTGGTGTAGTTGATTTCCTGTGCAATAATTTGACCGAAAAGCAAATTATTGCATGAAGTAACAATGGTATACACTCACACACTGCCTGGATTTAAAGATTTTCATTGTTTTTGGTCAAGCCAATTGTTAATGGGTGTGTATTTAGGCATTAAAGTGAAATTCTGTACCAAAATCTAAAAAAGATTTGGAGATCTGGGCATGGCACCACACCCCCTAAATCCAACCCGCTAGCTACAACCCCATCATTTTAGTCACAATCTAACATATCTACATTTTGGCTTTTGGCAGATACTCTTATGCACAGAGCTCCACGCTGAAGCTCTGGATGAAGTCTTGCCTCATCTCAGCATATGGTGAGAATCAGAACTCATCGTCTTCATCTGGCAGGCCTAAAACTCTGGTCTGCTTGTGCTTGCTGCCTTCAGGAGAACTTGTAAGCTATGGGAAACAAGTAGCACTTGAACAACATCTGCCCAGGTCCTGAGTGCCATGCCACCCACAAGCTAATAGGAAGTTTTGCACTCATCTAACGTAACCATGGTCACTGATGTGTTTTTTTTGTTGAATTGCCAATGGATTTTGCATGTTTTTGCATTAATTTTGCTGTAGCCATGGTGACAAGGTTTTGTTACTATGGCAATAGGGAGGGAGCGGAATTGAGTGTTGCTGACACGTCAGGTTCAGAAAAGCGACAGGAAGAGCGCACTCTCCTGATGGCACTGAATAAAAGAGGTTCAGGTCATTGTGCAGTAGCCGCTCGGCTTGGCCTGTCCCTTTGGGCACTGCGGTATTGCTCATAGATCCCACTCATCCACCACATACTCAGAAGAGTCATCCCAGTGCCAAGTGCCCTCCAGGCAATGCTTTTTTCGCTTTTGAGGTTTGCCATCTTAGACTGTACAAAGGCATATAGAGAGGCACAATAGTTCATACTGCAGGGCTGCCTCTATTGTTTATAAACAGACAGTTGTTCCAGTCGCACTTTTTCAGCATCTGTCTACGTCACCTATAGCTAGTGCCAAAACAAGCACAGAACATTTTGATATATCTAAAAAAAAAAATACATTTGAAGAAAAAATAACACAGATTATAGCTTCCATAATTTCACGTGTAGTTTGATGCATAACATGGTTACCTTCATCTTAGTTTAATGATGTTTAATGGTCCTGCCCTAAATTGTGCTGTTTTTCTAAACTGTGAGGTTTGTTATAATATTTCCTTCCTCAGTATTTCACAGACAAAAGTTCAGACCTCTTTGGAAGGAATGTAAAACAAACTAAAATTTCTGTTTCTCAGTATTAATTTTTTTTGTGGACAGGCAGGTTAACATGAAACAAAGTTTATTATAACCAATAGAACTTAAAATTAGTCAAATGTTTATGCCACACATTCTATCTCAATATAGTAGAGGGAGAAACCATGTTACACAAACACAAAAAATGGATTTAATAGAAACATTCTCAGCTAGGGAATAAAATAAATAAAACGAACTTTCATATGACAGCTTTTAATGCTGCCCTTAATTTGATTGCAAGCCCTTACAAGGACCCATTAAGGTCCTTGTAGATTTCCTGGAACTTAGAAAATACCAAACCTCATTGCCTACACAAGATTAATTCCACCAGGTGCAATCAAAACATCCCAGGAAACAAACCTGGTCCACGTTGCAGGTTTGACATTTTTCAGTTCAAATGGTTCAGTATGGTTGGCTGCTGCTGGTGCTTTTCAGTGTATCTGGTCTGTTTTTTCGAAGAATGGTTGTGAAAGATTTTTCGACCCAGAACTCCCATAAGCAGTTACCATGGAGTTCCCAATTAGCATTTACACATCATCTCACTTCAAGGTAAGACAAATCATTTCGTTTGCATCGAAACGATAGCAGTTATCAATATGTGGAACCGCTTTCTCAGCCACTGATAACATTTCAAATGTGTCTTTTTCATGTAATCATAAGCATGCAAACATTCCTTCAGCTATTTGCCATTCGTCCAAAATCTCTTTAAAATCTCTTGTGTCTCCAGTCTCTCCAAGATTTGAAAATGATACAGGTATTCATAACCATTATATTAAGTATTCCAGTAATTTAAAGTATTACTGCCATGTAGTATTATTGCCATCAACCTTTTTCTAATCTAGTGTTCTACCCTTTAAATTTTACATTTTTCATGTAGCTTCACTGGATTACATTATTTACATAAACTTTTAAACCGAACTATGCTTTGCCCATAATAGTTGACAATGGAGAATTTTAAATCATTGTATGGGACTCTCGGAACATTGAGGTACACTGTACAGAACAGTCAAAACTCAGTACTAAGTGATCATGTCACCTAAATAAATCCATGTGGTAAAGCTTTTTATTTTTCAATAATTCATTTAACTTTTTGGTCTAACAGAAAAACTCTGAAAATAATTCATATTGTTTTATTCTGGACTCTGTAGCTCTGAATCTTCTGACTATTTGCTCTAAGAGTTATTAATAAGCAGAGGTAATATTGGGTAACAGATCCATCATTAAGCAATCTGGATTTGATAAAGTTGCTATGCCAGTTTTGCCTCAAGCTCCAGACACTGAAATATTCTTTCCATCAACCTTGTGTGTCTTTGTCTTAAACAAGTGTCAATGTCCTGATGTATCAGCCTGGTAGACATTAAACACTAATAGGCAAGGTTTGCGTCTGGCTGCAATATGGGAACATTAACCCCAGAGTCACATCACCTTGCAGTTATTTAAAAGGTCATGACAGAGGGTGACTAATACCTTTTGCCACCAACCCCTCAAGTCTGAAGATGTGTGTTCAGTCTTAAAATAAACAAAAGGGGCCATTCATGTGGTAGCCTGTGAGACACATTGCAAATGAACAGTGGCAATTGCACATACTGTAGGACCATGTTATTGGTGTTTGCTGGGTTGCTAGTGAGCAGGGTGTTTTTTATTTTGTATTTATTTATTTATTCTTTTTATGTGTATTTATTTATTTATTTATTTGAGTATTTTTATGTATTAACTACTGACACAACATTGCACATGGGCAAAGGGTATTATCTTTATTACCTATGAATAGTACAGGTCCTTCTCAAAAAAAAATTAGCATATTGTGATAAAGTTCATTATTTTCTGTAATGTACTGATAAACATTTGACTTTCATATATTTTAGATTCATTACACACAAACTGAAGTAGTTCAAGCCTTTTATTGTTTTAATATTGATGATTGTGGCATACAGCTCATGAAAACCCAAAATCCCTACTGTATCTCAAAAAATTTGCATATTTCACCCGACCAATAAAAGAAAAGTGTTTTGAATACAAAAAAAGTAATTGTTTACCTATATTACCTGTGCTGTTATAAATAAAACACTACCTAACAAAACCAATCCCAGCCAATGTTATTTATTTTAAGTATACTGGATTATATAAAAAAAAAATCACAAAGCCATTATAATTTCACATTTTTTCAGAGTCACTCAAAAAAGTGCCCATAAATGTGTATGTGTGTGTGTGTGTGTGTGTGTGTGTGTGTGTGTGTGTGTGTGTGGTGTGTCTACATATGCACATAAGTGTAAATACATGTGTGTGTGCGTGTATACACACACACACACACACACACACACACACACACACACACACACACACACACACACACACACACCTGTATGTGTACTGCATATTAACATTCACTGCTAAGACAACCACTTAGTGAGACTAATCAGACAAAACACCTTCAGTGTTCTCCAGAGCATGTAGATTTGACTTTGGATTAATGAAAAAATTCTGGTGGTCTGATGAGTCCAGATTGACCCTAATCCAGATTGATGGGTGGGTCAGGGAAATGCATGAAGCAATGCACGCACGCATCATGCATAGTGTCCACTATACTAGTGTTATATACTGTACAGTGTCTAGGCTCATCAATGTTACATGGCAGTAAAATAAAGTCATCTGCTGACCTGAATGTACTGAATGACCAGGTTATCACATCTATGGATTTTCGTTGTTTCTTCTTCTCTGATTGCACATGCATTTTTCAGGACTCAAACTGTGAGAGTGGTTCTGGAAGGATGAGGAATAATTTTCCACCATAATCAAATCAAAACAAAATATTAGCTTGTGTGACATTTCTTTTTGGCCAGGATGTGTATAAATACTGTTTTTTTTTTAAACCTTTATTTTTCTTCCCTTATACTGTACACAGTGATCAGGTACCCTGTCCTCCCAAACTGCTGACTCCTATTATCTACTGTTATCTTTTCAGCTGAAGTAAAGGCAATCGTCATACTTACTGTATCTGAGTGCTTGTGGAACACAGTGTCCCCTAGGTGTGTTCCCTTGTCAAACTGCTAGCCTTGTAAACTATCACTCACTATAATGCTGTACACAAGGTAGCTATGAACAACTCCTGTTGCTCAGTATGGTGCTCACCAACCAGTCTCTTGTGACCATTTAGATTGAGATCTGAACAGTGCTGCTTCATGGAATACATGGGTGATTCAGGGACGGAACAGAACACATTCTCGCAGTTTGACCTCATTACCACAGAGTACTGAAATGTGTCCTTTTGTCGTGTTGTCACTCTTGTTTGCACATTTGCATGTACACCACTTTTTTTTTTTTTTTTGTATAGGACTTAGAAAGTTTTCCGTGAATCTGTTTGTCTCATAATTAATGTTGTATGAACCTTGGTTCTGGAAGAACGCTGATTAGTTTCATTATGTACTGAACTGTATACGGTTGAAATGACAATAAAAGCCTACTTGACTTGACACTGTGTGCCTCGACAGATCTATAATGTTGAAAATGTAAATTTGCTTATTTTTTATTTTAGCATGGTTACATTGCCTGAACACAAAAGGCCAAATATTAATCCTATTGCTACAGATAAATATCAATGCTACAGATTTTGTATGAAAAAAAGTTTACATGACTCTTTACTTTTTGTCACTAGTGCATATCTCAAGTAATAAATCCTGGTAAATTAAACTAAGTCCTGTACCTTTTGAGTATTATGAATGTCCAATGTTCCCCCTTTTATTGTCAGAGGACTAGCCAGAGAATTTTATAAGGCCAATGTCATGCTCTACAGCTCCTTGTTAAAATGGGGGTGAGTTTAAATGGCTTTTGCCCTTAGTGGCAGCTCACTGGGGAACAGGCTGTGCTACAGAGAGATGAATCATGGACAAATGTGCTGAGACACTTGTTTTTGAAGTAAATAAGAAGAAAATTGTTCTTTCTGTAAACTGACTCAGCAAACTATTAAACTTACCTCCAGGATTTTGAGGTCATTTTCAGTGAGGTTTCACCCTTACGTTTGAGGCAAATCAAAATTAAGGGTTTGCGCTAACTGACAACAGTGATGGTTGAGGATGGGGTTTATGGGTAATGCATGGGTGATGCAGCAATATGATTTTTTATCAGATAAACACTGTCCTGGGTGGCTTTTTCTATGTAAATATTTAAACACAAATGTTTTAATTTCATTTGTGAGAAATGGAGTGTTGTTTCATGTATTAAGACTGTCACCACTGGGACTATCCTGATGACCTCTGTTGTATGACCAAGTTGGTATAAAGACTATTTAAGGAATGTTGTAGTTGGTCTTTCAGCTGCTCCCGGCAACTTGGCACAGGTTTTACGCCGGATGCCCTTCCTGACACAACCCTCCCATTTTTTCCGGGCTTGGGACCGGCACTGCATCCAGTGGCTGGGGTTTGGGCACTGGCTGGGAATCGAACCCGTGCCTTCCGCATGGCAGGCGAAACACCTACCACATCTTGATAAAAAAGTGAAAAATGAATTTTCAGATAGGATCGTATAACACCATTTTTTCATAATACCTAATGTTTCTTATCTCTCGATCCGTGTTTCATTCTTTGGAAATATTGATACACATTTATATTTTTATCAAATTAAAAGAAGCACGTTTGCTAAATACAATTTCCTGTTCTTTTATGTAGTGTCCGTAACTTTTTTAAAATTAAAATCTTTCAATGATCTTAATTGTCATTCAGATGAAACATGGCCAATTTAGATTTCACATGAAAAGACATAAACTTGAAAAAGTGTATTTATTCTAAAATGCAAAACTGGTATAAAATATTGAACCATGAATTTGACATGGTTTGCGGACACTACATAATTTTTTGGGTTAAAATCCTTAATTTTGCACAGAATGCTTTAATTTATATTATACAGTAAATTATATAAAGAATACTAAATATTTTTCTAGAATCTTACACCAATTTTAGTATCAATACCTTTAAAGAAATGTGAATAATTTGCATTTTAAATTATTATTGTTTGATGGGAGACAGTATAATGCTGGAAAATGGCCAGTTTTGGGGCACATTTAAAATCAGCTCTCCAAATCGGCCAAAGTCAGCAACTTAAAATTTTTAGGGAAGCAAGATTGTCACTTCCATGTTGCATAAACTTAAAAAATAGCTTCTTTGGCACACATTTCCTGTATTATATGAGATTTTTATATACAGTGGTGTGAAAAACTATTTGCCCCCCTCCTGATTTCTTATTCTTTTGCATGTTTGTCACACAAAATGTTTCTGATCATCAAACACATTTAACTATTAGTTAAAGATAACACAAGTAAACACAAAATGCAGTTTTTAAATGAGGGGTTTTATTATTTAGGGAGAAAAAAAATCCAAACCTACATGGTCCTGTGTGAAAAAGTAATTGCCCCCTGAACCTAATAACTGGTTGGGCCACCCTTAGCAGCAATAACTGCAATCAAGCGTTTGCGATAACTTGCAACGAGTCTTTTACAGCGCTCTGGAGGAATTTTGGCCCACTCATCTTTGCAGAATTGTTGTACTTCAGCTTTATTTGAGGGTTTTCTAGCATGAACCGCCTTTTTAAGGTCATGCCACAACATCTCAATATTCAGGTCAGGACTTTGACTAGGCCACTCCAAAGTCTTTATTTTGTTTTTCTTCAGTCATTCAGAGGTGGATTTGCTGGTGTGTTTTGGGTCATTGTCCTGCTGCAGCACCCAAGATCGCTTCAGCTTCAGTTGACGAACAGATGGCCGGACATTCTCCTTCAGGATTTTTTGGTAGACAGTAGAAATCATGGTTCCATCTATCACAGCAAGCCTTCCAGGTCCTGAAGCAGCAAAACAACCCCAGACCATCACACTACCACCACCATATTTTACTGTTGGTATGATGTTCTTTTTTTGAAATGCTGTGTTGCTTTTACGCCAGATGTAACGGGACACGCACCTTCCAAAAAGTTCAACTTTTGTCTCGTCGGTCCACAAGGTATTTTCCCAAAAGTCTTGGCAATCATTGAGATGTTTTTTAGCAAAATTGAGACGAGCCTTAATGTTCTTTTTGCTTAAAAGTGGTTTGCGCCTTGGAAATCTGCCATGCAGGCCGTTTTTGCCCAGTCTCTTTCTTATGGTGGAGTCGTGAACACTGACCTTAATTGAGGCAAGTGAGGCCTGCAGTTCTTTAGATGTTGTCCTGGGGTCTTTTGTGGCCTCTCGGATGAGTTGTCTCTGCGCTCTTGGGGTAATTTTGGTCAGCCGGCCAATCCTGGGAAGGTTCACCACTGTTCCATGTTTTTGCCATTTGTGGATAATGGCTCTCACTGTGGTTCGCTGGAGTCCCAAAGCTTTAGAAATGGCTTTATAACCTTTACCAGACTGATAGATCTCAATTACTTTTGTTCTCATTTGTTCCTGAATTTCTTTGGATCTTGGCATGATGTCTAGCTTTTGAGGTGCTTTTGGTCTACTTCTCTGTGTCAGGTAGCTCCTATTTAAGTGATTTCTTGATTGAAACAGGTGTGGCAGTAATCAGGCCTGGGGGTGACTACGGAAATTGAACTCAGGTGTGATAAACCACAGTTAAGTTATTTTTGAACAAGGGGAGGCAATTACTTTTTCACACAGGGCCATGTAGATTTGGAGTTTTTTTTCTTCCTTAATAACGTAAACCTTCATTTAAAAACTGCATTTTGTGCTCAATTATGTTATCTTTGACTAATAGTTAACGGTTTTTGATGAGCAGAAACATTTAAGTGTGACAAACATGCAAAAGAATACGAAATCAGGAAGGGGGCAAATAGTTTTTCACACCACTGTAACCTAAAAAATGTAATCAGCACCAATACTGTGTTTTGGCCGATAGCAAATCAAATAATCACACTTTACAACCACTGTGAGCAAAAAAGCATCTCAGCGTGTCCATCAAACTACGTACACACACATACACACAAATGTAATCTTATAATATTGCCCTTCTGAGTCGCTTACACTTTTTCCAACTTAAATGACTTAAACAAGTCATTCTCAAGGCCAAACACACCAGTAAGGAAGTTCCCACCACCAACACCTTCAGTCTTTCGTATAAAGACTATTTAAGGAAGAGTTGAGAAAAGTTCCAATGTACTGTATGTACAGTATCTTATCTACTACAAAGTATCTAGTCAGGTGACGATGAAAAGATGTTCAAATTTACCAAGATATTTTTTTTACATGTTTAAAAGGATGTTCATATATTTTTAATTTATATCCATCCCACCCACCCCCCTGCCCCCATACATTAATTTTCTTCATGTACTGTATGAAGAAACCAACTACATCACCCTATGTCATTCTACATTCAAAAAACTTCTCACTACCAGAAGTTTTATCCTAGGTCAAGGAAACCCGTACAGATGAAAATATGTATTATGTAAAATATTAAAATATTAATTATGCATGGGTGGCACAGTGGTTAACACTCTGATCTTACACCTTCAAGGTCAAGGTTTTGATTCGTGCTGCAGGTCTGTGTGCATGAAGTTTGCAAGTTTGCAGAAAAAGAAACATGATCCATCAAAACAGGTCATCTTCTTCCATTTCTGCATGGTCCAGTTCTTAAGTTCTTATGTAGGAGGTTTTAGCAGAGCACAGGGGTCAGCATGGACACTTTGACTCTAAAGCTGTGTTCTGACGCCTTTCTATCATACTCAGAAATAGACATTTTAGCAAATTGTGCTACAGTAACTCTTTTGTGGGATTGGCCCAAAAAGGCATTTGCTCCCCATGTAGATTAATGAACCTTGGACACTCTCTGTCAGGTGTTCCTTCCTTGGACTTATTTTGGTAGGTACTAACCACTGCATACCAGGAACACCTCAGAAGACCTGGTGTTTTGGATGTGCTCAAACTCAGCTATTTAGCCATCACAATGTGGCCCCTGTTATAGTCTCTCATATTCTTATGCCTTTAAATTTTTCCTGCTGGTAGCAGATCAACCTTGAGATCTGACTTTTTACTTGCTGCCTAGTACAGTATATCCCACCCCTTGACAGGTGCCAATATAAGTAGATAGTCAATGTTATTCACCTCATCTCTCAGTGCTTTAAATGTCATGACTGAGTCTATTTCCACATAAAACCAAAACAAAACAATGTACCTAATAAAACTCTAGTCATGTGGTTTTGTTGATATGTGTTGCACAAATCTAGACTATGATTGCAAACCACAGAATTTTATTATAATACAAACCGGATTCCAAAAAAGTTGGGACACTAAACAAATTGTGAATAAAAACTGAATGCAATGATGTGGAGATGGCAAATGTCAATATTTTATTCAGAATAGAACATAGATGACAGATCAAAAGTTTAATCCGAGAAAATGTATCATTTTAAAGGAAAAATATGTTGATTCCAAATTTCACGGTGTCAACAAATCCCAAAAAAGTTGGGACAAGTAGCAATAAGAGGCTGGAAAAAGTAAATTTGATCATAACGAAGAGCTGGAAGACCAATTAACAGTAATTAGGTTAATTGGCAACATGATTGGGTATAAAAAGAGCTTCTCAGAGTGGCAGTGTCTCTCAGAAGCCAAGATGGGTAGAGGATCACCAATTCCCACAATGTTGCGCAGAAAGATAGTGGAGCAATATCAGAAAGGTGTTACCCAGCGAAAAATTGCAAAGGCTTTGCAGTTATCATCATCAACTGTGCATAATATCATCCGAAGATTCAGAGAATCTGGAACAATCTCTGTGCGTAAGGGTCAAGGGCGTAAAACCATACTGGATGCCCGTGATCTCCGGGCCCTTAAACGACACTGCACCACAAACAGGAATGCTACTGTAAAGGAAATCACAGAATGGGCTCAGGAATACTTCCAGAAACCATCGTCAGTGAACACAATCCACCGTGCCATCCGCCGTTGCCAGCTGAAACTCTACAGTGCAAAGAAGAAGCCATTTCTAAGCAAGATCCACAAGCACAGGCGTTTTCATTGGGCCAGGGATCATTTAAAATGGAGTGTGGCAAAATGGAAGACTGTTCTGTGGTCAGACGAGTCACGATTCGAAGTTCTTGTTGGAAATGTGGGACGCCATGTCATCCGGACGAAAGAGGACAAGGACAACCCAAGTTATTATCAACGCTCAGCTCAGAAGCCTGCATCTCTGATGGTATGGGGTTGCATGAGTGCGTGTGGCATGGGCAGCTTGCATGTCTGGAAAGGCACCATCAATGCAGAAAAATATATTCAGGTTCTAGAACAACATATGCTCCCATCCAGACGTCATCTCTTTCAGGGAAGACCCTGCATTTTTCAACAAGATAATGCCAGACCACATTCTGCATCAATCACAACATCATGGCTGCGTAGGAGAAGGATCCGGGTACTGAAATGGCCAGTCTGCAGTCCAGATCTTTCCCCTATAGAGAACATTTGGCGCATCATAAAGAGGAAGGTGCGACAAAGAAGGTCCAAGACGATTGAACAGTTAGAGGCCTGTATTAGACAAGAATGGGAGAGCATGCCTATTTCTAAACTTGAGAAACTGGTCTCCTCGGTCCCCAGACGTCTGTTGAGTGTTGTAAGAAGAAGGGGAGACGCCACACAGTGGTGAAAATGGCCTTGTCCCAACTTTTTTGGGATTTGTTGACACCATGACATCTTGATTCACCATATTTCTCCCTTAAAATGATACATTTTCTCAGTTTAAACTTTTGTTCCGTGATTTATGTTCTATTCTGAATAAAATATTGACATTTGCCATCTCCACATCATTGCATTCAGTTTTTATTCACAATTTGTTTAGTGTTCCAACTTTTTTGGAATCCGGTTTGTACATTGTGCCTATTTTTTATCTCTTCTTTTTCTGAAACACTGGGCAGGAATTAATTTGTTCAGTCTTTAAATAATATTCACTAGTAACACACTTTTTGGTACATGCTTTAGACATTTGTATCCAGAACATTCTGTTACAGGGTGTTCTTCCAAAACACGTTAAAGTTGCAAAGACAAAGATTTGTGGGTAAGAGAAGGAACAGAACGATTGGGCGGGATAGGCAGGCAGAGAAAAGGTAAAGAAGCTTCACTGTAACACTATCAGCGGAGATAGTGCAAGTTAAAACATTTCGCGCACTAGAGGACAGAGCAGTGATAAACAGACATGTCAGTTGCATCTATGCACAAGCCTGCTTTCCATGTTTTTCTTTTTTTTTCCCCCCCACCCTTTCCACTGTTGTCGGCAATATTCCTGCGTAGAGCCGCCATGGAACACTGATAGGGATGGCAGGTTCTTATCAGATCAACCAGCTTGTCTCAGATGGGATAACAGTGAGCACAGAGAGGTGAAACCAGATGTCACACTGGATTTACACCCACTCAGTGGCATCGTTCACTTTTTGACTGGTTCCCACCCTTTTTTCACCCTCAAAAATCCACAGACAGCTTGTGTTACTTACACTAAATTCTCCATGACACCAGCTGCCATGTGTTTTTCAGTGTAGTTCTTACTGGTCACATGCACATGCAACAAAATGTGAACTTTTGGCCTAACCTTTTTTTTTTTTTGGCAACATGTTACAGTATATACAAGAAGTTATAGAATAAATGGAAGACATCATACTTTTTTCATCTTAAATAGCTAGTTCACAGCTAGTTCACCAATACATAGACATACTGTATGTACAGTACATGTATGAAAACATTAAATATGAATGGCACAGCAAGTAGTGGTACAGAATCTGTGTCATCTGCATCTCAGCCAGAAAAGATAGATACAATCGTTAAAGCTTTCCCATCAGGCCTATGCATGGTGCTTTATAATTAAGGAATACCACAAAACATTTGTGCTATTGGAGCCAACGACTGCACATTATATCGGCCATTTCTATCATTAAAAAAAAAATAAAAAGATACTGTATATATTTTATATGCATGATGGGAAGGTGGTGGCATGGTGGCTTAGTGGTTAGCACTGATGCCTTGCCCCTCCAGGGTTGGAGTTTGATTCCTGGCTGGGTTAAATTCCCACCTCTGTGTGCATGGAGTTTCCAAGTTCTCCCTGTGCTTGGTACTCCGGTTTCCTCCTACAGTCGAAAGACATGCAGATTAGGCTAATTGCCTAAAATTCCTAAAATTGCCTGTCATGTATGAATTAGTGTGTGTATGTGTGTGTCACCCTGTCCTTACTGTGCCCTAAGTCTCCTTGGATAAGCTCTAGGCTCCTCGCGGCTCTGTATATAGGATTAAGCGGTACAGACGATGTGTGAGGTTTGGAAGGTCATCTTCTTTGTCTGTTTCTGGCACATGGGTCTCTCCTCATTTATTAAGAAGCCTTTATTTGTCACATGTTTAATACATTCATTCATTCATTCATTCATTCATCTTCTATACCGCTTTATCCTGTATTAGGGACGCGGGGACCTGGAGCCTATCCCAGGAGACTCTGGGCACAAGGCACAGCGTGGGACAGCGTGCCAATCCATCGCAGAGCACACACACACACACACACACTCATTCACACACTACGGGCAATTTAGGAACGCCAATTAGCCTAACCTGCATATCTTTGGACTGTGGGAGGAAACCGGAGTACCCGGAGGAAACCCACCAAGCACGGGGAGAACATGCAAACTCCATGCACACAGAGACGGGAATCGAGCCTGGCCGGGAATCGAACCCGGACCCTGGAGGTGCAAGGCGACAGTGCTAACCACTACACCACTGTGCCGCCTTATGTTCAATACAGTACAGTGAAATTATTTTCTCCACATATCCCAGGTAGGAAGCTGAGGTCAGAGCACAGGGCCAGCCATGATGCATGCCTCTGGAGCTGATATGGTTAAGCCAATAGTGGAAATTTAATTTTGACCTTCTGATTAGAAACACAGAGCCTTAACTCCCTGAGTTACAAATGACCATTTTGAAACTAAATTGTTACAGAATTTCCCAATTTTTTGGTTGATATCTGAGTGTAGCAACATATCTGTCAGTCAGATTGAGTATTTCTATAAAATTCCTGTTCAATTATGTCGGCAGATATATTTCAGTTTAAAAAAAAAACGTTATGTAGCTTTTACATAACATAGCAAAAGGTATGGGAGTGATTAATGATGCTTTTGCACTTTAATTAATTCTCATTCCAGAAATATAACAACATACTTCATACAGTACTGTGTTTTGACAGTACTGCTATGACTTGCGCTGAACAGAGCTTCACTAAGGTGTGGATTGATAACTACAAGTGCTGTCAATGTTCATTTGGAACTATCAATATCAAACCCATAGTGCCAGTTCTCAAGGCTGTCAGTGTTTCTGTAACTACAGCGCTTTTTGCGTGAATCACAAAATAAGAGCAATAATTCTATTTGTTTTGGCATCGAATATCTGGGTGCCAATCAAAAGTCTGTTAAGTGCCAATACACTCAAGCAGGGTACCTGCTGCTCCAACATGCAGAGGAATATTTTAGAATCAGATATCATAGGGTTGAGTTTCAATGTCTTAAAGGAGTTAATTCACTGTCAGATCATAAAATACTCATAAAACAAATGCGCCTGAGGGCTGTTTCTGGGAATTGTGATGATGGGGATTCTCCAGGACTTTTATTTATGTGTATGTCTTTGCTTTTGGATTCCAGTTAAAGTTAATTACTTAATACATTGTTATATTAATCACATTCCAAAGCCTCACCAATTAATGGCAATGGATAATGATGTAATAGGTGACACAGTAGAGCCTATTTGTGTAATGACAGGTGGAAATTATGAGCTTGAGCTTGCAAGCCAATCTTTTTTTTTTGCGGGTTCTGGTCTAGGGATGGTCAATTTACAGTATGATTCCCCAAGTATCCATGCATCTATGTAACCAGTCCTGTCTGATTTCTTACAGAGACACAGAGATCCTCATCCATTTGAGGAGTTTCTAGTGGGTGTTTGTCAGGGAGGTACACTGGCAGCACTAAAAGATAAGACACAACTCAAAACTGTTGCTTGTTCCTTGACAAATAGTTCCACTCCTGACCTCTTATGAGTCATGGCTGATACTGGAAACAGTAACGGAAATATCAGTCTTATGTACGAGGTGCACAGCTCATCTGTAAGGGCTGAGGGAAAATGTTCCATGTTTTTCTCTCTGGATGCAAGTGAAACTGTCCCGCCTTTGTTATTGTTTAAGGAGTGGGAGTGTGTTCACTGTGATGATATAAGACGTGTGGTGTTGTCTTTAATCACGGTCCCGCTGAGGGTCCATCCAATGCCTCCCTGAAAGATGACCTATGAGGAGCAGTATTTGAGAGCCAGCACTTTGACCTTTTTTTTGTTGCATTAACACACTCCCAAAACATTACATTTGAGAATAGGAAGAAAATCAATAAAAAAATTATGACCTCATCAGAAAGCATAGCATTTACTCTTGATCAGGATTTTGACTCTATTTGCTGTATATTTGAAAATAAGCAGTAGGCCTAACTGATCTGTATTTATACTCACTGTACACTTTCATTTATTTTGCGTGGACTAATTACTTTGAAAGGTTCCATGACATTCGGCACAGATGGCATCTAATGAGTTGTGTTATAGCGTTCCTGAGCTGGGTGTGAGATTAAGACCAGGTGTGCCTAATTATCCTGCAGGCAAAGACTTCTTATATAGTGTGTCAACTCATTTAATCCTTGCCAGCATGTTATCTTAGAAAAATACTATTGCTAGCCTGATTGACAGCTTAATTTTATTTGCGTCCTATTTTATTTACAAATGATATTCCATAAGTAGTGTTTCTTTAATTTTGCACTATATTCACACATTATTTCATTCATTCATTCATTCATTTTCTATACCGCTTAATTCATTCATTTTCTATACCGCTTAATCCTGTGTTCAGGGTCGCGGGGGACCTGGAGCCTATCCCAGGAGACTTCGGGCACTAGGCGGGGTACACCCTGGACAGGGTGCCAATCCATCGCAGGGCACACACACACACACTCACACACCCAATCACACACTACGGGCGATTTAGGAACGCCAATTAGCCTAACCTGCATATCTTTGGACTGTGGGAGGAAACCGGAGTACCCGGAGGAAACCCACCAAGCACGGGGAGAACATGCAAACTCCATGCACACAGAGACGGGAATCGAACCCAGACCCTGGAGGTGCAAGGCGACAGTGCTAACCACTACACCACCGCGCCGCCACATTATTTCATGCAACTCCTAAAATATCGGAAGACTTGCATAACTTGTTGAGCAGCTGGCATGAGACACTGTCTAAATTTAGCCAACATTGGAAATGTGCCTATCATTCAGGCATTTGGAAAACAAAAAGCAAAAACACCCAAATCCAATCCCACCTGTGGAACTATCTTGCAATCTTAACGTCTTCCTTCTTACTTTTCATCCTAACAAATCAGCAATTCTGTACATGGAACAAATTAGCCAGAGCTATCATGCATGCTGCTTCACATGTACCTCTCCGAGAATGAACTTGATGAGGCTCTGGGATCAATAAAACTGCAGGGGAGAGGAACGAGCTGAGCCGACCACGGTGGGCCTCTACGTCTTGGTATCTGCCAGAAAACGATCAGGCCCAGAGCAAACAGCAATGCTCTGGCACAGCAGATAACAGTTCCTGGATTGAGAATATGTAGAGGCACATGGAAGAAAGTTTTCATAGTTGTGAATATTTCACAATCTTATCACCTTGCAACAAGGATCATATGGAAAAACTATAGGAAAACTGTAGCCAGTCATTTTAGACCCCTTAGCTTACCAGTGTCTGGCTGAATGTCCTAATACAAAGAAGATTTATGATCATCAGATCAAACCATGCTCACAATGAATTATTTGCTCAGCTTGATGATGTTCCATGAATACTGATACATCTATTGATTATTATTTCGTTTTAGGAGCATGCTATCGAAACAATAGGAATTAGGTTCAGAGAGTTTTCAATTTGACATACACTCTGTTATCTTGATAAGGTTTTAATAATGTGCTTCCCCACGACACAAGAGTGTTTTGTCTGAATTAGGATTCTTGTATACAACACGAAGCAACAAACTACAGATGATGTTTTCAGAACACTACAATGTAAACTTCTCGGAGCCTGTTCAATACTTAAACTGGGCTAACACCCTGCTTTTGGAGGAAACTGCTTTTAACATTATAATGCTGTAGTGCTTTGAATTATAACTAAATTGTGTGCAGATTAGATGGTACTTGTGTGCATTGATCTTCTTCCACAATTCACTTGAGGTTTCACAAATAATTGCTGATTTCATACAGTTTACAGTGTCTCCCTTTTCCCCTTGCTACCATCCTTGGTAGGAAACTCTGTATGCTTGGCTTTCCACTGATGCAAGCATGTTTTAAACGGCACCCAGATGTACACCCAGCTTAGCCAGCTTTGCGTTTGGCTTGGTTTATTTGCTTGTATACTGAAAATGCTTTCGTATACCGAGGCCAATGTCTTGCAAAATTTTTAATTCATGAGGCAGTGTGTTTGCATGCTGAGGTCCCACTGTATTCAGTCATAGTGTAAAGCAAGCAGTGTCATCATGTTCATATTAGAAATGTACAGTAGTTAGCACGGTGGTGTAGTGGTTAGTACTGTCGCCTTGCACCTCCAGGGTCCGGGTTCGATTCCCCGGCCAGGCTCGATTCCCGTCTCTGTGTGCATGGAGTTTGCATGTTCTCCCCGTGCTTGGTGGGTTTCCTCCGGGTACTCCGGTTTCCTCCCACAGTCCAAAGATATGCAGGTTAGGCTAATTGCCGTTCCCAAATTGACCATAGTGTGTGAATGTGTGTGTGTGTGTGTGTGTGTGCTCTGCGATGGATTGGCACGTGTCCAGGGTGTACCCCGCCTCGTGCCCAGAGTCTCCTGGGATAGGCTCCAGATCCCCGCGACCCTAATACAGGATAAAGCGGTATAGAAGATGAATGAATGTAGCCTGCGAGTGTATATCTTGTTTAATTCGTTCAGGAAAGGCTGTAACTAAGAGAAGAAAAAAAAAACATGTAATGGAAACATCATTAGCTGAACAGTGGCAACAGCATCCTCCATGTCCAAATTGCTTATTTTAATTGCCATACTGAGGTGACTAATGGCATCCCTGCCAGTTAATAGTCAATGGTAACACAGTACAGTAGTGGCCAAAAGTATTAAGACAACATATGCCATGTATTATACTCCCTGTGCACAAAATGGGTGATTTCACTAATTAGTCTGAGCCCGTCTGGCTGAAGAGCTGTGCTAATTAACTGAAAAAATTGTGAAAAACTGGCTGTGTGACAATGCTATTTAGCTTCTGGAACCATGGCCTGGGTGATCTCCAGATCTAAACCCAATAGAAGACTGTTGGGCAATGGTGAAGAAGGCAGTATTGGTAAATAAACCATCTTCTGTATATGATCTTCAGGAAGTGATCAAAAAGGAATGGATTGAGCAATTGACACCAGAGTACTGCAGACATACAGTGGTGTGAAAAACTATTTGCCCCCCTCCTGATTTCTTATTCTTTTGCATGTTTGTCACACAAAATGTTTCTGATCATCAAACACATTTAACTATTAGTCAAAGATAACACAAGTAAACACAAAATGCAGTTTTTAAATGAGGGGTTTTATTATTTAGGGAGAAAAAAAATCCAAACCTACATGGCCCTGTGTGAAAAAGTAATTGCCCCCTGAACCTAATAACTGGTTGGGCCACCCTTAGCAGCAATAACTGCAATCAAGCGTTTGCGATAACTTGCAGCGAGTCTTTTACATCACTCTGGAGGAATTTTGGCCCACTCATCTTTGCAGAATTGTTGTAATTCAGCTTTATTTGAGGGTTTTCTAGCATGAACCGCCTTTTTAAGGTCATGCCGCAACATCTCAATAGGATTCAGGTCAGGACTTTGACTAGGCCACTCCAAAGTCTTCATTTTGTTTTTCTTCAGCCATTCAGAGGTGGATTTGCTGGTGTGTTTTGGGTCATTGTCCTGCTGCAGCACCCAAGATCGCTTCAGCTTGAGTTGACGAACAGATGGCCGGACATTCTCCTTCAGGATTTTTTGGTAGACAGTAGAATTCATGGTTCCATCTATCACAGCAAGCCTTCCAGGTGCTGAAGCAGCAAAACAACCCCAGACCATCACACTACCACCACCATATTTTACTGTTGGTATGATGTTCTTTTTCTGAAATGCTGTGTTACTTTTACGCCAGATGTAACGGGACACGCACCTTCCAAAAAGTTCAACTTTTGTCTCGTCCGTCCACAAGGTATTTTCCCAAAAGTCTTGGCAATCATTGAGATGTTTTTTAGCAAAATTGAGACGAGCCTTAATGTTCGTTTTGCTTAAAAGTGGTTTGCGCCTTGGAAATCTGCCATGCAGGCCGTTTTTGCCCAGTCTCTTTCTTATGGTGGAGTCGTGAACACTGACCTTAATTGAGGCAAGTGAGGCCTGCAGTTCTTTAGATGTTGTCCTGGGGTCTTTTGTGGCCTCTCGGATGAGTTGTCTCTGCGCTCTTGGGGTAATTTTGGTCGGCCGGCCACTCCTGGGAAGGTTCACCACTGTTCCATGTTTTTGCCATTTGTGGATAATGGCTCTCACTGTGGTTCGCTGGAGTCCCAAAGCTTTAGAAATGGCTTTATAACCTTTACCAGACTGATAGATCTCAATTACTTTTGTTCTCATTTGTTCCTGAATTTCTTTGGATCTTGGCATGATGTCTAGCTTTTGAGGTGCTTTTGGTCTACTTCTCTGTGTCAGGTAGCTCCTATTTAAGTGATTTCTTGATTGAAACAGGTGTGGCAGTAATCAGGCCTGGGGGTGACTACAGAAATTGAACTCAGGTGTCATAAACCACAGTTAAGTTATTTTTTTTAACAAGGGGGGCAATCACTTTTTCACACAGGGCCATGTAGATTTGGAGTTTTTTTTCTCCCTTAATAACGTAAACCTTCATTTAAAAACTGCATTTTGTGTTCAATTATGTTATCTTTGACTAATAGTTAATGGTTTTTGATGAGCAGAAACATTTAAGTGTGACAAACATGCAAAAGAATAAGAAATCAGGAAGGGGGCAAATAGTTTTTCACACCACTGTATTTTGACTCTATGACCAGTAGGTCTTACTGAATAAAGTTTGCTGTAAAATTTGTTGTACAGCTCTTTTATTCATAAAAATCACATTATATTCTTATTTTCTTGATTGACATTATGTTAAAAAAATCGAGGATGTTATTAAAACACTGAACTTTTGACCACCACAAGAGATCAAGTGTCAGCAGTAGTTAAATTTCAGTAGTCAAATTTTTTTCTTGTCCAACAGTGTAAGCCTTAATTCTGGCATTACAGAATGTTCTCTGTTTGCATCATATGCCCTGTAAGTAATCTGCAAGCAAAATAAAGGTAAACAATTGATGGAAACAAAAACGCCAATTATGACGACATTCATTCAGCATGCGGAACTTTCTGATAACCTTGCATCTCATAGGTGTCAGGTTTCAGGGGAATAAATAAAGGCATTGGTAAAATGAAATTCCCATTTACGGTTGACCTGACATTATCAAATAAACAGTGACTGACTAAATACGTATCCAGCTTTGTGGGGGAAAAAATACAACAATCTCTGGTGCCTTTTTATGACTTGCTGCCAGAAGAATAGTTAATGACACAGCTGTGACGTATTCCAACAGCCTAATTCAGAAAGTCCACAGGAGATCAGCTCAACATTCCCACACTGGGCTTGTTAGCACGTTGTTCTGTGAACGTTCACTTAGAGTACTATAATAATGGTCTGGCCATATGTCTCATAATGGCCTGTTACATTAATAGGTGGAATTTGAGGGGATACCAAGCTTTATAATACCAGGTGCCGAAATAATTGCAGCATGCTATTTATATAATTCTTTAAATACAAATTTGTGAGAATTTGAAATTAATATTGAAGTTTACAGAAAAACCCCAAAAGCTGGCTATGCAATACAATAAATAGCTGCCAAGTTCCTTATTATTTTTGTGATGACCTTCACGCAGTGTCCATGTCTGATAAGCCAAGAGAGCCACTGGGACATTTTAATAGGAGACTGGAGTAAAGAAAAAGTCCCTGCTTCTTTCCTAGTATCGTCTGAATCACTGCTGCCTGGCACAAACTAGACAAGGAAAACCACTGACCAGAAGGGGAATTCTCAAACATGAGAGTGATGAGCATGATTGGTTCCATAACATGGCAGGCCTTCCCTTTGATTTGCATGCAAGGAACTTTCCTTATTTGTGTATAGAATAGGTGAGATAAATCTGAAAGTGATTATTTGCCATTTGCTGGAGGCTGTCCATAGAGTTTGGAAAGTCCCTGTAGGGAATGTAGTTTGAACTTCCCAGAAAGTCTATAGTCATGATGCAGGTTGTGTTTGTTTATTTTCACTTTTTGTAATTTCAGGGTTTTAATGTTGGACATATTTCTTTTTAAAATTACATACCTATTACATTTCTTTGGTTTGCCATGTGTTTTTAATGTGCCAAGTTTGCCCAAGACTAGTTTCCAGTGGTTCCAAAATAATTTATGGTTGATTATGATAAATATAAGTTTTTTTATAGACACTCATCCTGTGATGATTCATATGAGAGAGGAAAAGCCAACAGTTTATCCAGTCTGTCATGACTGACGTGATCAACACAGTTTTTTCAAAAGAATGTTACTCAACTTGGTTTAACAGTAAAATGAATCTCTTGTGATAGTAAATAATTCTTTTGATAAATGAAAAAGAAAGGTTGTGCCTACGTGCCATCTGGCACATTGGGCAACGGACACTCCCTACCCATGAGATATACAGTATCCGTCGTTTCTATGGCAGATACTTACGGGTTGGGTTGCCATCTTAATGCCTGATTGTTTCTGCACCCTTGGGGTGAAGGAGCTTGCTTAAGGGTCCAACAGTGGTAGCCCGGCAGCATCAGGGCTTGAACCGGGGACCTCCAACCTACCGCTGCCAACCATTTCAAGGATACTTAAATCTAATTATACAACATTTTTCTGACCGAGTAATGCTGATGAAAGACTTTCCTTGAGTACTGATATATAGCCTAATGGGCTCCAGTGTTTAACTATACAGTATGTATCACTCTGCATCACAGGCATTATAGCAATGATTAATTAGACTTAATATCGGTCACCAGCATGGGTGAAAGTAGGTCTGTATGGTCCACAGTACGGGAAAGAGAACAGCTGCCTGCCAAAACCCACATTTAAACCCAGTAACAGAAGCACGCTCAGTAAGTACAGTAAAGACATCTGCTAATGTTATGTCATGCTAAACATCATTTTGCCTCCGTTTGTAATTGCTTCTAAGCAGGGGTGGAAGGTATGAATTACATTTACTCGCATTACTGTAATTGAGTAGATTTTTTGTGTACTTTTACTTTTTAAAGTATTTTTTTAAATCTGTAATTTTACTTTTACTTAAGTATGTTTTGTTTAAAGTATTGTACTTCACTATGTTTTAAATCATATTTGCTACTGAGTAAAAAATAAATGAATGAAAAGAAAAATAATACAAATAATACAACGGGGAAGGAAAAGGAAAAAAATTGCACCCCGGAAACCACTGCACTGTTTGATTGATGGACGTGGAGAACAAACGCACTAAATTCCCAAGAACGGACAAAACAGATGCCAGTGATGCAGACACAGCTGAAAGTGAAATGCCATCAAATTCTTATGAAGCAAACCCCTGGTCATATTTAAGTGACCACTTTGATTTCAAGCACAACAAACGGAACAAATTTATTATGCGATGTTGTTCCGTCCCCCCATCTGTTAAAAAAAAGTAACTTTTACTCTGAGTAAATTTTTTAATGAGCTACTTTTTACTTTTACTTGAGTAGATTTTTATAAGAGTAACTTTACTTGTACTTCAGTAAAAGTTCACTAAAGTAACAGTACTTTTACTTAAGTACAAAATTTTATTACTTTTTCCACCTCTACTTCTAAGTCATTCTGAATTGCCTCTGAGCCGACTGTATTGTTCTGCTCATGGTTAACACAAGCTACAAAATCTATGTTTTTCAGGACTCTCTACCACCTCTATAGTTTATTCCCCTCACCTTTTGGCTACATGGCACCGGATCATAACCTGTTGTTGATAGTAAATGCCATTTGTAGAATTATTGTATATAACCAATATCAGACTTGAGGTTGTGCTGATGTACTGAATGTCTGCACAGTTGAAATTGGTTGATGAGTACAACAGTGTTTTACAACAGCCAGGTTTGATATTGCCTAAATATCACTACTGTGAATACTGTTAAACCACGCTTGTGCCCTAATGTCTCCACCTTTCTAGAGTTGTGAGTTGAAGTCTTTCTTTTTTTTTTTGTTTAATTGTGTTTAATGTTATTGAATGTGATATTCATCTAGAACCAGGCAAACATGTAGCCCTTAAAACGAAGAACATTTTAGCCTTTTCTTGGTTTGCTGTTTATTTATTTTTTAAATAAACATACTGTATATAGGACACAGGATTGTGCAATATTCTGCAATGGATTGGCCTCCTGTCCAAGGTCTACCCCGCTCCAGGCCCCCCACGCATCCCTGTACAGAGAATGAAGTGGTATAGACGATAGCGACTATGATCGGCAAAATAGTGACATTCTTTTTTTCGGTACAACTTAGACGGTATGATAAACTGAATTGTTTTTTATTTTAACTAACTATAAAATAACACAGATATACAAGATCACATGTTTTATGGTTGTTTTCGGTTGTTTCTATGATCAAATAATAATTATTTGCTCATTTTGAGCGTTCTACATTTCTGAGACGTCATTTCCATGTTCCAGTGGTGGTAAAAATGCACATGTTATAAAATAATGATAACTTTTTGTTTTAACTGACCATATCCCAAATCCCATATACATAGTTAGATGTCTGAGGTCTCGCCATTAACACACTGGCAAGGCTTCCACATACTGTACATCTTTTTTGAATCGTCATTGACCTGTGCTGTGTCGTCGGCACACATCTTTGGCGATTGGCTTTTAAGGGTTAAAGAGTCTTATGTACTCTTTGTGGTAACCAGTAAAGGTGTCCAAACATAGGGCTATTAGAATACAATCATCAAATACCCAATTAGACGCCTGCTTAAGATTTGAACTCTGTCTATTTATAAACCAATGCATCTGAGCCAGCCTTAAGCACTTTTAGCTTAGCGCCAGTGTCTCTGAGAGATTAATGAAAACAAATAACAGAGCAAATGAAGAATGTCATGTTAAAAATCCCTGTGGAAACCGCCATGCCAAAACCAAAACACCTCCACCTCTGTATGTCCAGTCTTGTCTAGTGTGCTTCTTGGAGGAGGTATTCTTGGAGGTGTGGTAATTGCCTAAAGGTATCCCAGCATTAAGAATAAGCACATAGCGGTAAGTGGAAACCCTTTGTGTGAGTGGAGAGAATGAAAAAATATGTAATCTCCCTATGAGACTTCACACCTGTCTGTCGGTGGAAAATGATCAGATGCCTGGGCAGGTGGCTTATATTTCTGAAAATAAATGCAACAATTTCCTGTATAAACATTAGAAATTCTAAGATGGGCAAGAAATTATCCTGACTTTTTCTGGAGAGACATTTCCCATTGCCCTCAGTTTATCAGGAGACATTTTTCAAAACAGTGACAGATTTCTGTTAGCATTGGCTGATATTTTGCAAAAATATGGATGTACTCTTGTCTTTCCTGCTTGGGTGATAAGTTGCACCAATTTCCTTTTATTGCTTAGATTGGCAAATAACAAAAGTAATTATGCAGTATATGAGGAAATATATCACTTGAATGGAATTTTAATGAATCTAATTAATTCCTTATGAGACTTTTCCTGTCCCTAAGTGACCATTCTGGCATGTTTCTTTCTTCTACGACATCAAACTGATAAGATTATGCCTTGCACTACATTTCATAGCTACGATTTGATTTGTGCCCGTGCCTTGTGCTTATAGGACAAGATGGCATTCCATCAATGGCAGATGCTACATAATATGAATGAAGGGCAAACCAGCCTTTGTAATTGCATCACCAAGCATGGTGACAAATTTAAAAAAGCCCTGAGCATATTCAAGATATATTTCTACACACTACTTATGTTAAGTGTTTTGTAGGATCTGTTTGGGTTCAGCTGACCTTTTGGGGCCAAAAACAAAAACACAGAGTATTCTCTCTGAATACAGTATACTCAGGAATTATTGGAATAATAGCCACCAAAACCAGCATCTGCATTGTCCCGGGGACTGATGATGTGTTACGAAACCATCTGGATCTCCGCAAACTTCATCTCAGTCTGCGGTTTTGCATTGTCATGCTAATAATGCTTTCCCAGCTCTCGTGTGTGACACTAATAACTGAGGCATGGGTGTGGTGGTGAAACACCATAGGGGAGGAAGGGGTTGCTTGGCAGGTCTGTGCTCCATTACAAGGCTCTGTTTCTCCCTCTAAACAGTGCGTCTGTTAGCTTGGCAACTGGGATTCATCTCGTCGAGACCTGTGTGGAATTCTGTATTCTTGCTTGTACTCTAGTAAGAGATGGGATTACAATATGAAGTATGAGGACCTGAGATCCCACAACCCCCCTCCCCCAACACACATGCCACACACACGCACACACACCTACACACACACACACACCTTTTCCCCCCCCGTCTATACAGTGTTCTGTCATCCACCTCTATACACCCATTCTCTCTTCTCAAAAAGTTGCATCAGCCGCAGCCTGGAGTCTCGATAAAAATACACAGGCGGGTGGTATTCAGGGGATTAGGGTTACATTGCAAAGCATGGTTCCAGGACCCAGGTATGTCTACAACATTAGAGACTCATGCAAACGTAAATGCTATGTTTCACGGCTCATCCATTTAGCACAAGATCTTTAGAGGAAATAATCAAATAATTTGCATTGCAAATGCAAATTGCAAAAACATGAAATGTTTGTGTATGGAAGATGAAATTCAAAATGTCAAATTAATTTGTTCAAATCAAATTTCCATTATGGATTGGCACCCTGTCCAGGGTGTACCCCGCCTAGTGCCCGAAGTCTCCTGGGATAGGCTCCAGGTCCCCCGCGACCCTGAACACAGGATTAAGCGGTATAGAAAATGAATGAATGAATGAAATTTCCATTAAAACATGCAACAAGCAAAGAGTGGTAAGAAATCCTAATTGTACTTGTTCGAACAGTTAAGGCTCTGGCTTCCCCATCTTCCGTCTTTTCAAGCCCCAGCACTGCCAAGTTGCCACTGTTGACCTCTTCAGCAAGGCCCTTGACCCTATCTGCTCCAGGGACGTTGTAAGTCTGACCCCAGCTTCTTAGTTGAGTCTTAATCTTCAGAAAATATGGAATAAATATATTTAATTCAGATAGATCACTGAGCCAAAGATCACACTCAGTCATGTGTTTTTGAGAAAAAAAAAAAAAAACTCACCTTAATCTTAACATTATTTGACAATCACTTAAGCTGTGCAAGGTGATGATAGATTTGTTGCTGTCTCAATCCCTGACAATAGACAGCTTTAAAAATCTCAGCACCCCCATACTGCTCACTGCTGCAAGACTCAGCATTTGTTATCTGTTGTTTTATTAACACAGCAGTGTGCACACTACACAAGGGATCGCAGATGAGAGACTTACAAACACAATCTTTCATTTGCCGAGATCCCAGCTAAAGCACTTATGATCCCTAAATCCTTCTCTCTCACGAAAATAAACAAAACGAACTGTCCATTATGTGCCGTTATTTAAAATAGCTGGCTGTGGCGCATATTTCGGCACTTTTTATTCTTTATTTTTGGAAACGAGATAAAAAGGAATAGGAGAGGTTTCTTACAACCGTTTTGGTAAGTCATGCCAAATCCATTCTTATGGAAACAATTTGCTGACACTAGTTTCCTCTTGAGCTCTTATTGGCTTTTGCTCATTGTTATTCTTACCACTTGTCATAGAGGTGCGCAGACTACAAGATTCTTTAGAGAGAAGTTCAAACATGCTTAAAAATATTGGAGCATCTAAGACAGGTTACAGACTAAGAAATTTGCGCCGCTGAACCGCTCACACGACATGAGCAACTTTGGGGGTTGGTGCAGATCCCTAAAATTGGCCTGCAGCAGGAAAATCAGGGCTATAATAGTGTAATGTACATATCTCTGCTTCAGTGCAACTAGCTCCAACTAGTCCCTACTTTACATGTGTAACTGCAATGTATTTTTTTTTTTTTATTCAAGAAAAACTAATTATTATGAAGTTACAGTAGTAACAAAAGTTACATGCACAGCTTCTGCCTAAGGCTACTTAAGCTTTAAATAAGTGCACGTTTGCTCATGGAGTCAGCACTCAACATGCTTGTCCTTGTTACTGTGTTAAAACATTCTTTGACATTTTGGCGATTAAATGGAAAGCAAACCCAAGTCAAACATCTCTTATTGGTCTGTTGTCTTCTTTATGTGCTCAGTTTATAGAGCCGGGCTTGGAGAAGTCACGAATCTCCCTCTCTAATCCATCTGCAGGTAATAAAAAGCAAGACTGCCAGTGGTTCTTTGTGAAGCAATGCTGTTTTTAGTGCCTTTAGTGGCCCTCTGATCTGGCAGACAGCTAACAGAAGTTTTTATGAATATTTTAACTGCTGCCTTTAATATAGCAGTAAATACTCAAATAATAATGCATCGCACCCTGCATGTCTATAATTAATTTTTCAAATTCATCACTTCATGCTGTCCATATTTACTATTTATTTTTTATCCGATTAGATTCATTGTTAAGTGGTGAAAAAGTTGAGCCATTTCTTTACTCCAGGTTCTCAGGACAGAGACTAGGTCATCTTCCAGGACTATTTATAAACTAACAAAGGGTGTTTATTGAGCAAAGCTTCTTATACTAAAAATTCATGTCTAGCCACACACAGCACTCAGTCACTGACCCGTTCTCACATAGGGTCAATGGGTTGATTGTCAGAATGGGTAATGTGTTGAAGGTTGTCAGGCAAACCACAACACTATGAATTCTGATGAAACGAGCCAAAAAAAGAAGTGTTTCAGGTCAGTATTGTCTGAAAGTAATGACGGAGGCCATTTTATTGCATCATTCTGTGAATAATTTTCTGCCTTTTCCTGGACCCAGCTGGACATGGTGGGTGTTGATAGATCGCTGGGGGATTTACAAATTATACATACATGTCTGTGAAGTTTGTACTCATATTTATCTGGAGAGCTCAGCTGCAATGTTTATCACCTCATAGCTAATACATTATCTTCAATGTCCATGTTTTGTAACTGGGTCACTATAAGAGCCAGCTTAGCAGGAAAAAAAAATTGGTAAGCGTACAACAATTTCTAAGAAGGTTTCTGTGACGTCCAGGAAATGAGGTTCCTGCAATGTTCTAAACACATCTGCTATAATAATGGCTTGTCACACAATGATGCTTAGAAAATGACTCACACAATAGTTTAGGCAAAAAATGTTACTATGGAATTTTTAGGGTTAAGGATTCTACAGCAAAATGCAGCAATTACAAGTTGTTAAATAATCTTAACTAATGTTAACGATATAACATAGAACTTTACTAATTAAAGGCTATAAAACTTTGGCCAGAAGGTTCTTATTAAATGTTCAATAAAACGCTCTGACAGTAGTGCAGCTGCAAGACTAATCTGGAATTTCTGATTTTTGCACCCATTATAACATGTTTTCATTTATATATATATATATATATATATATATATATATATATATATATATATATATATATATACTGTATATTAGTCTTATTAAAACCAAAGGGGCTGATCAAGCAACAGATGTTACTGTAAATTATGTCAAGAACTAAGCTGTTTTATGGATGTTCTAAAACATTACATATAAATACACATCTAAATAAAGTATTTTTGATGAATAAATGAAAAATTGTTATCCATTTCATGTTGGTGTTATGCCTTATATATTCTCAGAAAACTTAAGGACTTTCAATATTTCATTTTCAGTTATATTAACTTAGGTCTGCATTAAACATAGGCAAAGATTAAAATTCCTGTGCCTCATCTGCCTTGGGAAAATACAATGAATACACAACGTCTATTCAATACAATGCTGCAACGTCTAGGCTTTTGTCAAATTTCGGGAACCTAAACAGTCAACCCAAGTTTTCAGCTCTAAGCAAACCATCGAACCCTGTAAAGATAGAAATCCCACTGATTTAGCTGCACATGGCCCACTTGTTTCAAACAACCATGAAATTGCATGGAGCCAGATAAGACCTGCTTAGACATGTCCCAATCTGAGGAACCTTGTCTGGCCTTTGTCAGTAATGTCTCTCTTGCTTGAAACAGACTTTTCCCCTCCCCTTCACATACAGTACACTGCACCATATAATAGGGACTTTTTCAGTGTATTCAATGAGTTTAGTTTTACTTTCTCTATACATCTGTAGTAAGTGCCCATGCACCAACATGGATATTATTAACTGACTTATTCAAAAGTGAACCACAAAACACACTGCCTGGCCAAAAATAAAAAATAAAAATAAAATATCCAGTGCTTTAGGTTTTCATTCATTCATGCACCTATATTTTTAATTACATCATGCAATGTAGTGGCCATTTCATGTGTGAAAATGATTCCTTGTGCTCCCGGAAATATGCATGATGCCATCAGGGAGGAAAAACTCCATTAATGGGATAGCCTGGTCATTGTTCAGTCATCTTGTTCAATCACACTCCAGTGAGTTCATGTCACATTGTATGGGTTAAAATGCTCTAACTTTGTGATTTTGTTGATTTTTTTTAATGATGCAACTTCACTGAGCTTTTAAGTGATCTCAATTCATGATTTTAATTTTTCAAAACGCATTTCTTCCACAAAGTTGACAGCACTTTCCATTTAGGTTGTAACAATGTGTTGGACCATATTTAACCCAATTCCAGTAATTTAAAATCTCTTTGTTTTTCTTTGTTTGATGCAGGCCAATAATTTGACACTTTTGAAATGTTTTTTTTAAATTATTATTATTATTTTGTTGGTGGTGGTGGCGGTTTGTTGGAGGGAGGGGGCGGCGGGTTTGGCAGGCAGTGTGTATTACATCATGTGCTCTAGTTTGACAGCAATGTCAGACAGCTAGGATTGCAGTGCTTAGTACATGTACATGCTAAATACTGTAGGCCTGATCATTATTCTATTTGTTAGTTGCTTCCAAGTGTCTGTGTAATTATGTTGTTATTCATTTTCTCAGTAACAGCACATGTGCAATTACTCCTTGGGTTTTCCTTAGAAGATGTTCACAACCGCAAATGTTCTTGTCATGAAATAAATTAATTTCAAATTAACCCAAGGCTTTTTAACTGTCTCATTATTGCACAGCCAGGTAAACATATCTGCACCATACATTGAAGAATGAATCCAGGATTGAAACCGGGTAATTTCACCTTATATTTTAAAAGGAGGCCAGACATTTATCCATTGAGTAAAACAGGCACCTATTTTAACATTTAGGTTTATGTTCTTATACTTCAAGATGCTGATGGTAAGAATAGTGGTTTGGCTTTTAAACCAACATACTGTCTTCAGTGTTTTTAATAATGATTAAATTAATAAATAGTTTAATAAGACAAACAATAATCAGTTTTAAAGTTCACTCATTAAACAATCAAATCAAATAAATCAATTGAGCAGTCAATCAAACAAAACCCACCAAGTAGACCACCCAGCCACTTACTGTAGTTCCACAACTAGTACATAGACAGTTTGCGTCCCTGGACTGGATCTCAGATTAAACTGCACCCTAAATTTGCAGGCAGGATTTCATATTCAGCATTTCAACATTTTATATTTTAAGCGATGTCCAGTTGCATGTATTTTAAATCTTTGTATTTCTACTACGGATATCATCATATTTTTGGCAATAAGTTTTTTTTTTATGGAAAATAAAAGACTTTAAAGACTTGTATACTTTAAAAAAACAAACAAAAAATGCATAATATTTTGATGATGAACTGCTTGGCCATCTCAAATACTCAATGAAACATGAAAGATGCTAATAAACATATTTGGACAAAACAGTGCTAGGCATAACTTTGATTTATTAAAATGATTAATTGCAACCTCACCATATAATAATTACAGTATTTTTAGTTTGGTAAGTGTTACATTTTGCATCATCTAACATATGGCTTATTTTTGCTTTCACCAGAAAACAGTGCTAGGGTGCCCAATGAAAGTTATGATCTTTTGAATATTTAAGATACAATAATTGTATTCATTCTGTTTTATGTGGATAGGCTTGACTTACGAGTTTGCTGCAAATACTGCATGTGAATTTAATGTGATATGCCGTAGTTACATAATTTGGTATACTATACTTTTTTTTTTTATAGTATGTTTTTTAACATACCTTACTTAGCCGGTAAGGCTTTCCCTAAGATTTGTTCCTGCTAGAGTACTCAACATTACATCACTTTGGGAGCACTCATCAGCGGTGGTCAGAGTTATGAGTGACACAGCTGGCTAAGAGGAAGGATTTTATTAAGGCTCACTGAATTGCAAAGATTATCCCCTGGAAAATTCCCTGACACATCTTTCATGCAAGAACGCTGACTGTAATTCTAGTTTCTGCTGCACATCTGCGTAAGGCTCGGGGCCTGGAATCAGGTTATCTCTGACATCATTTGCCTGTTTCCTTCTGGAGCACACAGCGTGGCCAGGGTTGATCTTCCCTCCCGATCTTTGTAAACTTGTCCATGGTCAGGCTTTCCCTGCCCTTTCCTAATCTCTTCAATCTCTGTCCATGGCTTTGGCAATGAACTTTCCATTACTCAAACAGGGCTACCTCCTTTGTTTAAGCATGCAATGATTTGCAGCCCATGTTGATGGAAACTACAGGAACTGATTAGAGCTTACACACTTTGTATTTAGACTTTTTGTATATCTTCATCAGGTTTTGAAAGTGACTTTTTACGCAAGTTAAGTTCTTATTTGTTTCCGCGAACATATTTGTATGTAACTGTTTATTTGAACTCTAAATATCAGTTAATCACTATGGATTTTTATTTATTATTAAAAGGTACAATTCATATACTGAAGTCATTTCATTATAGACACTATCACTACACTGTAGTAGGAACCCTTGAATCTGTTGAGTTAAGGAAGGAAGTATATCTGATATGAGTGTTCTATCCGTATGCACCCAAGGGTTTGCTTTCATGCTTCATACAGGTGATGGTATTTATGATCAGATTCTTCGGGGCATGGATCTGATTACTTCAGCTGTCATTTTATTCTTTATATAGTCAATGATCTCCATTTTCCTCACCTGAACTTGTGCATAGGATAAACTTTCCCAAAGGAGGATAGGCTCTCATTTACTATTCTGTGCAAATGACCCACATCTTTAGTTTCCTCTGACTGAAACCTGTCCAGAGAAATAACGATTCTTGCATGTTGTTTCATGCATTTTAATGTATTCTGTAATCTGTTGAAAATCCCTCTTCCCTGTTTGATAGCAAGTAATGAAAGAATGATAAAAGAGCTAAAAAATCTTAAAAGCAGTAAAGTTAAATCACTAAGGGACATAATTAAGCTGTAAGAGAATGATGGAATGGTTTAGACCCAGAGCTGTGAGAACTGAGAAAAGAAACATCAGATGGATTATGCTAAGCCTAAGATTGAAAAAGGGGTTTGATTGCTTTCTTCCTGATACCCCCCCCCCCCCATAACAAATAAAAGCACCCAAGTTTGGGATTTGCAGAAAGATATGGAGCTGTACTTTTTTAGCAACTGACCCTCCTGTGTTAATTTTAGTAGTCCCTGCTTCTGTTTAGGACAGAGAAGATAAAGGGTATCATGTAAAACCCAGACGTAAAATGATGCAAAACTAGAATTGGCCTGCAAAGCTTTGCAGATGGCTGCAGAATTTATCCTTTTACTCTTCACATATACATTTTGCAACTGACATCACTATGCATGTCTGTCATGTTCCCGCCCACTTCTGGATGGTCGAAGGGATGTTACTTCCGGGATGCCAAGGACAAATCCCACATTCTAAACCAATTCGAAGTACTTTAAACAAGGAAACATCCGCTAAGGTTATTTCATCTTAAACAACACTTGATCTTTGTAACTGTAGAATTCTAAGTTGTTCTGAATTGCCTCTGTGTTTCATGGCTAGTGCGAGCTACATTGACAACTAGCTACTAGGCTGAATCTCAAATCCATCTCTAACCCCTGATCAAAGGCATTGCTTGTGTGAGAAAAAGTGATTGTACACCCTACAGTACATAGTGCAGTAGCTTTTATCTGTGTGGGGGTAATCCAGAAGGTTATCTGATAATCATCATGTAATCTTTCTGGGGTTTTTTTTGGCTCTGAAATCCACCTCATAAGTAATTATCAGTGAAAAACATAGAAACAATAGGTCTGTTAACATTACTTCTGCCAACCGCTGTTGAGACTGATGTCATGTATGCAAAAGATCAGGAACTAATGACCAGTATTACCTTTCGCTTGTCTCATTGCAGATCAATCCATATATTGATTAAAATATTGGAAGACAGCAATTATATAAATTATATAAACTGATTTTTGTAACTTTTTGTAACTTTTTAAGTTGAATACAGAAACTTCATTCATTCATTCATTTTCTATACCGCTTAATCCTGTGTTCAGGGGGACCTGGAGCCTATCCCAGGAGACTTCGGGCACTAGGCGGGGTACACCCTGGACAGGGTGCCGATCCATCGCAGGGCACACACACATACACACACTCACACACCCAATCACACACTACGGGCAATTTAGGAACGCCAATTAGCCTAACCTGCATATCTTTGGACTGTGGGAGGAAACCGGAGTACCCGGAGGAAACCCACCAAGCACGGGGAGAACATGCAAACTCCATGCACACAGAGACGGGAATCGAACCCAGACCCTGGAGGTGCAAGGCGACAGTGCTAACCACTACACCACCGCGCCGCCGAATACAGAAACTTGCCAAATATAATAAATAGATCATCTTATTGTTTAGTACTGTCACCTGGCACCTCCAGGGTCCGTGTTTGTTTCTTGCCTCAGGTATGTTTGCATGGTCTCCCTATGGAAACTTGGTGGGTTTCCTCCGGGTACTCTAGTTTCCTCTGATAGTCCAAAGACCTGCAGGTTAGGTTAGTGTAAATGTGAGTGTGTGCCCTGTTATTTTTTATTGTCACCTTGTACAGGATAAAGTGGTATAGAAGATAAAACAGAATTAAGAAGATCTCGTCTTTGGGTGGTAGTGATATAGAAGATTTGCAGCATAAATTTGTAACTAAAAAATCACCAGCAATTGTGCAATCTGATCTTCTGAACATGGCCCAAAGTCTCAAAAGAATGTGAAGTTTCCAACACTTTTGAAATGCATGTCATAAATATTTAAAACTGTTCTGAGAGCAAAACAGTGCTCTATCCAGTTTCTAAAAAAAGTGGCCAGTGAGTATAAACTAGACAGAAAGTGCATTAAATTACACAATATACAACATAGTGACACAATTTACACAATAAAAATGTTTTTCATCCTGATGAGAGCAGCTGAGGAAGTCAACACTCATACTGTAATACCAAGGATATTATTTAATTCTGCCATGTCAATATGAGATTAAATACCTTGAGGCAAGACTTTGAATTCTGTTTTTTAAAAACAAATGGGAAAACTTTTAATAATATCACAGATTTACAACTTGTTGTTGCAGTTGTTGCAGTGCCAAATCTCCAAGTCTCTAGAAAAAGGAAAATTTGATGCGAGTTTAGCTTTATTTAGTTTATTACTGTATGTGCTGATACATGTCTCCACTCAGGCACACATGTTTTACGTTTCGGCTGAACTTGAAACATGAGAGTTTATCTAATGATAGACCTTCGATTGAGGTGTTCTGCTTATGTTATACAGTATATAAGCATTGATCTGGGCTCATAAACAGAAACATTTGTCAAGTGACCTTGAGGGAAAATTGATTATTTGTACAGTAGAATTGGTTCTTTTTCCCCACTACTGTACTTGTGACTATACACTGTTCAGCCATAACATTACAAATCAAAACTTTATGCCCAGTTTTGCTTGAGTTCCCTTTTTCCTGCCTTGGCAGCTCTGGCCACACTGACTCCACAAGACCTGAGGGAGTGTGTTGTGGTTTCTGGCAGCAAATCGTTCAGGTGCTGTGGATTGCAGGATGGGGTCTCTGTGGATCAGACTTGTTTGTCTGGTGCATCCCATGGGTGCCTGATCAGATTGAGATCTAAGGAATTTGAGAGCCAGATAGGCGCCTTTGTGTTAGGCACTAGGTGTTCTGGTGGCTGTCTCTCATGGCTAGCACTGACTTTTTTTTTTTTTTTTTAGCAAATTGTACTGCTTTAGCTTTGGAATCAGACCAGACACTCTACTGTAGAGTGTAGACACTCATTTGCTCCTCAAAGGCATAAATGAGCCTTGCATGCCATGATCGTGTCACCAGGTTACTGGTATATAATTGATAATCAATGATGATGTATTATTCATTGATTCATTTTCTATACCGCTTAATCCTGTGTTCAGGGTCGCGGGGGACCTGGAGCCTATCCCAGGAGACTTCGGGCACTAGGCAGGGTACACCCTGGACAGGGTGCCAATCCATCACAGGGCACACACACATACACACACTCACACACCCAATCACACACTACGGGCAATTTTTTAGGAACGCTAACCTGCATATCTTTGGACTGTGGGAGGAAACCGGAGTACCCGGAGGAAACCCACCAAGCACGGGGAGAACATGCAAACTCCATGCACACAGAGACGGGAATCGAGCCTGGCCGGGGAATCGAACCCGGACCCTGGAGGTGCAAGGCGACAGTGCTAACCACTACACCACCGCGCCGCGCCGCCCATGATGTATTAATGTGGTGTTAATGTTTGTGGTTGATCGACTGGTAAACGTGTCATATCATGTTGTCCAGTAAGAACAGTAATAAGTCCATTAATTTAAATTAATGATCAAATAATCCATTTATGATGTGCACGGGTTTAACTGTAAACATGTGAATCTTTTAAGGAATGTTAATGCTCGGTTTTATTTATTCCCATGTACCATGAGTCTTAAAACTGTAGAAAATGTACTTTATCCTATTATATCGTTAGGTATCTACAGCATATTTTAAATAATCTCTTTGGCCTGCTGTGATGTTTGGGTAGGCATGTGACTCTGCAAATAAAATCAAGAGACAAAACTACACTGACCTGTTGGAAAGCATTGACGACAATGTTTTTCCCATTTACAAACAAGTTTATAGATGTTAAACGAAATGTGTGCTCCTGTCCTTGAGCCGGATCTGATTTACTGAGGCAAATGAGTAAATGTCCTATTCTAATTTAAACTTTAAGTCATAAAAGAGCAAGAATTTCTATATACATGCACTAAAATACCCTGAGAAATTCCTTGGCAAAGCTCAGTCATCATCATATTTACATTTTAGAAGAAAGGTTGCTATTTTTGGTCTTGTTTCAGCAGGGGTTTAGGTACAACAAATTAAAGATTCTGTGTGAGGTTGGTCTGGTTAACCTCTGATTAATTGCTTCAACTCCAGTTCAGTCAGTTGTGGTGGGAACATGCTACTGTAATTTAGCAGGAGCTGTCTTTAGCATAACCGACTTGATACACAATCCAATTGGCCTTGCCACCACATACCAAGGTACTTGAAATAGTTGTTCTCTCTCTGGCTTTGCTCCATCAATGCAAATTTGAAAACCATCCAAAACAACTTTAGGTTTGAAGGCTACCATGTAAGAGAGTTATGTCCTAATTTGTGCACAAGGCGGGAACCAAAGTTGATGGGTGATGTGGCTAAGACATTGGATAAGACCACAATTTGCGTAGAAAGTCAGATCACCAGCACAACACAGAGTCAAATAACCCTAAAAGGCCCCTGGTGGGTCAGTCGCAGTCATTTTCATACTTTCTAAAATGATTTCACCAGACTACATTAATCACTCAACCCCAGTTTGCCCCACAGTGGCCTGTTTTCCATGTGATTTAATTTAAACTGATCAGCCATACCCACCCATAACCACTGACTTGGTTGAGCCAGAATCAGAATCTGGGCATGAGGTCTTATATGACCAGGGCAGACTTGGAGGAAAGGCAGATCCTGACCCATAAACCTAGCAAAAACACTGTATAGTTCATCCTCATGACGTGGCAATGCCTTCTCTATGCCTGTGGAAATGAGACGTTTGGTATACATACCTCTGTTAAAACTAATGAATGGATTTGCCTTGCACTATAGATGACTGGTAAGAGAAATAGAACAAAATATACAAAGAATAAGAAATGGAGACATTCTTTTTAAGCTGTCTGTCATTTTCTATTTCAAGGACTTGTAATATGATCATTTTCTCAGACTAAATGAAATAAGGAAAATGAAAAGACTTGGAATAACTGCTTGACAAGGTTTTCTGCAATCTCATTATTTGGCTTCATAAAGAGGCTTAGCAGCGGTGTGAGCAGAGCGGCTAGCACCTGCTTTTCTTTTGAAAAGTGACATCTAAATGGCCTTCAGGAGAAAGGTGAAGGAATTGATTTCACACGTATGTTACACCGGTTTAACCAGCATTATAGGTTGCACACTTCAAACCAGTGTTCATGCAAACAGTCCTCCAACCACCTTATTCCATTTGTTATAGGTTGATTAAGACTTTGAGAAGACAGGTCTTTTACAGCAACTCATTGGTCATTCACTTCAGAGGTAAATTACTCTGTGGGACGTTGGAAGGAAAGAAGCTATTGAAAAAAAGAAGGTGGCATGCTATGCAAGGACAGCTGAACTTTCGAACCTGCTGCTTCTCTGTTCCCTCCTTGTTCCTGGATGCGAATTTAATGTGTCTTTTTGTGGTTACTTGAAGATTAAATCTCTATGCTTGGACTTTCACTGAACCTTTCTCATTAGCCTTAACAGCACCCACCAGATTTTCACTCTCCCAAAGCCCTCAGGCCAACCCCAGAAGAACCCAGGTTACGAAACCCTCTCCGGTGCCTAAAACCACAGGGAAACAATGGTGTACACACATACGGTATTAACATGCACTTATACACTTGCACCTCAAAGCCAGAGGAAGTGATAAAACATCCTTTCTCATAGACCCATTCTTCCCTTGTACACATTAACGGCATCGACTTTAGAAAAACACAGGTTATCATTTCCATAATACTGTACATTTCACTTGGTTTTATCTCTCTGCAACAAGATAAGATTTTGAAGCGTAATTCTGGAGAATAATTTGAACCTCTGAAGGATTTTGGATTGCCAATCATTTCAGAACACCTGGGTTCAATTGTTTAACCTCCAAATAAGGTTACGGCAGCAGCTGTTTGGTTTGAGAATGAGACTTAATGGAAAGACTTAACTTGTTCTTATGAAGCTGGAAACGAGATTCAACCTAATGCCATCCTCTCTGTAAAAACAGATTCATTTATTAAACATTCAGGATACATGTCCATGTACTTAGCGCACTAGCTTTCCATTTTATGCTATGTTGGGATTCAAACAGCATTAGCTGATATTCTAAACTGAAAGAGTTACTCAGCACTGTCCACCACCTCTATGGTTTGTTTGCCTTTCTTTTTAGATATATAGTACTGATAAGAAACTACTTTCGCCCCTGTTAATTACGCTAACTATCACACAGTTCTGCCCATCGCCCATCAGAAGGATACATGTTGGTGGAGCAAAACTAGTTAAATAAACAAACAAATCATAATTAAAAATGGTGTTGGTGGAACCGTTGTATAAAAGCAATATCACCCTTAATGTGTAATGACGTGCCTACTCGTCATACAGCATTTCTGCCATGCTGATATTCAGCACAGCAGCACTCCTCGTATGATATTGCTCAATTTGTTTGAATATCAAGGGAAAATTATTACTTGAAACACAATGAGAACAGTAACAACAACCATGTCATTTGAATAGGACTCCAAAATTGGCTAAAAATCCTGAGCCTAGCAGCCTTTTTCTCTGGCATTGTATATCACAGCATCTTTGGGTCATTTGAATATGACTGTAGAGTACTTCTTAAGTATAATACAATGCTCTGCTATCTGTCATCATCAGGAGTAAAAATACTGTATTATTAAATTCTTGCTGGTTCTACGACCTTAATCTTCATCGCTTCATATTGTTCTGTTCTTCTGGGCGTCATGCATCCCTAGGAAAAAATTTTAAAAGTTTCGATATTTTAATACCTGTACAAAAGTTTAAAAGAAATTAGAAACACACAGACATTGTGTATAGCAGAAGATTTGTGTGATGTTTAAGGTGCTAACAGTTTTAAGAAGACCAAACAACCCCTTTCACAGATGCTGTGTTTAGGATGTGAATGTGCACAGATGGCCTGTGTCTATATTTTTGGAATAAAATAAAATACGGCGGCACGGTGGTGTTGTGGTTAGCACTGTCGCCTTGCACCTCCAGGGTCCGGGTTCGGTTCACCAGCCAGGCTCGATTCCCGTCTCTGTGTGCATGGAGTTTGCATGTTCTCCCCGTGCTTGGTGGGTTTCCTCCGGGTACTCCGGTTTCCTCCCACAGTCCAAAGATATGCAGGTTAGGCTAATTGGCGTTCCCAAATTGACCATAGTGTGTGAATGAGTGTGTGTGTGTGTGTGTGTGTGCTCTGCGATGGATTGGCACGCTGTCCAGGGTGTACCCTGCCTCGTGCCCAGAGTCTCCTGGGATAGGCTCCAGGTCCCCGCGACCCTAATACAGGATAAAGTGGTATAGAAGATGAAAGAATGAAGATCATGAAATACAACTTATTCTGCTACACATTTTACTTGGGAGATTTTGCAACAAACTTCTGCCTGCCAAAACCCCACCGCACTGCAGATCAGGCAGCTGATATGCATGTTGTGGAAGCTCACGCTCACTTTAACTAGTAGTAATGAAAGATCAAAAGAACATGGACGGTTCAGAGGCAATTCGGAATGACTTAAAATCAGTTACTCAGGAGAAAAGTGCTGTTTAAGATGACATAATGTTAGCAGATGTGTTTTCTTGCTACTGGACCATACTGGCCTACTTTCATCCATGGTTAGCATGCTCTTGATGTTGCACGGCACGGCCAAAAAATAAGTCACCACCTGGATTTGACTAAGCAGATAGTTAATAATTATTGAAGTGATTAATATGGTTCAGCTAGAAACAAGTTATTTAATCATAGCTGATGTAGTGAGTAGCTGCTCGTTATTGGCCTGCATCAAGAATGAAAACAACTAAACAGATTGCTGAAACAACTAAAATTGAGCTAAGAACTGAAAAATTATTAAAACTGGAAGGATAGTGGTGAAATATTTCTTTTTAAGGAAGAAATGTGGTCAAAACATACTGATTAAGCATGATGGGAGATCACTTAAAGGGGACATACGGTGCTACATGCACTTTTTCAAGCTGTTTGGACTGAAATGCGTGTTAGGAGAGTGTGTACACAACCACTCTACAATGATAAAGAGCCGCCCAGCGATTTTCTTTTAATTTATTAAAATAAGATGCCCCTTCTGAAATCAGGCCGATCTCAAAAGCCTGTCGGTGTGACGTCACAGCGACAGAGGCCACTCCCACTATAGTTGATTGACACTGGTGTTTTAGCAAAGACACGCTAGAAGAAAGCTGTCGGCCATTGTTTTTCTACGCTGGGGCAAAATGGCGCCTACACGAGTGTGGTGTGCAGTTTTTTTGGTGTAGTGCGGTGGGCTAGTGGTTAGGATTTGGCGCTCTCACGTGGGAGGCCCGGGTTCGATTCCCGCTCAAGGCACATGCTTTTTTGCACTACATATTTATAAAGTTTTTCTAAAGTTGCGTAGTAGATGAGGCGAGTCCGCTGTGCTTCGGTAAGCTTTTCTGGCACCAGGAGAGACCCAGTCAAACACACACACACACACAATGCTTCGCGTGTATGATGTCCTGGGTTGAATACTCAATTAGTAACTGGTTAGGGTTCCGTGCTCTCATGCGGGAGGCCCGGGTTCGATTCCCAGTCTGGGAAGTTAAGTTTTGTGCACATGCTTCTTGCACTACATATTTATATATCTGGACCATTGCACATGACACTTTCATAAGTCACTTTTCATGCATATTTGCATAACCATTGCCACTTTTAATATGAAAATTTTATATATATACTTTAAGAACAGATGCAAGAGGAGACAGGAAGATAGCAGCAGGGAAGATTTAACACGCTAATATCAGATATATGAAGAAGAGAACAAGAGAGTAGAAATAACTCCTTCATATATAAAATAATCCTAAGATCATGTAAAATTATTTTAAACAGTTTTTAAAAATATTTTTAACTGTTGTCAAAGCTATACCCCACGTGTATTGTGAAGACACGCCCCACAGAACTGGGGGGCGGGCTCAGCAGAGGTCATTAGCATTTAAAGGAGCATGTACTGAAATAGGTTCCTGAGAACAGAGCTACTTTTTACCAGGTAAAAGTAATGTTTTTTTTACACAACAATTGAGAATTTTTAATTAAAGTATATTACAAACTTTTCATTAGGACCCTAAAGAATCATATTAACCTATGAAGAATTGGGACTGGATGGCCCCTTTAAAAACAACAGTAGAACTTATGGCTAATAGCGAAAGCAATAGCATTTCCTAAAGCACAATGTGATGAGAACTCAAGTGATTGGGACTAAACAGCTGTGTAATCTTAAGAAAACAGCTTGATTGGAAAGGCGTGAATAGGGAGCATAAAGAATGGACTGTGTAGCATTGGAAAAAGGTCTGTTGACTTGAGTAATATCCACATCAGAGAAGAAGTGAGGCGGAAGAAGTGATGCACCCAACGTCCCTAGTGTCTACATGTCAAGCATGTGTGGGCAGCGCTATAATCTGGGGTTGTTTTTGTTGGTGATGTCTATTTTCAGCAAACTGTATCTGCTAGAATTAGCTGACTAGCGGAATGACAGGGCGTTTTAGTCAATGGATTTTTTTCTTCCCTGATGGCACAGGCATTTTTCAAGATGACAATGCCAGAATTCATCAGGCTCTAATTGTCAATGGGAGCATGAGACATCATTTTCACACATGGATTAGCCACCTCAGAGTCCAGACCTTAACCCTATTGAGAATCTTTGGGATGTGCTAGAGAAGGTTTTATGCAGCGATCTGACTTTTCCCCATCATCAATACAAGATTTTGGAGAGAAATAAATGTTGTGACAAGCAAAAGTTTGTCCAATTAAATATTAGAATGTGTGACTTTTTTTTTTGTCTATGTAGTGTATATTATGGGTTGCATCAAATCATGCAATCTCATAATACAATTTTATGCATTCTAATGCCATGTGTTGCAATGTAGCATTACATCCTTATTCACAAGTAATTTCCCAAACTGACTACTGCAAATCCCTAATATTGGTCTTATATCTACTCTACAAGGCATGAAATGAAAAAATGCAGTTTTTTGCATGGTTCGTAATGTATTACAGTTCTTTCACAAGACTTGAATAGATTAGTAAATCCTGCGCAGGTGCTTAAGCAAAGTGTCCTTCCTACCTCACTATGCATGATGCCTTGACAACCCTGCAACCCAACACATGCAAAATAAAATACATTATATACATTATTACATATTTTACTTTCGTATTTTATTAGTCTCAGTGCTATGCAGAAGTAATATAAGATTAGGCAATTTGCTTCTTTTTTATATTTTCCCTCATAAACTCATCCAACAAATTGTCAAAATTCAGCTATTTTACAAGTTCCAACTTTATGGCCAGCAGTGACAGCATGTTGAGTCTTTTTTTCGGCCCATTTTAGCTCTGAGATTTTTCTTTTATTTGACATGCCTACTGTTGGTTTAAGTTTATTTATGCCTTATCTGATTCCTTTTATCCAACTAGCACCATCCAGTGTTTCCAAGTCTTCTCAGAGAAAAGTAACTGAAGCATGCTCACTAGATGACATCATGTACTAATATGCATAATAATTCTTCCTTATAATCATTGGCATATGAAATTATATATTATTACATGAGAAAGGAAGATTTACTTTGAATACTCATAATAAAGAGAGAACAGCATAGATCAATGTATTTCTTTGAAAATAACAATAATAAATATTATTATTATTATTATTATTATTAATAATAATAATAATAAAAAAATCATCTTTATTGACACATTTACACAATTTCAAACTTATCATGACGTCCACCCTTTATTTGTCATACATGCATTATAGCATGGTAGAATTCGATTTAGGGGTTGAGTTGTTTAGGTGAAATTACGTATCGCGAAACATTTTCTCCCCATAGGAAATAATGTAAATGGAGATAATCTATTCCAGCCACGTAAAAATATTAACAATATTACCAATTTCCAGCACTACCGATTTCAAAATACATTAAGTAAATTAAGTAAAATATGAAATAAATAGACATTAAACCTCACTTAACCTTAATTTATGATTCATCTTGGCATCTGCTCACTTTTCTTCTTGCTGCTATCCTTGCCTCTTGCACAAAATGCAAAAACCCCCCACAAAAAATACGTAAACTTGCTTTGCTTGGCCTTCCACTGACGCAAACAAGTTTTGAATGTGCATGTCTGACTTTTCTGCTCTTTCTTTTTCTGCTTTTGTTTTGGAATGAACTTCCCATTTTAGTCTGATCAATCCAGTGTCTCCATTTCACTTTCAACGGTTTTAAAATCAAATTAGACCATGTGTAAGATAACAGTGTCATGTTATCCTCTACAATTGCATTTCCATTAATAATTTTTGTATTACTTTGTGATTTGTTAACATGTTGGTTATATAGTTTTGTATATTAATCTCTCAAGTTATGAATCCTTACAGACTCTCTAACTTACTTTTTATTACTGTGTCTTCAGCTGTACTGTTCTGTTAGTTGCTCTGGTTTAAAGTTTCTGCCACATGACTGAATGGAAATGAATTAGTAAGGGTCAACATGGCCTTCCAACCTAATACTTGGAATTTATCTTAAGAGTTATGGTAGATGAAGAAATGATCCAAAGAAGCATACAAATAAATTAGTGAATGACTAGATATTCACATGCTTGACAAAGTGATAAAAATACTTTTTGCTCATGCTTCAAGAAATTAAGTAGCAACCCTAATGTAATTTGCCTTGTTCCTTAAGACAAACAGTAACACTGCCAAATACTTTTATTTGCAAATTTTGTTGTTTAAAGATTCTTTGATAAATTAAGTGAAAAACATAACATAATTAACAAAGTGGTCCAAATGTGACACAAATTTTTTATTTTTTTTTGTCTTATCATTTGATGGTAATATATACTGTAGGCCAGATGTGGACTAAATGTGTAGTGTTACTGGGTGATTACTCTTTGGCTATCAAGGTCAACTTATGCCAATCTCCTGCCTTTTTTGTTGATGTTTTACAATTACAAAATGATAGACATATAAATAGGCAATTGTCAAATGTGGGCCAGTGAATCTGATTTGGTTATGTATGACCCTGAATGAATTCAAAATCCATATGGCCTGAAATACAGTTACAGCCCCTGCAGAAGTCCAGTTCCATCTATCTCACGTCACTTCCCCAGACAAGCAAAGGATCAGGAGTAATGTGCTATGTATTAAATAATTATGCAGTTCTACTCGGGAGTAGATGTCAACTTGCACTGCAAACAGGTCTCCTGAGAGATGCTAAATTATTGTCATTCCCCAGCAACAGATTGGGACAGCTGGAAGTGAAAGGAGGATTCAGGCTTTCTGTTTAGCCATCTGGAAAAGCACAAGAGCCCAAGGTTTACAGCAAGCTGCACTAAAGTGCTTTTCCTTCTGTGCTCTTGAGCAGTGATTTGTATTGTGCTGTTTGTAAAAGGACCTGCATTTTTTTCCTCTTAAAGACAATTCTGAAGTTCTGCACTTCCTGCTTCCGGCATTTACAAGGGCCAATGGTGAGATTTTGGGATCCCCTGGGGTTCTGCAAGAGTTTCCCTTGTTTTAGTTTTCTGCTGAAAGGGCTCAATAGGAGAAGAGGCTGGATAGAGCTATTCACATCCTGGTATACTGCTCCTCCTAGGGCTGCCCTCTGTTACCTTTATCACATAAATGTTCAGGAGCTAGCCTGCATTCTGTCTGCCTTCTGCAGCTGGCAGTTTGCATGTGAATGTCAGCAAGTCTTTAACAGCTGCTGCATGTAGAGTGATTAACTGTTGAAAACTAAATGCAGATTAAGCACCATTTAAACCATATTTTTTGCAGGCAAATGTAAAAGAACGGCATGCTGGAGACCACCTTTTCAGACTCTTCTGCCAACACCAGGGTTGCCAGTTTAGGTGACGGTGGCTGCCTTCTCAAAAATCGCCCACTGACATCTGTGCTCCTGAAAGACTGTAACCAGGCAAAAAAGTAAATGAGATTATTTGAAAATGAGAAAGAAACAACAGAATTTTTTTGTTAGCAGATGCATTTAAAATAATATTGTTAAGAATAAACAATGTAAAGACACTAAAAGCATTAAATAAAATGAATGCTACTGGTGTGTGTCTGGTCTGGAGTCGGTTCTGGTGTGTAGATGAGGCTTGGGAAAGAGAAGGTTGAGCAGAGGACTCTTACTCTGAGTGCTGGGTGCTGAGTGATGGCTGCCAGGGAAAATGAACTTTAAGTGTGTGAAAACTGGGATCTGATAACATATGTTTGGCCCCTCTTGGTATCTTGTTTGCATATGAAACATGGTTTCTAAGCAGCAGCCTGTCTACGTCTAAATGGCATGTTGTTCGCATTTTTGTCTGAACTTACAAGTACTACACTGTTGATGAACAAGATATACAGATATATATGGGCATAACTGCTAAAGTGGAATGCTGCTGTAGAATACTTTTTCTGTTACTAAATAATAATTGAGCGATATTTACTGTAGATGTGTATTTAAAACTTAAGGAGACAAGTTAAGGATAGTTTAACTGGCTCATTATCCATAAACTTTACACTCAATATACTACAATCAAGTTTGAAACAAGTCACATACAGTAAATGACACTTTTTATGATTATGGCATAAATGCAATACAAGGCATGTGGCTGACACAGTATACATCAAGACAAAGTACAAAGACCTTTAAAATATGTTTACATTTTTTAAAATCTGGTCATTATAATATGGATCCTTTTAATATCAATGATATGATAGGGCCAGGTGTAGCTCAGTGGTTAAGGCGTTGGACTACGGTTCGGAAGATCCCAAGTTGCCACTGTTGGGCCCTTGAGCAAGGCCCTTGAGACTCAACTGCTCAGATGTGTAATGAGATAAAAATGTAAGTCTGGATAAGAGCGTCTGCCAAATGCCTAAATGTAAATGTAAATAAACTTTGAAGACAGTGACCAAGGTATACAGTTAGACTTGTTTTGTCTGTTTGGGGAAAATGCTATTCTCTTTCCTGATTACTCATAGCTTTCCCATATTTTGTTGTGCAACCGTTACCCCATCGCGTTGACATACTGTTCAGTGTTTCAACAACCACTTTTCCAGCCTCCCACTCATTTCTTTATTTGTACACTCTGGCTCTATTAAATTTGCTGTCTCACCAACTAACCTGTCCCTTACGGGATGTCCCATCTCCCCCGGGGGGTCATCTGACTCATCGGTCACCATGACAATCCAACACTGTGTGTTATTTGTGTGGTGAAGAGATTGCATGTCAGGCCGGAGGGGTGGAGGCCATCTGTCAAACTGCATGCTGGCTTTCAACTGAGACCTGTGCCTTAGGCTTCTTTTTTCATCACCTTCTACACCATTGTTCTTTACATATATACATATATGCATACACACTTAAGGAAAAAAGGAGGTACAAAAGGGTTCAAAAGGGTTAACAAAAAATACAGTGCATCTCAGGAATTAGAACAATTACCTTCATAAAGAATTATTTAATTTTAAATTGAATAATTAATTTAAAAATGTAATTTTAATAGAATTTTAATAGAGTCATTACATGTAAAGTGGAAATATTTCAAGCTGTTTTGTTATATTTTTCATGATTACTGTAGTTTTCAATTATGGAAAAAAAAAAGAATTACAATATTTAATTTCAAGTTAAATTACTATTCATACAGTATAAATACAGTGTATATTTTGGTTCTGTTCAGGATAATTATAAGGAAGACTGCTGACTTGACATTTGTCCAGAAAACGATCATCAACACTCTCCACAAGTTGGGTAAGCCACAAAAGGTTATCATTGAAAGTGTGGGCTATTCACATTGCTGAATCAAAGCACTTTTGTGGAGAGATGACTGGAAAGGAAACATGTGGTAGGAAAAGGTTTATAGGCAGATGACCGACCTTAAGAAGATGCAAGACCTTGGGAGAGCTTCACAAGGAGTGGAGTAAGGCTAGAGTCAGTGCAACAAGACCATGCAACAACTGTTTTCCTAGTCTCAAACCACTCCTAAAGCTGAGGCTGACCAAGGCCAAGGCCACTGATGCAGTAATTCATGTCAAAAGAGCCCTGATCAAGTATTGAGGACATAAATTAACTTTATGGGGAACAACTTTGAACCTGTGCATTTATGCAATTATTTAATCATTAAATCATGAGGAGGCACTGTGGCTGAGGGGTTAGCACTGTTGCCTTGGACCTCCAGGATCTGTGTTCGATTCCTGGCCAGGTTCGATTCCTGCCTCTGTGTGCAAGGAGTTTGCATGTTTTCAACCATGCTTGGTGGGTTTCCTCTGGGTACTCCGGTTTACTCCTCCCAAAGACATGCAGACTAGGCTAATTGGTGTTCCCAAATTTCCTGTAGTGTGTAAATGAGTTTGCCCCATCTAGGGTATATTTATTTGATTTACTTTTATTATTATTGGCAGCACAAACCAATCTATTCATTTTCCGCTGGCTTTATCAGAGGCATGTTTAGCTGCAATACTGTCTTATATGGTACCAACATCCTTTTTTACATATTACTGTTTGATTTTAACTGAAGCATTTGTCTATTTCTTTGAAGGCTGTGATGCATTGGGTGTTCTAATACCTTTTGGTATAGCCACATTGTGGCTAGCATTGACATTTATTTATTTATTTATTTATTTATTTATTTATTTTTAGCAATTTGTGCTTCTTTTAGGGGCTTTAGGGATGCAAATTTGCTATTGATTGTGGTTACTTTATTATTTCCCAAGTTTATCTGTTTTACATTAACAAATTTCTGGCTTTTAATAAAATACAAAAGGACTATTGTCATTGGGCAGTAAAAAAGAAGTACAAAAAAGGAGCTTTACATTTATCTTTTCTTACTGCTGCCTGGAGCCCATGTCAAAACCTAGCTAGCTAGCAAGTTACACATGCTTCTAAGAGGGAAAACTTAAATAATTTACCTATATGCAAAAATAAAAATGCATGTAGGCAACATGTCATAGTGCTTTATTGCATATAATTGAAATTTTTTTCCTGTTAGAAATAAACATGTAAAGATAGTTGTACCTTTTGGCCAAAGTCTACTGTATGTAATATATATACACTGATCCTAAGCCGGCAAGGTGGCTTAGTGTTTACATTGACGGCTTGCACCTCCAGTGCCCGGGTTCGATTCCCGCCTTGGGGTCTGTGCGCATGGAGTTTGGTTGTTAGGTTTCTTTCGGGTACTCTGATTTCCCCCCACAGTCCAAAGACATGCAAATTAGGCTAATTGCCGTTCCCAAATTGCCCGTATTGTGTGAATGCGTGTGTATTTGTTGACCAGAGGTCTTATCATGGTTGTAAAAATGCAAATAACAATACAATATACTCTTTGTGTAAAATAACATACCATGGTTACCATTGGCCTCCATGGTCCACAGTTGGATGGATGGAAGGATGGACTGATACTAAGTTCTGAAAGAAAAGAAAATCAATCAATAAGCTAATTATTAACATATTTCATATTAACATGCATTATTGCAGTTGTAACAGTTGTTTAAACAAAATATGAACATGGATTAAGCTACAGGCTGAAATTGCAAATATATTGATTTTATACCAATCATAGTACAGTAAACTGATACAATCTGTTGGTTTCCAAACTTTAATGTAGATGACACTTTAAATATCAGTTTAATTAGCACATTATATATTTATGTTTAATTAACACAAGGAAGCATAGTGGCTTAGTGGTTAGCACTGTCACCCTGCACCTCCATGTCCTGGGTTCAATTCCTGCGTCAGGTCAGCATGCGTGGAATGTGCCTGTTCTCCCCATTCTTGGCGGGTTACCTTCGGCGTTTCCGGTTTCCTCCCACAGTCCAAAGACATGCAGATTAGGCCAATTGGCATTTCCAAATTGCCCATAGTGTGTGAATGAGTGTGTGAATGTTGACCAGAGGTCTTACCACGGTTATACAAAATGGGAATAAATAAAATGGTCATCATTGGCCTCCATGGTTCCTAGTTGGACTATTGAGGTTCTTGGATAAATGGATGGAAGAAATTAACACATATTTATCAAAAAATAAATATAGAGCCACCCTGTCTCCTTCATGCGCCAGTTTTTTTTTAAAGACCTTATATGTCTGCTAGGATTTTTTTTTATCCATAGTGTTGGCACCTCTGTTCAACACACTCAAGGGTTTCACAATGTAACCTGGAGCATCGCCAACAGCTTTCCATAATGTTCTTAAATAGCACACCATACACAATAATCTGGGTATGAGTTGCAGCCCAGGTGTTGAATGTGTCTGTTTAAAGTTTCAGCTTGTACACAGTTACAAATGCAAGCCTTCAACAGACTCTGGCTATACCATATAACAGAATTCTCCAAGCTATAATCAGGAAGTGTTGCAGTCCACAGGCTACTTTGTGCTTCTGATACAAACAGCAAGTTGTCAAATGTGTGTTTGTCTATTTAGGAAAATGAGAGTTAGTCCTGGAGCATTGCTTCAACAGCACGTCCTACTGTACATGAACAAAAAACACAACATAGTGAAATATAGTTTGACTTTGACATACTTGAGGCTTTGATGAGCCACATAAAGAAATATTGTGTTTTACAGAATACAACATAATAGGCAACTTTCTCTTACTTATGTACAGTACCGTCTAAATGCCATGTGACATATACACTGATCAGCCAGAACATTATGACTTTACAAAAAGTAGATGCTGGGGCCATTTGGGGCCCTGCAGGCAAAGAGCCCAAGGCTGCCAATCCAGCCTCCAAACTCCCCAGATTCCAATCTGATCTAGTACCCATGGGATGCGGTGGACAAACACGCCGATCCAGGGTTGCCCCACCCCATAAGCCACAGCACAGGATCCGCTGCCATCGTTCTTGTGCCAGACACCACAGCAATCAAAAACTCCCTGGTGTCTACATTCAGCTTATATTACTCAAAAACAATTGGTGTCTTTTTTTCAGCTTATATCACTCATAGCTGACATAATTTGAGACTCAATCAGTATGAAGTTATTACGGAAATATTCCTTATAAAAAGGTACAGGATATAATAACACTGGATGTTTTGATTGGTGAGTATTGTGCAAATTCATCTGTTCTAAGCAAACATGCCATGACTTCCTGTGTTTACACTTTAATGTTCTTTAAACATTACAGTATACTAACATTCTGCTAAATTCATTGGGTTACCTGAGAAACAATAAGATAGCAAATGACGTGAAAGAAGTGCATTTTGCAAAAGTTGTCTATGTAAAGTAGAACAGTATTGCAATTCCAGATTAGCAGTAAGATATGATAAGATCGCCAATTATCCAAAGTGCATGCTATGATTCTAAGGGAAGTGGAATTTGCCAACTAAACCTCCTGTTGAGAGCACTGCTTCCTGTTTCCACAGCAACCCACAAGCAAATTCACTGTTATGAATGCTGGAAGGTATATTTTTCTGTTTCCTCCATACAGAGAACCTTGTAGAGTCATTGTGCAGATGGAAAAGCATATTTTGACAACTACAACACTGTCTAGCAGTGGTTTCAAACTGAAGTCCATGATTATGTATGGTTTAGCATTTTGCTCTGAAATAGCTGAGTTAGTCACTGGACTAAATCGTAGGCTTCGTTTCACACCTCTGTACATTACCTTTAGCTATGGTGTACATAATATTTCCATCTGGTTATCTTAATGCTTTACTTCCATTAATGTCTGTAAGATCCTTGTTCAAAAGTGTATCCAAAAAATTGCAAACAGTTTTTGGAGTGGCGGCACGGTGGTGTAGTGGTTAGCACTGTCGCCTTGCACCTCCAGGGTTCGGGTTCGATACCCGGCCAGACTCGATTCCCGTCTCTGTGTGCATGGAGTTTGCATGTTCTCCCCGTGCTTGTTGGGTTTCCTCCGGGTACTCTGGTTTCCTCCCACAGTCCAAAAACATGCAGATTAGGCTAATTGGCGTTCCCAAATTGACCATAGTGTGTGTGTGTGCTCTGCGATGGATTGGCACGCTGTCCAGGGTGTACCCTGCCTCGTGCCCAGAGTCTCCTGGGATAGGCTCCAGGTCCCCGCGACCCTAAATACAGGATAAAGCGGTATAGAAGATGAATGAATGAATAATATTCTTCGAAAATACTATCAGTCACTCATATATATTGAAAACTTTATGTTGAATCTAAATGTAAATTCTATGGTGATGTTTATAGAGGTTTCATGCTGCTATTTAACCTTTAGGACAATTGGCTTGGAAATAGCCAGTTTAATTAAATTGTTTTACAGCTGAACATAATAATATTTAGGACTGAATATCTGTGTCGTCTATTATCATGTGTCTATCATTGCTCACATGACAATCTTAACAGATGCTGCATTAAATTATGGACAGGGACACTTTGTTACTACCTGGGGAGCACTATGACTGCTCAGTAAGATGGTTATTTTCTGCTCCATAAACTCTTCAGTAAACTACTGTCCAACACCCAAAGGCCCAGTCAGCCAACCCGAAGCAGCCGCTCTGCTTTTTCGAATCCACAGCTGGAGCCTAAACCTTTTGTTTATGTACATTTCTCTAGAGGAATACCTGGGAGAATGCAAATTGGCTGTAATGACTGAGTAATTGCCTTGGGCATCAGGGAAATTCTATAGAAGGGATAGATGGATGGATGGATGGATGGATAGATAGATAGATAGATAGATAGATAGATAGATAGATAGATAGATAGATAGATAGATAGATAGATAGATAGATAGGATTGTGCGTTGGTCCTCATATGTGGCATTGATTGCGGTTGTTGAAATATTCTGGGCAACATAAAAATAAACCCTCATTTAGAATTGGGGAGGTCTGCTTCTTTTTACTTATCCTAGTCCATTCTATGCTCTGGTCACAGGCAAGTGTGACTCCTGCTTGGTGGTCCTGAGCTGCTGGATGTTTCCTAGACCATGCCCTTTTTCTTTCAGCTGGCCCTCAGAGAGGAAAGAGAGAGAGAGAGGGGGAGAGAGAGAGCGAGCGAGAGAGAAATGGATCTGGGATCTCGGAGTGTTTGTATGCCCGTCCAGTTCTTTTTAAATTTGCAACAGCTGTAATGATGTCAGTACACAGTGAGTAGAATATTCCGGCACCAGTGCAAGGCTTTTGTATAAATGTGTGTACTCAGGTGCGGTGTGTGTGAAGTCAGAAGAGCACAGCAGCCAAGCAGGGGTCCGATGGGAGCTTTGTCCCAGGGCCAATCCCACTTTGGCACAAGCTTCTTCCCATGAACCCGAGCTCTAGAAACAAAGTGGGGAATAAATTATCTTTCTCGGAGCTTGCCGGGGTTTAGTTTTCTTTTTTTTTTTTTTTTTTAACTTGCAATAAAAATCCAGTTAGGAAAGGACACTATGAGTGCATGGAGGCAGTGTCTCTAAACTAGGACAGTTAAGTGCATATAAAAAAGTGTATATAAAAAAGAGGCAAAGCACAAACAATGGGACACTGGGAAAGAAACATTTGTGTAGTGTGTGTAAATTTCTGGTTTCCAAGTCTAAGATTTATGTATTCATTTGATATTTCTTGCTTGCAGATGTTTTCCAGCAGAGATAATGTGAGCATGAATCAATGTTGTTTGTTGTGGAATGTTTTTAATATTTTAATAATAGAATAAATAGTATTGCTTCGTGAGCAAATTTCAAATACAGTTATTCTAACCAACTGGGTGTGTAAAAGGTCCAGTGTTTCTTGGCATTTGTTTGCAGGTTTGTCCACCATGTGGAAGCCCAAAGGTTATGGAATTTCAAGGGGAAACAATGAAATAAGGAAGTTAAGAAATAAAAACAAGAGCATCAGACAATGGAATTACAGAGCTGGTGAGTAAAGGTTAACACATGCAAACAAATGAGTTTATAACATGAATGAGAATCATATCAAGCTAAAGAGGAAATGACCTGGACATTGGTAAACAAATACTATACCAGAAGACATGCAGAAGACAAACAATAAGTGAAAATTAGAGACATGAAGGAGAGTTCACATGAACACATGGAGAAGATAAGGACATTTGCACAAAGAGTAACCCAAGATCAGTATCAAACTATGGACTTTTGAGCAATTCAATTCAATTAAGTGAAGCTTATTCTTATACAGTCAAATTTATTCCATATCAAACTAATGTTCTTCATTTGTAGTTTTTTTCCCCTTCATTTTTCTACCAGTTATTCATTACTACTTCTAACCCATTAGCTAAACTATTCAATGTCTCCCCTTCATATGGCACCATCCAAATGGGGATGATGAAAGCAAAAGCAAAGGTTCTTCTTAAAAAAAAAAAAAAAAACATTAGTTCACTGTCCTTAAAATGCTTTTTGGGGATCTTAATATTTTATTGCTTTACCACTCAAGACACTGTGTATTATATTGTGATGGCTTATATAGTCATTTTATATATATGTCACGGGGGCCATGAACCTATCCCAGGATACTTAGGGCATAAGGTATAAGGTGGCGTACACCCTGGACAGGTTTCCAACCCATCGCAGGGCACATACACACATGCATTCACCCACTACTGGCAATTTGGGAGACACCAATTATCTGCATATCTTTGGACTGTGGGAGGAAGCTGAAGTACCTTGAGGAAGCTCATCAAGCACAGGGAGAACATGCAAACTCCATGGACACATACCTGAGATGGTAATCAAACCCGGAACCTTGAGGTTCAAGGCGATAGTGCTAACCCCCATGCCGTCCAGCCCTATCAAATTTCAGGACTAGGCATTATTATCATACACAACTCAACTGTTATCAAGTTGATGACTGTAAGGTGAGCTCCTAAGAAATCTTGTGACTTCTAACCTCAGTTTGGTTTTGGCAATTCAATCCAGATTTAACAGTCACTTAATCATATGTAGATTTCTTGATTATGTGTATGAAGCTATTTGGGGGAACAAAATTAGATATTTTTCAGAGTTGGAATTATACCAAAGGGTATTTGTTAATTAATGCCATGTGTCCATTACTGAGGTTTATTGGCCAATATGCATGCCTTGGATGAATGCTGCAGGAAGCCTAATTTAGAGAAACATTTAGAGTCTCCTGAGGTACAGTGAAAATATTTATTCAGTTATTTGAATCATATGCAATTCTTATAAAGTGACCTGTTTTACTCCGCATCTCTCTCTCTTTGCTATTAACTTTTCTGTAAAATAAGAAAATCATGCCTTATTGTATTTTTTGTCACACTTACACGCAGCATTCCAATTTATAATTAGTAATGAAACATAATATAATGTTTGTTTCACAATTGAAATACAGGACTTTTTTTTAAAAAATTTTTTATAACCATAACTTTTTGTGTTTCTCTCATTTCCCCAGACTGGACAAAAAGGAGAGTAATCAGGAATCTGATGTAGCGCTACAGTATATACTGGTGTACCTACTATAATGTGGAATAGCTCATCCACTCAGACCAGACTACAATATACAATTTTAATGTGATCCTGACTGCTTTAAGAGCATAACCATGACATCATCCTCTTGAATACTAGCAGCCTGTAGTTCTTAGCAAAAGTTATTTTGTCCCATCACTTCCATTTAGACTACTCAGCAGTTACTACTGATGTTTATTTAATGCCCAAAGCCTTTTAAACTGTCAGACGTTCGAACTTGAGAACCCAGCAATGAAGGATTCCCGAGCGAGCCAGAAAAAAAGGTGCAGCCTGTTTGTATGCACTCACTCTGCCCATCCTGCAGCGTACTCATAGAGGGAGTTTTCCTCAATAGGATGCCAAGCTGACAATAGCAGATGTAGAAGCAGATGCCCTCTGACCTGGGCAAGGCTTAGATTTGGACCTAAGGAGAGACAGAATCTGGTCAGACTCTGGTCAGAATCAACCATCAGGATGCAGATCTTGTCTTTCCATCCACACCCATCTGACGAGAACTCACTGCTCAAGTAGAACAAAGCAGCTGTTCCCATTCAGGAGCCAGGGGTTTGGCCAGCGAGCGCAGCTTATGCCAGTCTCACACAGAGGGTGGAGAAACGCCAGCGCCTGATCCGGGAAAATGGCCTTCAAAGCAGATCTCCTGATGCCTGGCATTGATCCAGTGCAGCAAAGGCAACATTATGCAGATTATCTCCCTTCCAGGCCAGCTACAAAGAAACGACTGTTGTAACAGGCAGGGAGAGAGAAAACCCATTAAAATGACAAGTGCACAACCTTTTTTTTTTTTTTCTGAAGCTCTTGCTTTGATGGAAAGAAAAATAAAGAAAATGAAGTGCAGGAGGACTGAATCGGCTGTCTCTGAATCTCATGAAAATGTATGTGGTAAGGTACATTACATAGTGTATCAAATCAAAGCTGAGAAATGCATGCTTTTAGGCGAAAAAAAAAGAAAAGAGCTTTCAGCAAAGCCAAGGGCATTTCATTTCATTTCATTTCTCCAGGGTGATCTCCTGACCTCGCTTTAGTTCTGATCTAATGGATATTTGGCGCAACAGTTTGTTCAACACTTGATTTACACCCCAAATATTCATCATTAAATGGCTGTGTCCTGAAAGCAATGAAAATAGCTCAAACAGGCAGTGGCCTGTAAACTCTATTTTCTTTGGGCAGGCTGTCATAACATTGTCAAAACTTTTCTCTCTCTCTAACCGTAGAGTGACTTTCTGTGAAACACCAAAAGAATGTTCCTAAAGCAATCCGAGATAAATATTTTGCGACTAATGTTCAATAAAGTCTGAAAAGTGAAAAGTGATCGATTAGACGTACCTGTTCTACAAATTTCTTAAATTAGTCTTTTTTTTTATTTAACCAAATTTAAATGTTATCATAATCTTCAGTATTTGAAAACCCCCGATGGCAGAGGTCCACGTGGCCTGTGCCACTGGAGGAATTCTGGTGGATCTTGGAGGATTGAGCCACTGTAAATAAATGCTAAAAAAGGACTGGCCAACCCCATAAAAAAGGATGTGGAATGTTGTGTTGACAAGTGGAGCTGCAATCATAGAATATGGAGAAAAAACACTGCATTCCTCTGGCTGGTGTGCAACGTCCCTCAGACGGAAGTGAAGAAGTGTGTGTGTGTGCGTGCGCAAGGCAAAGAGAGTGAGAGTGGCTGTTTGCTGCTGCTCGGCCTGTAGGGTCCAACCGGCCTCCTACCACTACAGGCTTTCATCCTCAGCCTCTCAATCTTACACAACCACTAACCATGGATTAAACAGGCCAAATCACCAGCATATAAAATACTCAGCCAGCCCAGGCTTGTCTTAAAAAACACTTATGTCTCTTTAAGACCTTGAGTCCTCTGAAGAGGAATGTATGGGTTTTAGGCCATTTTGCATGGACAAATTGTACAATTTTATTTGTTTCATAATGCCAGTTTTTTTTTTCCCCCTGTAGTTTCCTAGCTTGGTAAATGATGCAGCAATGCACAGCCTTGAGCACAATGGACTCGTCTAACTAACTTTCAATTCAACCTGACTTTGTCTGGTTCTGAATTGAAAATTTATACCCATGCCAAAGAACATTCCTGCCTGTCACTAATTATATATTAAAAAAAGTTGGTCTTTTGGGGGGGATACTGGATTCAATATCACCAGTATCCAAAGCAAATAGAGCACGTGCTGACAGTGAGATACGGCATTGCGTGCCCGTCATGCCAAGCCTGGCACAAGGAACATCTGTAAATAAGACCACGATTCCCGCTGCCATTATAATCTCAGATCTCAGTGTTGTTAGAGATGGAAGACTGGGGCACTGAGGAGCAACAATAAATGTGACTTTTTTACATAAAGTTACAGTATTTTAAACAACAAGCATATTGTACAAAATGGGAATAAGATAAGAAGGATGCGGGTGTAGAAGGTGCAGTGGAGAGCATTGCTCGATCCTGAATTCTGGTTAGTGTGTGTGTGTGTGTGTTTCTGTGCGTGCATGGTGCCCTGCAGTCATTTGGCATTCAATTAAGGGTGTTTTTCTTTTAACAGTGTTTCCTGGATAGTTTCTGGATCCCTGAATGTCAGTACATGAAAATGAATGAGTGAATTTAAAGATACTGTGGCAATAATGAAGTGGCACAATTTCCTACTTGTGATATTGTTGTTGTAGTGGTTAGCACTGTCGCCTTGCACCTCCAGGGTCTGGGTTCGATTCCCCGGCCAGGCTCGATTCCTGTCTCTGTGTGCTTGGAGTTTGCATGTTCTCCCCGTGCTTGGTGGGTTTCCTCCGGGTACTCCGGTTTCCTCCCACAGTCCAAAGATATGCATTAATTGGCGTTCATTGGTGTTCATAGTGTGTGATTGGGTGTGTGAGTGTGTGTATGTGTGTGTGCCCTGCGATGGATTGGCACCCTGTCCAGGGTGTACCCCGCCTAGTGCCCGAAGTCTCCTGGGATAGGCTCCAGGTCCCCCGCGACCCTGAACACAGGATTAAGCGGTATAGAAAATGAATGAATGAATGAATGAATGCATGATATTGTTGTTGTTGTTGTTGTTGTTGTTGTTTTGGCTCTACTCTTGGTACTGCCAACAGATTAAAGTTTTACCAGATTTGCAAGTTAAGATCTTGCCTTACATGATATCTATTGTCAATTATACCATCCAAAAGAATGAAAACTTGACTTTAAAGTCTATCTATCAACTGGCAGCATACTGTACACTTGTGGTTGAGTTGTAACAGTGCCAGGGACTGCCACATGGAAGACAACATTGCACTAGAAATCTTGTTTTGGTTTTCCTCGTCCACTTAATTCATGGTTCTGTCCCATGAGCATTGATTAGTATATTTTGAGATAAGAACCGGCAAGCAGACCTGGCAGATCTACAGTATCCTACAGCACTGCGTGTACTGTAGCACATTGTTGATCAAGAACTGATTTGATACGAGCATCAAAGTACATCAGGCACACACATACAGAGAAACAAGCTAAAGTAAACTTGTATTTAACTAGCTAATTTGAATATGGTGCATATGGAATATTTTTCACTCCTGTTTTTATACATAACTGTCAAATTTTATGTGAACAATATCACAGCTGATGAGATGTCATATGATATTACTCTAAAAGTTTGGCCACCGTCCCATCACTGGCACTGCCAGGGGGCATCTGATGCAGATGAATGATAAATAAAATATTACATACTCTTACTAATCAAGAAGCCCCAAGGGTGCCTGGAGATGGAATCACAGATGGAAGTGCTCTGGCACAGAACGATAGGATAATTCATAATACTCCTCCAAAAAGTGTCTGTCACATAACTTTCACAAAATCCACACTCTTCACAATAAATAAACATTTGTAGTCCAACAAGTGCTCACTGGAAAAGCAAATAGTGTGCAGAAACATGCCAAGTAAACAAAAGCCAGTTGCAAGACACCTTACTGTACTTAGCAGACAGGCTCTCCCCATTCATCAATCAATCTACAGTACTGTATGTTTACAATGGACTTTAAATCCAACAAGTCAACTAAAGTGCATTACACAACCAAATATACAGTAGGTACATATTAAATAAAATCCTGTAGACAGAATGCAGACAGGTTCCTTTTTGAGTCTGGTTCCTATGATCTCCCTCAGCTTGCTCCTCATGGACAAACTGATTATGATTTATACTTATTTCCTGACACATTTCAAACTTATTTTTTGTTCTTTTTTATTTTCAAGTTTGTACAGCTGCTTTGCAACAATGACCATTGATAAAAGTGCTATATAAATAAAACTAATTAAATTAAATAAAAGGACAATGTTCAGCTGGGTATCAAAGGCCAGAGAAAACAAGTAAGTCTTAAGTCAAGTCTTAAAGTGGGTCAGGTTAATAATCAAGTGTACTGTATATCCAGTGGAAAGGTGTTCTGCAAATTGGAAGCAGCCACAGCAAAGGCCCGGATAACCCAGTGCATATACCTCTAAAAGACACTGGCCAGAAGATCTTACATAAATCACACTTATGCAGAGATGAAGGTTTTGCTAAACAGGTTGGTCCTAAACCCTAAAAAACTAAATGCGTTAGGAGCCAGTGGAGGGAGCAGAGAAAACCTTGGATGTCTGATGACCGTTGGAATGACGTCCCTCTGACACGTCCCAACATGGTTGAAAAATAGTTCCAAAATGAAAGTTGAACGGACGTATTTGACATTATCTGTTATACAACAGCTGTCATTAACGGTCGTCAATCATCCAAATATTTGCTTGGAGAGTATACATTATATTGAATAACACTTAGCTAAAAGTGAGAGTAACAGCTATACATGCAACCCAGACAACTGTAGATGTGTACAAACATCTCTGAATGCATTTTTAGGAAATTTTCTGTCACATATTTTTACCAATTTATGCCCCCCTAATGCGATCGTCGGGACACGGCATCGCCTCGGACCAGTGTTTGCTGTCTATTTATAATATCCTCCTTAATGCCAATTAAAACACCAGTTGTTACATTCTGCACCAACTGGAGACAAGAAAGAGAGATGGTTGAGTAGACTAATCTCAACATAAACTGCATTAAAGTAGTCCAATCTGGAGCCAATAAAAGTGTGCATTTCTCTCTCCTTACATGTAAGGAAGGGATTTACCTGGTAGACAATGTTGGATAAAGCTACTGTAGCCTCTACAACTGCATTCATCTCAGTTCTGAGGTGCCGTTTGTACTGATAAAAAGAAAACAGGGCAATTTATTTTTCAGTAAGCACTTTAATAAGCAACCTTAGAATAATAGTGGAACACTGGGTGCAGGGCAGGAATACTCCCTGATGGTACTGTATGACATTCAGGGATGTCCATGGAGTTTAATGTAACTACTGGCATGTGTATGGGGGGTGGGAGGAACCTGGAGAACATGTTGGAAAGCATCCCTGGAAGTTTCCTTGTTAACACTATCGGTAAACATTATTTACTTTTCAGAGTTGACATAAAACAGACAGGAAATAGGAATGCTCCACAGCGCAATGAGTCTTGGATAGGTCATGCCAAATATTGACTAATACACATTCCACAAACGAAGACTAATAAAAAGTTGGTAAAAATCACAAAAACATCAAATACCTTAATGATAAGTAGGAACTTATTGAAAATGACAAATACACTTGCTTAAATGCGCTCATCTCAAGTCATGCCTAGTAATGTGTTCCAGACAAACCACAGAAAACAGTCAGAGGAAAAAGCTATATACAGTACATATATTTAAAAAATCATGTTGCAACAAAACACTCAAAAAGAACCAGAGAATGTCGGATTTATAGGTCCAAAAGAGCTGTCTTACGGGACACAGGGTGGAGAAGCAGGCTGGATTAGCAGCAGACTGTTTAGGTAGGGGACTATTTAAATAGCAAGACAGTGAAGTCTATGACAAACCCATTGCATAATGCCACCCGAAGGGGCGTATTCAAAATAATGCCAATAATTACACTATTTAAAGGGTATTAGAGATGGAGATTGGCAGCATGGCTCCTCCATGCTAGTCGACTTCCAGGTCTACAGAGAGTCTCTGTGGTTGATATCTGCACATGTTCACTTTCTATATCCCAATGTGTTTTCTAAAATGCTGCTGCCAGAGAAATGTCTTAGTAAAACAAAAATAGATTTATGGAAGATAAAGGGATGAATAAGATTAGTACAAAATGTTCCTTTAGTTTAACGTTCAGAGGCTACAGTTAAGATCATTTTCTTGTGACAGCAAAACAGTGTATAGTAAGGATTTTAGTATAGTAGTAAGAGGAGGCAATCAAACCATTATCTGTATCATTATCATAATAATCATAATTTATCCATGATACGTCATCTATACTCCCTCCTATTTGCACACAGGAACACAAAACACCATGTTCGAACATGTTCCTCTATCTAGATCTCATGCATGCAAAGATTTTGGGGCCCTTTTGTTCAGGCTTGTATCACTTCTTTTGCAGAGAGCAGCCTCCAGCATTACATCACACGCTCCAACAAAAAGCCATGATGGTGTGGATTGGGTCAGGTATCATGCTGAGAGGATGGAGGTGTGAGATTGTGTCTGACCTTAGGGTTCAAGTAGAAAGGTCAGACGAAGGCTGTGTGGAATAAATGACGTAAGGATGGGAGGAAGAATGGAGGGAGGGGAGGAAGGGCAAATTTTCTGTTATGCTATCCTTAAAATACATGACTCAGTTTTTATAGACACCCACAAGTATGACCATTTACAGGCAAATGTTTCAGGATTAAACATTATGATGTATAACTCATCTGACAGACTACATAACATGAGTGAAATGATTGAATTCCTTTGTGTTCAGCCATGTGTTAATGTTCATGAAAGCAGTTTTAGCCAAAAGACCCAAGGACAAACATCAAAAAGCAGACAATAACTCATAATAATAGAAGTCATGTTATTGGGATTTACTCCCAGTCCCAGCTTGCTCTCTACACAGAAACGACCAGAAGGAAACAGTGCTCGTGAGGCAAATCTACTGCAATACTGTGCAATTTAGACTTCCTGAGGGATCCACACATTTCCAACTATATAAAAAGCACCAACTTAAATATTACATAGAGACATACAGTACAGTACATACAGCATAATACTGTACATGCTTAAATATTTTAATATTTTAACCTTTTATATTTTAAAAGGTTTCTTTCTAATGCCATCTCAGGGAGTTTTTCCTTGCCACCGTCGCCGTCACCCTTGGCTTGCTCATCAGAGACATTTCATTCATTCGTCTCATTATTATTATCTACACATTTTTCTCACACATACACACTTCCAATTATTTTCTTTTCTATAATAATAATAATAATTATTATTATTATTATTTTAAATTTATTTATTATTATTGTTTTTTAATTAATTAATTAATTAATTAAATTTTTTTGTTAAATTTCTTTCATTTTTGTGAAGCTGCTTTGAGACAATGACCATTGTTAAAAGCGCTATATAAATAAAATTGAATTGAATTGAATTGACGCAACAAAATTATAGACTTATAGACTTGCAGCTCTCTTTTGATTTGTATTTGAGTTTCATTTTATTCACGTAGCTAGCAGTGTGTATGTGACAAATAAAATGTTTAATTTGAAGTTTTAATTTAATTTTAATGTGTAGTGGTTAGCACTGTCGCCTTGCACCTCCAGGGTCTGGGTTCGATTCCCCGGCCAGGCTCGATTCCCGTCTCTGTGTGCATGGAGTTTGCATGTTCTCCCCGTGCTTGGTGGGTTTCCTCCGGGTACTCCGGTTTCCTCCCACAGTCCAAAGATATGCAGGTTAGGCTAATTGGCGTTCCCAAATTGCCCGTAGTGTGTGAATGAGTGTGTGAGTGTGTGTATGTGTGTGTGCCCTGCGATGGATTGACACCCTGTCCAGGGTGTACCCCGCCTAGTGCCCGAAGTCTCCTGGGATAGGCTCCAGGTCCCCGCGACCCTGAACACAGGATTAAGCGGTATAGAAAATGAATGAATGAATGAATGAAAGAATTGTGTGTTAGCATCAGGCTTGCACCAGGTTCGATTCCCGGCCACGCTTGATTCCCGTCTCTGTGTGCTTGGAGTTTGCATGTTCTCCATGTGCTTGGTGGGTTTCCTCCCGGGACTCCAGTTTATTCCCACAGTCCAAAGACATGCCGATTAGACTAATTGGTGTTCCCAAATTACCCATAGTGTGTGAATGAGTGTATGTATCTGTGTCCTGTGATGGATTGGCACCCTGTCCAGGGTGTACCCTGCCTCATTGGCTCCCGCATAAAATAAATGGTAATAAAATGGTAAAATGGTAAAACCCGATAAAATGGTAATAGATGATTTGTGAGATGATGTATTTTTGATGTATTTTTGATGTATTTTTATCCTATATTATTCTAAATGATCATGCCTTATTTTTGTTTAAGCATTAATATTATTTGGCATTAATACTCATGAATCCTTATAACATTTTTATAATATAAAAGGTATCAAGGACTCTACTTGGCATGTGGAGCAAGGTACTGTACTGTACTCCATACCTGTACATAGCACATTAGGTTTCAATATAAGCTATTTGGGATACAAAAGCACTATTCTAAAGTGGAATAAGTGGAGGCATGGAAATGTTTAGAAGATTTACAAGACTGTTTACAACCTTCACGGTTTATTCTCCTCACCTTTTGGATATGTAGTACCAGGAAGAATTTAAACTGTCGTTCGCCAACTGTCAGTCACCAGCTCACCACTAGTTCCTCATGTTGCAAAATGTGTTGGTGGAGCCAAATAACTGTTTAAATAAACAAACAACTCATAATCGGTTGCAAATAATTATGACAAATGCCATGCCATAAATGGCTATAGAACTGTTCTATAAAGGCAATATCATGCTTGAGGTCATGCTGTCATACTGAATATCAGCATGATTGTAATGCCTTTGATAATCGCACTGTCACCTTGTGCCTGTTACTGCACTGCTGCTGTGTTGATATTCAGTAGAAACTCACTAACTCCTCTCTGTCTTTAGGACACTGCCCCATTAAGATGACTGATCACCACTCAGGGAGGGTGAAGGTGATCACATACATCCTCCAAGACACATGTACCGTAACCATGTGACCTTTTTGAATTGCTGCTCATGCAATATTAGGTGGAGCAAAACACAGTTAAAGAATCATGCTGCTCACCCCTTTTGGTCCCTAGAATTCCCAGCTCCAGACTGTCTGTAGCATCACCTGGGGTTTAAAGTTGCTTTATCAACTGGAGGTTGTGTATTCAATCCCCGGGTGATGCTACTGTACAATCAATCTCCTCGTTAAGCGCTCCCAGCTACAGATGGCTGTAACATCACATAGGTCTCAAACCCACAATCTCTGTACTATATCTTGACTCAGGGGTCAAGTATGTGTTTTTAACATGCATTCATGTCTCTCTCTCTCTCTCTCTCTCTCTCTCTCTCCCTCCCCTAGTAACCTATTTGCTAATGCTCCTAGTCCCCCATAAATCCTTCTACACTCAAGCTCAGGGCTGTCTTGCACCTGGCATGCCATGATCAGCAGCACAAGAGCTTGGCTATCAATGGTATATGGGAACAGTGCCACCACACAGCCAAGTCATCAATCAAGTCATAATCCCCTAATGCCTGCAAGGTTAATCAGCCCCTTCCCCCTCACTACCTCCTGTGACCCTGATCACTCTCCAAGTGTTGTTTTTACCTGCCTTTATAAATGCTGAGTCAGCAGTCTCATTTTAACCTACTTGATAAATGGCTGCTTTGGTAGAGAAACTGAAAGGTATCACCTGCATAACAGGGACTGAGTGTGACCCAGGCTGTTTCAGGTCTCTAGGCTCATAGAATTTAACAGCCCAACATTTATTGCTTTAACAGTGTTGTGTGCTCTCAAGAAATAATTAGAAATAGTTGTAAATAGGTGTAGCTATACTGTATATACAGTATGGTGCAATACAATCTCTTGTAGCTGCCACTCTACTCCATGCTACTGTACGTATATGACTGTTATTCAAGAAGCTGGCTGTCAGGCTGGAACTTTCGACTGTACTATGAAAACCCTTTAAGAGGAATCTGAAAAACTGTCTGCTATTGCAGTATATCATGTGAATATTAGCCGTGAAATCACGAAGGGCGTTTAAGTCACACCAGGACTTTGGATTGTGCAAAATAACAGAACACAGTTATGAGAGTAAAGCTTCCTGTATTTCATCATATAATCCCCTGTTACAATGCAGTTCCCACAGAAAGATGTGTCTCTTTGAGGAGTTTATAAAGTTTTCTGTTGACTTTCAAGTGAGTCAGGCTTTCTATTCGCTGAATGTTCACGGGAATGAATGCAATGGGTTCCGAGCCACCTCAACTGAGATTGGCATGTATGTGCTTCTTTGAAATGTTTGCACTGCTGTCTTCAGCTAAGAGTCTCAAGAGTTTGCTGATCTAGGGCATTTAACCCAATGCCAATAGGGAGAAGAAATTGTTGCTGCACATTAATCTGTAAATAATTAGAAAACTATTTTCAAGAATTTTGGAGTACAACGTTGTACAGTAAGAAAGATTATTCACAACTGGAAATCATTTAAGACAGTTGCAGATCTTCCCAAGAGTGGACTTCCCACAACATTCACCGCAAAGTCAGACCATGAAATGCTCAGAGAAATGCAAAAACAAACCCCAAGAGCTATATTCTCAGACCCTACAGGCTTCATAAGCATGTTAAAAGTTAGTCCATGACAGCACAATTAGAAGAAAACTGAACTTTTTTTTTTGGAAAAGTTGCTACGAGGAACCCTCTTCTGTATTAAATCAACATAGAAGCATCTGATCAAATTGCATCTGAACAAATTACAAGTACAAATGAGTCGAAAGTGGAGCTAAAACTTGGTCAAGCAACAGGACAAATAAGCCTAAGCAAACCCGTAAATTTACATCAGAATAGGTGAAAAATAAAAGAGGAATGGGCGAGTGAAAGTCCAGATCTCAACCCAACTGCAATGAAGTGGCAGGACATTAACAGGCATGTCCTACTCAAAAACATCAGTGAGTGGAAGCAATGGCGGCACGGTGGTATAGTAGTTAGCACTGTCGCTTTGCACTTCCAGGGTCCGGGTTCGATTACCATCTATGTGTGCATGGAGTTTGCTTGGTGGGTTTCCTCCGGTTACTCTGGTTTCCTCCCACAGTCCAAAGACCGGCAGATTCTGCAAATTGTAATTCAAAAATTACCTGTAGTGTGTGTATGTGTGTGTGTGTGTGTGTGTGCCCTGCAATGTATTGGCACCCTGTCCAAGGTGTACCCCGCATCGTGCCCTAAGTCTCCTAGGATAGGCTCCAGGCCCCCGCGATCCTGAATACAGGATAAAGCGGTATGAAGATGATGAGTGATGATGAACTGGAGCAATGTTGTGAAGTAAATTGATGTAAAGTTATATAGGAAATGATTACTGATTAAAACTGCTATATAAAAATTTAATTGAAATGAATTACTTCAAGTTATTGCTGCTAAAGGTTGATCTACAAGCTATTAAATCATGGGGGTACTTAATAATGCCCATATGTTTTCTTCTTTTAGGCACTATTTTTGTTACCCAATGGCATTGTGAAAATGTTGTTGTTTGTCTGAGGTTGCATTTTCCTAAGAGCAGCTAAAATCAGATGAGATGATTTTTTTTATTACACAAGTTATTACAAAAAACTAAAAACAAAGAGGGAGTACTACAGTAACTTCTGAACATTATGTATATTATGTATATATGTATGTATGTGTATATACTATGTGTATATACTGTGTGTGTATATATATATATATATATATATATGTATGTATGTTTTGCAGACACATATAAATAATTAGCAAGCAATTATCAAGAAATGTAGCAGCCTAATTTAACCAATAACCAATTACAATACAAGTTACTAAGCCTGAATGAAAGGCTAATGTCAGTGTGTAATATAAATCTGAGGTCTGTTTATTTAAGAATAATGCATTTATGCAGACTGATCCAGTATCAATAGGACACCTGAGACAATTAAACAATCTGATATGAATTCATTTCCTTCCCTTTGATCTGCTCTGTACTGTACATCACCCTAAATTGGTAATTTTCCCTATGATTAATTATTCATCACTGGTGATTAAGCATATTATTAATATAACATAGTTCTTGGAATTATCTTCAGGGAAGCTTCATTCACTCCACTATGCTCAATATGTTTGTATAATATATCTGTTGAGGGATAGGGATTTGGCTGCAGATGTTATCTTCCACATGACAATGATTTGAGCTTTCAAGCAACTCAATCTCATGAGCCAATAAGCCTTTGAAAACAATTGCTGACTACTGAGTACGGATTCTTGGAATTGGGATGGTTTGTTTTGGCTACCAACCATGACTGATCCCATTTAATATAGAAAGATATGATTTTAGTTGACAAATTATACAAGTCATAAATATGTAAGAAGCATAATAAAATATTGTACAATAAGGGTCACTTGTCAGTTTCAGGTAAAGAGTCTGACCTTCATGTTTTCTTTATCTCCTACCAATCCTGAGTGATGATTTGGTCAGAATTACAAAATGTTAATAGAATAATTAATAATAGCTTGGTGTGCCATATAAGTATATAAAGATGCTAAAATATTGTAAAGGTTACCTAAAATGTACACTACCGTTCAAAAGTTTGGGGTCACTTGCAAATTTCTTTGTTTTTGTTTAGTGATTTATTTTCTACATTCTACAACAATACTGGGAATTTCAAAACTATAAAATAACACATATGGAATTAGGTAATTACGTAACAACAAGAAAAACAGCAGTTAGTTGTTATTTTAAGACACAGAGGTCGGCCTTTCTGTAATAGTTCTTGGAAAAACAGTATTGTGTCAAGTGCATTTGCAAAATCCGTCAAGCACCATAATGAAACTGTCTCTCATGAAGGCCGTCCCAGGAGGACGAGACCAAAACCTACCTCTGCTGCAGACGAGAAGTTCATTTAGAGTTATCAGCCTGAAAAATGACCAATTAACAGCAGCTCAGATTAGAGGCGTTATGAAGTCTTTACAGAGCAGAAGTAGCAGAAACATCTCAATATCAACTGTTCAAAGGAGATTAATGCATTTTTTTGGACACCTTCAGCAAAACTTTACAATGTAGAAAGAAATAAAAATCAGGAACGATCATGGAGTTAGAAAGTGACTCCAAACTTTTGAATGGTAGTGTATCTTTGTGCTATTCATGCTAAAGGAGGAACGTAAACAAATAATAAGCTAAATATAATAAACTTTCTTTTGGGTGTTCCTGCCCAGGGGTCGCGACAGCGCACCATCCAATCCGAACACAATTTATCACAGGTTTTACTCCAGATGCCCTTACTGACGTATCCCTCCCAATTTATTTGAGCTTGGCTAGAACCCAAATCAATCAATCAATCAATCAAATTTATTTATAAAGCACATTTAAAACAACTTATGCTGACCAAAGGGCTGTACAAGTATAAAACAATAAATCAGCAGGTACTATTCCGTGTATGTACTTAATATTTATCGCTCACTACTGTATTACAAACCATGAAACAGAAATCCATAGGATAAAATAAAATAAAAATAATAATAATAGTAATAAATAAAATAAAACTATCTTAAAAGGAAAATGCACATGAAAACAGATGTGTTTTAAGCATGGTTTTAAAATGATTAAGATTTTGGGTGGCTCTTAACTGCAAAGGGAGGCTAGTCCACAGGCTGCGGGCTACCGTCGAAAAGGCTCTGCCACCTCTGGTTTTGAGCTTTGTTCTGGGGATGTGCAGTAAATGATGATCAGAGGATCGCAAATCTCTGAAAGGGGAGTACGGAACAAGAAGCTCCGACAGATTATTTAGGCTTTTAAAAGCAAGAAGTAATATTTTAAACTGGATCCTGAAATGTACAGGAAGCCAGTGAAGGGAAGCCAGTATGGGTGTAATATGATCACGTTTTCTCTTCCCAGTCAAAAGGCGAGTTTCTGCATTTTGAATGGCTTGTAGCCGTTGAAGTTGTGACTGACTGAGACCTATATATAACGAGTTACAGTAGAAGGCGTGACGTGATGAAAGCATGAATTACTGTCTCAAACTGTTCAGGGGGGATATAGCGCTTAACTTTACTAAGAAGTCGAAGTTGGAAAAAGCTGGACCTTACAACTGAGCTTATCTGTTCATTCAGCTTAAAGGCAGAGTCAAAAATTACCCCAAGATTTCTGGCAGACTGATGAGAAAAAGATTCCAGCGATCCAATGACACTGTCATAACCTCTGAGGAGATTAGACTTTCCAAAAACAATAATTTCTGTTTTATTTTTGTTCAGAGTGAGAAAATTTCTCTCCATCCATGTTTGAACATCTCTGAGACATTTCAACAAGGTCTGAATAGATGGATGACTATTTGTTGGGATAGACAAATAAATTTGAATTTGAATATCATCAGCAAAACAGTGGAAGGTGATTTTATGCTTCCTGAAAATGGACCCCAATGGAAGCATATACAGTGAGAAGAGAATTGGACCTAAAATGGAGCTTTGTGGTACTCCACAGCCAAGAGAAGACACTGAAGATGAATACTTCCCTAGATGGACTGAGAAACTCCTGTCTGACAGATATGATTGGAACCATTTAAGAACAGAACCTTTAATTCCAACGCATGTCTCGAGGCGTGATAAAAGGATGTTATGGTCTACTGTGTCAAAAGCTGCAGTCAGGTCCAATAAAACCAGAATGGCAGAATCACCAGATCCTCAGATCCCCAAGGCAACAACTTAGCACCTTAGGCATTAAAGCATTTTTATTTTATTTGCTCTACATCAATTTTATTGTCTTGTCAATATAAAAAAATGATGATATTAATGATGGTTTTTATTGATGATTGATTTTTATAATAATGAAAATATGTCGGCGGCGCGGTGGTGTAGTGGTTAGCACTGTTGCATTGCACCTCCAGGGTCTGGGTTCGATTCCCCGGCCAGGCTCGATTCCCGTCTCTGTGTGCATGGAGTTTGCATGTTCTCCCCGTGCTTGGTGGGTTTCCTCCGGGTACTCCGGTTTCCTCCCACAGTCCAAAGATATGCAGGTTAGGCTAATTGCCGTTCCTAAAATTGCCCGTAGTGTGTGATTGGGTGTGTGAGTGTGTATGTGTGTGTGCCCCGCGATGGATTGGCACCCTGTCCAGGGTGTACCCCGCCTTGTGCCCTAAGACTCCTGGGATAGGCTCCAGGTCCCCCGCGACCCTGAATAGAAGGATAAAGCGATATAGAAGATGAATGAATGAATGAAAATATGTCTTATCATGCTGATACACAGTACATGAATGTTAGCCATTTCTTTATTTACTGTAGATTGATTTAAAAGCATCAATTCTTAAAGATAAACAATGTATGACTCATAAGATGATGGTGGCCATACACACAAAGTACTTACACACAAACCTCACCCTAACCTTAACCTCAGCAACCAAAGGAAAAATTATAAAAACTAATTTAAAAAGCTGAACTGATGACACATTTAATTACCCTAAAATGTTTGACATAAAGCAACTTTTAAATATATTAAATACTTCAGTATTAAATTGAATTGAACGAATGGCATGGTTGCTTTTAAAAAACAAGTTTATTTAAGGCCAACACCAGAAGGATACATAACCTGGTGTACGTTAGGGCACCATAATTTGTGAAACATGGTTTTGTTTTGGTTTCATGTGGAAACTGCAAATTCTTTGACGATAATAAGACAAATTTTGGGCACTATTTTCTTTTCCATAGAGATTGGTCTGCATTTAAAAATGGCATGGGTTAAAACAGTCCAGGGAGCATCTGTTAAAAACAGATGTGTGTCTATGCCATCCTGTCTACCTCATATGAAGCTGCGCATGCATATTAACATTCTGGTGGGAGGAATGGTAATGTGATCCTGCGGTATGCTTCTGCAGTTGAGTCTAGGGTTTGTAAATATTTATTCCGTGGCATACTGATACACATGCAGCCTCCGCTCATGTTGTTTCAGTAGCATACTCTTCGAGTAGTGATCAGTGAAAAATGCCAGGGTGAAATTCCTGTGTTTAAGATCACGCCACATTCGTCGTTACAGTGCATGAGCTAGGCAAAGGCTGTGGATTATTAGAAAGAAAATAAAGGCTGTTCTGTGGTTACAAGTGCAGGAGGTTATAAACCAGGACAGAATAACACATACATAGTTACACATGAGGAAAGTCACCAGGATACACAATGTCTGCGTCAACTTTCATTGTTCAAATGTCAATTTTAAAAAGAGAGAGAGGGGGAAAAAAACTGCAGACAGAGTTCAGAACAATGATGATAAAATGATGTGATGAATACGATAAACCAGCCAGTTGTGCCAGAGACCACAACAGAGATGAGAAATGGAAGGTGGAGCACTTCTCCCTCTGGCCCATGAGCACATTCATAATCAAAACGACTCATGGCATACACAAGATTTGGCAGATTCAACCCAGGCTGAGATATCAACCAAATGCGCCGTGATTCCCCACTGAACCAGGTCCAGGTCCAGCCCTGTTTACGTGACAATGCTGTGCAAGCCTTTCAATAACACATTCACTTTTAATTTACTGCACATACAGAGCGCTTGTCTTTTCCAGATCCATGTTCAGCTCACTTGAGCTTTCCCTGTGTCAACATAACTTCTTTTTTCCATTAAGGAACTCGAGCTCATGAAAAAACAAATATTAATTTAACCCATGACTACAGTATGCCGAATAAAATATTCTATGCTTTGACATCATGATGAAGGATTGTTCGCCACTTGGAAAACAGTTGATTACTCTATGGAATTAACCCGCATCATTCCCAATAAATACAGGTGTTGATAGCAACTTCCCTTAAAGGACTGGCACATTTTACGCTCTGGGAATTTACATGACATTCATCAAAGTAATTGAATGGTACTCAAAATTTATGTGTGTTATTGGATCTGATAACACATTCTTCATAGCTTAAATCACAAAGCCCATTATGATTCATACTGCTGCTGTCATAACCCACCTATAAATTTTCCAAATAATGATCTTTTGAAGAATTTGAAGGGGAATCCGTACACGAGAGCAGGGTGGAGGTTCCCCTCGATCAGGCCTTAAGTCAATTTCGGAGATAGCATCACAACATACCATGGCTTTGGACACATGTTTTATTGTTGTGTGTCAACTCATGGGAACCATGCGACCAGAAATAAAAACAATCTTTCTATGCACTCTTTCAGTCTTTCAGTAGGCATGTTTGGAAACACTTTTGCCCTCTGGCGTCACACCTCTGTGAAAGACGCTTTCCCCCAGATTATGGAACAGTCTTTCAACAAACATTATTGGAAAAGTTGCATTATAAAAAAAACAATATAGCCCCTTTTACACACTTATGTGAAAGATGGGACTGAATTCAAGAACATGCTGGGTCTTACAATGCAATATTACTGGTAGACTAGAGTTAAACTGAAAAAAGATTGGACTCTGGAGCAATGGGGAAAAGGCCATGTGGTCTGATGAGTTCAGATTGATACTAGTCCAGAGTGATGGGTGTGTCAGGGTAAGAAGGGAAGCACATGAAGTGATGCATCCATCATGCATAGTGCTCACTGTACAAGCCTCTGGAGGCAGTATAGCAGCTACTCCCCACTTACAGCCATTCTCTCACTAGCTTATGAGTAGTGTTTGATGTCATATCAGCAGTATGCAAAGCCTTGTCATTAGTAATAGACCAACAAATATGCCATGAGAAATGCATGTTATCTAGATTATAAAACTCTTAGGGGATTGCTGTTCCTGGAAAACAATCAGTGATAGGGTAGAGTGATTAACCAAAGACAATAATAACAGCACATCCAAAATCGCTTTATATGGTCACTTATTTAAAGCACCATGTAATACATTCTATTTATTTGTAGCTATTCTTGATGTTCCTGAACATCTACAAAACAAGTTAGTGCCTGCTACAAAACAGCTGCAGTCAGGTAAAAAAATAAATAAATAAAAAAAGGTTTCCATCAACAGGCTCCGGTGTTTCCAGGAACCCATAAACCCTTCCATTCGATGGACTGTGATGCTCTAGGTTCTTCCAAAAATGCTAAATAAATGTGTACTGAAAGAGAGCTTTATCACATCAACAATTACAATCACGTAAAAGGGTTTGGGAGCATCCACTGTACACACTGTACACAGACCCGGAATAATTTGTTACTATAGAAATGATAGCAAATAGAAAAAGGGACAATTATATGAACTTTGCAGCTGTCAGACCTGCTATTACATATAATCAATTACCCTTTGTCTAGAGTGAAAACTGAGGTCACCGTTGCCCTATTTTCTTTTCAGCTCTAGTTTAATCTCATGCAAAACTGTTTCCTCCCTGCATGGTGAATGAAATAGGGTGTACTCCCTTCTTAGAAAATGGGCTTCCAACCTTTCAGCATAGGACAAAATACACAGGCACAAAGGGGAGATTCCTTCAGTCAACATTAGGCACTTTTGCTGAGTCAAAAATAGTCTCAGATATTACAAAAGGTATAGCCCAGGTCTAAGACACGACAACGAATTCATCAATCAGTGCCTCCACTTAAGTAAACACTTAGCTTTAAATCCCAGTCTACAGTGTTTAGACATGTTTGTCATCTCCTTGTTTACATTCTTAAAATAGTTACCAACACTATTGTTGCAGTGTGCGTGTTCATGTTTCTGTGTGCTTCAAGACTGCCGTTGGCAGGTGTGCCATTGTTCCCCAACGAGTGGAGTATTACAGGTAAACCCTGTCTTTGTTTTGATTCTTCAGCTCCTCTGACAGACAACAGCCATCAGTACATGAGCTGTTTAATTTTCCACCCTCTTGCAACTGTGAACCGATACCTCCATGTCTTCTGTGGCTTTTTCCAAGCATCAGGGTGTTCAGCATTAAGGTGAAACTTGTGACGTGGCAGTGCATCCCTTTTATTGTGCATGAATGTTGCCCTGAGACTAATTCTGGATTGTCAGGTTTCAACAAAGATTTTCCATGGATCCACCCTCGACTAAAAAAAAAGAGAAATAAATATTCAGAAAGCTTTCCAGTATACACTCCCACTTTGATTAAAAATGAACAAATACTTAAATACTTTTGTCCAACTACATACATAAGAACTTAACTACCCGATATCAGAATCCACTGGCCAGATTACATAGTCTGATGTGATTACTGTTCTGAGGGTTCTGACTAAGATGATTTCCAGTGCTGATATCATCCATGCTGACTTCACGTTGAGTCAAAAAGTCAAATGTTACTGAACGACATAAAAGCGTGACTTCCAAATACAGAAGATATTAGATAGCTTAGATCATTTGATTTGTTCATTGTTCTGGAGGTACTAAGTAAGACTACTTGTTGTTGTTGCCATTGTTGTTCATTACGGCTGCTTTGTTAAGTGGTTGCCACAATGGACCATTTAATCTGCTCATTCAACTTGGCACAGGTTTTTACACCAGATGCTCTTCCTGACACAACCCTGCCATTTTTATCCAGGCTTGGGATCAGCACTAAGGATGCCCTGCATTCTAGCTAAGACAGTAACCTCCCCAATTATTTTGGCTATGACGTCTCAGGTTTCATTAAGTGAGTATCACTTGCTACCTTTCATTTTCTCCTGTATCTCAATGGAAGTACGTCTGATTAAAGACAGTTTGTTTGTACTCTATTATTCCAGTTACCTAGACAATAATGTGACCATTGACTAGCTGATTTCAAGGTTTCTACAGGGTGGATTCCACTTTGATTCATATGGTCAAATATTCTGCCCAACTGCCTTAAACTTAATAGTAAATATTATTTGATGGTTGAAGGTTTTAGGGTGTAATGTCCCTGACAACTTTGATTGTGGCTTGTCAAGTTTTGACAAGATTGTTTCCATCACTAGTGTTAATCTCCACCCGAATCTCCATGGAAGCACCTCTGACTAAAAGCAATTATTTTGATCTCTATATCCTTCATTGTTCCACCTCCACTTTGTTTTCAAAAGTACAAACAGTTAACTCTCACCTAATGAATTAGCTGAACTACAAAATAATAGAATCCACTGGCAATCCTAAGACTAATTGTGGATTAGTGGTTTTCCATGGAGGTGGCGCGGTGGTGTAGTGGTTAGCACTGTCGCCTTGCACCTCCAGGGTCTGGGTTCGATTCCCCGGCCAGGCTCGATTCCCGTCTCTGTGTGCATGGAGTTTGCATGTTCTCCCCGTGTTTGGTGGGTTTCCTCCGGGTACTCCGGTTTCCTCCCACAGTCCAAAGATATGCAGGTTAGGCTAATTGGCGTTCCTAAATTGCCCGTAGTGTGTGATTGGGTGTATGAGTGTGTGTATGTGTGTGTGCCCTGCGATGGATTGGCACCCTGTCCAGGGTGTACCCCGCCTAGTGCCCGAAGTCTCCTGGGATAGGCTCCAGGTCCCCCGCGACCCTGAACACAGGATTAAGCGGTATAGAAAATGAATGAATGAATGAATGGTTTTCCATGGATCCACAAGATTCCAAATAAAACAATGTTTTATTGTTTGTAAAAGTGTTTATTTTATTTTTTAAGTTGGTTTGTCTGTGCTAAATTGGTCGAGATTTACCCAAACAGACTGAATACTACAGTATATTGAAAAAATGTGCTTTAAGATAATTCAAGGTTTTTTTGTTTTTTTTTTAATAAAATAATTCTATTCTATTCTAATAATTCTGAGCTGCTGGATTTCTTAAATTGTACAGAACTTGCTGAACACTGAAGCCTTTGTAGACAATTAAGCTACTTTTGAGTGCAGGTCTGGTCTTTTAGAGTGGGACAGTATCCATTCCACTTGGGAAAGTGCTGTTCTCATTTCTTTTAGCATAGCTCATATTCCAATGATTGGCGTAGTTAATCAGTGGCAATCCAGAGCCAGGCTGACTGTATGCCTGCTGCCTTGAGGCATGAGCCAGGTTTCTCTTTAGTAAGCCTGTGATCTCAGAAAGATCATTCTAATAAACATAATATTACCAAACTGCACAGCCAGCAAAATTGAACTGGGTCTATGACTGTTAAATATTAGATCCCTTACATATACTGTAGGCATTTACTTACATTATGACTGGTCAGGGATTTAGAATACTTGGCTATCAGGGACTTTGATTAGACCGAATGAGCATGCAGGTGTAAAAGCGGCTATCCAACAGAATTAACATATTTCATTAATTTACACCCTCAAAATATCTACTTGTTCTTTTGATTTGTTTCTATGACGTGCTCCTTGAGCAATCTAAACTCTAAATAAACTATAAACAAATAGGTTGTTGAACTATTGCTGTTAAAATTGAAGCTGTGATTTATATTCTAGAATTGAATCACCCACTTCTATGTTTTCCACATTTTTGATTGAAAGTTGACTTCAATCAAAAAATTATTTACCCAGATCCACTTCACTTCTAAAGTTCTTAGCCAATTAATCAACTATGGACTGTCCTATAACTTGATAAATGTCCTGCATTATTCATGGTCTGATTACTAATTATGCACACCTGTTGTTAATCTTTCTAGTCCAGTGCAGGTTAAAGTAATAAATGTCTTACTTCTGTCCTCCAGCTAGGGTTACTGTTCAGTGCAGATTTTAATAAAATAGATCACGATATATGCTGCTCGGCCAAAGAAAAGAAAGGGGGAAAAAGATTATGCCATGTATTCACCATGGCATTGTTTCAACAACATTGCTCTGGAATAGGGTAAATTTGGACTCATCAGAATACAAAACCTTTTCCCATGGCACTAAATTCTTTTTGCACCCTAGCACATTTTAAGCACCCCCCCCCCCCCTCTGCCCCCCCTTTTTTTTATTAAGCACAATTGCAAGCGTTTTAATCATGGTCACACATTAGCATCTTTTTCACTTTTTAATAACAGCAGTCATTATCCAATCAAAGGGTCTTACGTGATTGTTTATTTAAATCCAAGAGAGAGCAGCTATTTTTGGCCAATGAATTACTTTGCCTAAACTTTATATATTTTTAAATGTTAATAGTTAATTCTCATTGCATCCAAAATAAAGTTTTCTAAGCATGAATATGTGGGTCAAATCAGGGAACTTGGAAGACTTGAGAATGCAGATTAGCATACTGCAGTGTGAGATTGAGATATATATATATATATATATATATATATATATATATATACTGCAAACACCATGACTATTGTTTTGCAGAGGGGTGGGGGTTACTTTAGAGAATGTTTTATATTTGAAAGAAAGAAAGAAATCTGGATAAAATAGTAAAATAAATATTTTTGATTTTAAGCCAGCACTTTGGTTGACCTTCATGACTTTTGGTTCCTATAAGTAGTACCTGTATATTGCTTTGGTGTTTAGTTCTACCCATTATAACTTCTCTACTGAAATCCTTGTCTTAACCAAAGTGTTATTAGAGATGCCAGTTTAAGGATAAGTACAGGCCTGTCCTCACTTTCCCATTATTATATGCAGTGTAGCTCAGTAAATATGACTTTATGGCAATTACATTTTATGAGTCATGCCCTTTTTGAGGTCTGGTTGGGTTTTTAATTTTTTTTATTTATTATTATTATTATTTTTTTTTACAAGTTAACATATGTGCTAGAGCTCTCCTTTTATGTGTCTGTTAATACTCTGGCTGAAATATGCCACTAAATGCATTTTTCATACATCAATTTCCCTCTGTTTCCCTCTCATTCTAAATACTGCTTATCCTGTGCAGTGCTGAAGGTGGCCTAGAGCCTGTCCAAGGGGATTCAAGGCATTAGGCCCCCAATTGAGATGGGGTGGTAATCCATCGCAAGGGCACGCAGATGCGAATTAGCTACTTCCAATGCTTTATTACTGCCTAGTCATGCTCCATTACTGCCAAGCCATGCCCTTGCACCTTTTGCCCAAAGCGGATGTGACATCTATAACGTCCACCCACCCTACCCACACCCCCTGTAGTGAACTTCACCCTTGGTTACTAATCCGGCTAAATAATAGTCAATATAAAAAGCAAGAAACACGCCATCCTATTTATGTGCAATCAAAAGAGTGACACAGTATCCACACTAACAAGACAGTTTCACTGTTCTTACTGTACTGTACTGCAAAGACTTCGAGTGTATATATATATATATATATATATATATATATATATATATATATATATATATATATATATTGCAACTTGGTGCGGATAAAAGTCCCTTTAAAGAATAGCTTTAGTAGAAACACAAAAACAAGAAAGAATCACAGATGTTCTGTTTACTGCTCAATATACACAGTTAAGCTGCAACTGTACTGTCATTAATTACTGTACTTATTACCAGCAAAGGGGGGAACCCTAGGGGGGAAGCATAAAAAAAATATGTATTAAAAAAAGGCAAGTTTGAATAATGTGTGCTTAAAGTTACATTATTATTTAATTGCAAAGGAACTTTGGTGACTTTTTTTTTTCTTTTAATAAAATTTCCAGGGTGAACTTTATATATTTTATTATTGTATGTTACAAAACCTTTAATAAATGTGGTCTTTCCTCTTGTTAAACTATCTTGGTCTTATGTCTGTGAGTTCCTTGACTGAAGCAGAACCTTTCAAGGTTATTTCCGAGAGTCATCATTGTCCTTGATTGAGGTGGGTATTTATAGAATTAGCAGTGGTGCTGTCAGTTATGGCCAACACAAAAGCACAATGTAGTGTTGCATGTCAGCTAAAGAAATCCTGCAAGACTGAAGATCTACTCATTTTTTTTTTTTTTTAATAAATCTGTTTTTCTTCTAAACGATAACAACTGCAGGTCTTGCTACATTAGTGTTGTATACTTTATAGACAAAAGCAACACTGAAACTAAAATAACTCTAAAAGATTAACAGGATATGGTGTCAAAATAATCGAATAAGGTTAGCTAAGAAAAAGGAAGGAAATTAAACTAAGGACAATAATTGTTATAATTGTAATACATATATACACACACACTTCCGTTCAAAAGTTTTAGAACACTTTCTAACTCCATGATCGTTCCTGATGTTTATTTCTTTCTACATTGTAAAGTTTTGCTGAAGGCGTCCAAAAAATGCATGAATCTCCTTTGAACAGTTGATATTGAGATGTTTCTGCTACTTCTGCTCTGTAAAGACTTCATAACGCCTCTAATCTGAGCTGCTGTTAATTGGTCATTTTTCAGGCTAATAACTCTAAATGAACTTCTCGTCTGCAGGAGAGGTAGGTTTTGGTCTCGTCCTCCTGGGACGGCCTTCATGAGAGACAGTTTCATTATGGTGCTGGACGGATTTTGCAAATGCACTTGACAATACTGTTCTTGCAAGAACTATTACAGAAAGGCCGACCTCTGTGTCTTAAAATAACAACTAACTGGTGTTTTTGTTGTGGTTACGTAATTACCTAATTCCATATGTGTGTTTTTTTTTTTTTTATAGTTTTGAAATCCCCAGTATTGTTGTAGAATGTAGAAAATAAATCACTAAACAAAAACAAAGAAATTTGCAAGTGATATAAAACCTTTGAACGGTAGTGTATATATAAGTACTTCTAAATAAACATCCTATTCACACCACACTATTGTTATACACATATTATATACTCCTTTTTAAGTTAAGTTAAGCTAGGGTCCAGATGTCCCCAAAATGTGTTTGCTGAAACATGCTCTTTTCTAATCCAAGATGGTGACAAAACTTCCCCCTAAAAAACATATTTCAAACTGGATAACCAAGTCTTCTAAACCAAAGAAGGGAAAAGATTGCTTAAAGTGTTTGGGAGTTATGACTGTAGATGCGGACATATTATTCCACTAGTTTTGATGCGTATCAACTTGAAGTTTCACTCACACAACAGAAGTCCGATGATCTCTTTGTCTCTCGTATTTTATTTTCCAGCATCAAAGAATCAACACTTCATACAGTCGTCTTGAGTAAATCCACTGTAGTTACAACACCAGTTGCTGTATCTTGTAAATTTATGACTTTTACAACAACCTATTTGTTGTATCTTACTAAGGTCTTGGATTACGATTAGCTTACGATCAAAAGCTTGTGTTTCCGTAACCTTCCGCATCTAAACTGAACTTTCTATCATGCGATAGTCATACAAATACATGTAATAGTGGAATGACATCACAGACCAACTTACGATTGTCAAAATGGATGCTTAACTGACAAATTCAAAGCTTATGGCTTATGTAATAAACTTGATGCTTACTACTTAACTAATGAATAGAATAAGATAGAATAAAATTTAATAAAACAAATAAACACAACAACAAATTCACAACAAATATGATATGGCTCTTACATTCCAGCCCCTAATTGACAGGCATTAAGACTGACAATTACATCTTTGTGTTTTTTTTTTATTTACTTATTTATTTATTGATAAAGCCATGAAATCAAACCTTCTAATAAGTGTTAGATCCATTGGGTACATATTATTTATCTCATGTGTTTAAATTTGCGTATCAACTTTCATAACAGATTAACACACAATTAACAGTCCGTTTCAAATATGAGGCACAGCTTGTCAATGGGTCTTTCCAGAGTTTTGGTCTTAGTTTTAACTAGCACACGTCTCACAAGTCCCCTTTTGTTGGGAAACACTTTCGTGATTCTTCCAATGACCCATGAATTTCTTGGAGAAGACTCATCAATTATTAAAACTATGTCTCCAATCGAAAGGTTTTTTCTCTCTTTAAACCATTTTTGACATTCCTGGAGCAAGGGCAAGTATTCACGCACCCATCGCTTCCAAAACAGGTCTGATAGGTACTGAATCTGCTTCCACCTGCGACGTGCATGGATGTCTTCCTTTTTGAAAAGTTCAGGGGCAGGTTTGGCTGTTTTTTCATCAGCAGCAGGTGGTTAGGTGTCAGGGGTCCAAATCTGTGGGATCTTCCGAGACAATAGTAAGGGGTCGGTTATTCATTATCGCTTCTACCTCACACATGAATGTATGCAGGCTCTCATCAGTTAATGTTTGTTCTCAAGATTTTTCTAACTGACCTGATCTGCCTTTCCCATATTCCACCAAAGTGAGATCCAGAAGGTGGATTGAATATTCACTGTATGTTCCTTTGAGTGAGGAAGCTTTCAATTTGTGCCTGGTTCCATTGCTGAATTGCCTCGCGCAGTTCAGTCTCAGCGCCTATGAAGTTTGTTCCATTGTCACTTCTCATAACTGACACCTGACCTCTCCTGCTTATAAAGCGTCGAATGGCGTTCACACAAGAGTCTGTGTCAAGCGAGTGAGCGATTTCAATGTGCACGGCTCTTGTTGTTAAACAAGTGAAAAGTATGCCATATTTTTTAACGTTACTTCTGCCACGGTTGAGCTCGAAGGGTCTGAAGTAATCTACTCCCATGTTAGTAAAGGGTGGGTGATCTGGTGTTATTCTATCACTTTGCAGTTCTGACATTTTTTGCTCACCTGATTTAGCTCTAGACTTTCTGCAGATCACACACCTGGAGAGAAACTTTCTTACAAGTGAGTTAGCAGTCGGAATCCAGTATTTCTGACGCAATTCTGAAAACATGTAATTTCTACCACTGTGTCCAATCTTTTCATGATCGTCTCTTAATATTAATGTTGTAATATGTGAGTCTTTAGGTATAATGACTGGGTGTTTAACGTGCTCTGGCATTGCGGACCTGCCGAGACGTCCTCTGATTCTCAGCAATCCATCCTGTAGTACTGGGTCCAGTTTGGACAAGCAGCTGTTTCTTTTTACAGATGCCTTGCGTTTTGGCTGTGTGGGAATTTCCCTTTTGAATTCTGCTGCTGCTTTACCCTTTTGCAACGTGAGAATTTCTTCCTTAAAATGTTGTCTTTGAGTGAACTTAATGATTTCGTTTTCTGCTCTTGTTAGGTCTTGAGCTGTTTGTGACTTGTGACTTTCTGTCTTTGGGTTATCTACTTGTTTTTTGACCCATTCTGTTTTTTGTTTGAGCATGTCTCTGATGCAAAGGATCCAGGCAACGGATCTTTTTAACTTGTGCCAATCAGAGTGATAATTAACCAATTTACTCACTGCGTCTGTGCTTTCTGTAATTCTCATAATGTTCACTATAGCTGAGAGCTTAATTTCGTTGTCATTTTCTTTCATAGACGTGTCATAAATGTTCTCAGGCCATTTGCAAACTGCTTCTTTAAGAAAGGAGGGACCATGGATCCAGTTAACATTTTTCATGAACTTTTCACAGGATGCCCCCCTGGATGCAGAATCGGCTGGGTTTTTTGAGGTATTAACGTACCTCCATTGCTGTGACTTGGTTGACTCTCTTATAATGACAATTCTGTTGGCCACAAAGGTTTTAAAACGAAGTGTTTCATTGTTAATGTATCTCAAAACGGTTGTACTGTCAGTCCAAAACATAGAGTCCAGCAATTTCAATTCTAGCTATTCTTTCAACATTTTGTCATTTTTTACAGCGACCACTGCCGCAGTCAGTTCCATTCGTGGAATGGTGGTTTGTTTCAGAGGTGCTACACGAGAGTTCCCCATCATGAATTCACAATGTGTGAGTCCATCAGCATTTACTAACCTGAGGTATGAGACAACTCCGTATCCCATTTCACTCACATCCGAGAAGTGATAACTCCGAAGTTGGCTGGTTTCACGCACCTTGCTACGCAGAACTCGGACAGTTGGGGCAACTCTTGCAGCCAGGTTTTCCATACCTTAGCAAACTGCTCGGGAATGTCGTCGTCCCAGGCAAGTTTTTCTTTACATAACTGCTGCATTAAGTTTTTAGCTGGCAGTATGCGAGAAAACCTAAGGGGTCGTAAATTGAGCTAGTGATTGACAGGATTCCCCGTCTTGTCACAAGTCGTTCTTTTAAACTAATCTTAAACTTGAACATGTCTGAATCAATGCACCACAGCACCCCCAGAGCTCTCTCAATGGGCAGTGCAACTTTATTCAAGTCTAAGTCTCTTATGTCTTTGATCATTTCGCTTTCGGGTATGGAAGTCAGTAGGGCACGGCTGTTGCTTGCCCACTTAGTGAGGTTGAACCCTCCACTTGCATAGAGGCTTGTGAGATCATTGTACAGGGCGACTGCTTGATCCTGGGTTGCAACAGACTTCAAACAGTCATCGACGTAAAAGCTTTTAAGCACTGTGTTAACTGCCACAGCAGGTACATTGCTGCGGTTTTCTTCTGCTGTCTTTCTAAGGGCAAAGTTAGCAACGCTAGGAGATGATTTTGCACTGAACAAGTGAACTACCATCTTATACTCATGTATGTACCACACATGACCATCTTGGCGGTTTACGCGATATGTAGGGACCATGACTGCATGACCCTTTTTTAGCATGTCATTCATGAAGTTTGTGTACTCCTCCTGAAAGGAGCTGTTGCCACTAAGTTTTCGTTTAAGGTTTAATGCACGTTGCATAGCTGCACTTCGGTTATTTGGCATTTGAATGACTGCCATTTTTAGTGGAAGGCCGATGTGGTAGTGATTATTTATGAACTGAAATGATTTATTCACGGAGTCTAAAAATTGATAGTCTTCCTGTGACCACTCGGCCTTATCATCACAATTTTGTTCGGGAAAGTCGTGGTTGAACTGCTTTATCAGCATTTGTTCTACACTTTCAATGGAGGTTCTGTTAACTGTAACGCTTGCTGGTTCGTCGGGTTCTTGGAGAGGCCCGTTCACAGTCCATCCGAGAGCATTCTGTACTGCGTATGGCCCGTCATGCCTGCTATTAATTACTCGCCGTGGTTCTAGGAGTTTGTGCTCTTTATTTCCTATGAGAATTTCGATTCCAACGTTAATCTGGGGCAACTTTACATCTCTAAGGTAGGGCCACTGGTCGATGTCGTGCTGTTGTGGAATACTTTCCACTGTAGCTGGGATATTCTTTTGTGTAAAGATGTTGGGAAGTTCGACAAAGGTGTTTTCCTCCAGGCTACTGATCTCTAAATCACTGAGCATGTAGCTTTCTACTAGTTTTGTGGAGTTCATGGTGCTCAGCCGTATCTTAACTCTTCTGCCTTGTACATTTAATTGCCTTGCTAATGACTCTGTACAGAATGTGGCAGAACTACCTTGGTCTATAAATGCATACACTTCTGCAATTTTGTCACCTTTCTTGGACTTTATTTTAACAGGTACTATGGGGAGGATGCAATTACCTCCAGCCCCAGTGAGTGCATTTGATTCGTGACTCACTGCAGGTGGTGTATTTTTTGTCACTTTCAGTTTCGTTTTCGTCGGCACTTGTAACTAACTGCGCCGTGTCTTGCACTGCTATGTGTAGCATGCGAGGATGTGGCTTTGAACACAATGAACAGATAATTTTTCTGGTACAGTCTTTCCACAAATGACCCTTTCTTAAACATCGAATCAGAGTCCATTCTTTTTTAAGAATTCTACTTTGTCTTTGTGTGTCTGATTGTTGAATTTTATGCACTCGTCTAAGATATGGCCCTTTTTACAATATGCGCACGACTTAGTGAAAGCGCTAACAGCTAATGTACCGGGATTCTTCATTGTAATCGAGTCTTTGTGAATTTTACCAACCTGTCTGACTTCGGTTGCGAAGCTGACTCTGGCCTTCCCTTCTCGTCTTGACTTGGGGCCTTGAGGGGATTTATTAAAGTGTCTTTTGTCGCTGGTTGAAGTGCTCAGGTTTCCAAAGATTGGGTTTGAGATTACTTTAGCTCATTGGTCTACGAATTCCGCTAGCTGCTTAAACTTGGGTCTTGTCTGATTAAGCTCCTCCAGCTTGTATACTTGGTCCCTTCATCTCTTACGCAATTCGTAGGGCAGTTTTGACGTAATAGTCTGCATGTTGGTAGCGTTATCTAGCTCCTCCATGTGGTCGATGCTTGCCATGATGTTATAACAGGATGCTAGAAACACGGAGAAGGCGCTTAACGACTTTCCATCCTCTGACTTTATTTCCGCCCAATTGGCTACCTTTTGCATCAGCGTGTTTGCAATTTTTCGTTTATTTCCAAATCTGTCCTGTAACAGTCTCATTGGCTCTACATAACCACACTGATCTGGCATGAGCTGACAGCTCATAACGAGGTCTCTAGCCTCTTCCGTAGTAAACTGCTCAAGATAAAACAGCTTATGAGCATCACTATCGGTTTTGTCTACAATAACATGTTTAAATGCTTTCATGAAGGACGTAAACTCAAGAGGGTCACCATGAAACACAGGAACATTACGTTGAGGTAAGAGGGATTGCCTTTGGCATTTCATGAGCATTGCTGTGATGTCTGCCTGCTGTTGCATCATGCTCTGGGATTCTAATGTATCAATTTCATGGCGGGTGTATTTGTTGTCTTGGGTAGACCATTCATTTAAAGTACTTTTCAATTTTGGTTCAAAACTTACTGGCACACTTGGATGGGCTGCCTTGAGATGTGATGGCAGTCCGAGGTATTCTGTTGACGCACTGCTCTCGTAAAGTTCATTGTATTCCAATTTGGGAGCGCATGCGCTACTTGGTACGTTGACTGAGCTCTCTCTTACCGGTTTCGTCGGCTGTCGAGTGCGTGCAGCTCGGGTCGATGACTCCGCTCTTTGCTGCAGGCTATCGTTTTTCACGACCATAATAAGCCTGTAATTCAGTGTCGACAATTGCGAGCGCAGTTTCTAATTCCAACCTTTCTTTATCAGCCTTTAGTTCTGCCTCTTTATTGTTTAATCGTGTTTTCAGTTGCTCTTCCTCAGCCTTTAATTGTGCTTCCTTCTGTTCTATCGCCCGCTGTTCTGCTAAGGCTGCTACTTTAATCAACAAGGCTGCTCTGTTGGCTTCCGCTTTCTTTAGTCGGGCTGAGGATGCTCTAGAAGTTACGTACCTTTTGGATGCATCAGTAGCTACGCTTCCGCGCCCTTTTGCAGCGTTTTTCTTACCCGCCGCCGCTTGTGACACGCTATCGTTGAGCATGTGAGACGTCATGAAGAGGCTCTTCGTTTCAATAATCCACGATTCCGCCTTTTCCTTAAACTCTGTAATGTCCAGTGATTTGGGCCTGTGCCAATTCTGCTGGTCCTGGTCGCGTTCGCTTTCGTTTAAACGCAATCGCACTTCTCTATTGCTCTGAGTAAAGTTCTGTAGCAGCTCTTTGTAGTGTGTATGGTACTTAATTTCAACGTTGTACAAGTTACAGACATCGTGCATGAGCGATCTTATTTCGTTGGATAGTGCATTAGTTGACTCCATTTTTTCTTCTCGAATTTTCATTAATTCTTGAAGCTTCCTTATTGGGTCTTCTTCCTCGAGCGCTGCCTCACGCTCAGACTTGGCTATACTGTAACTGTGTCGTTCTCGCCGTCAGACATAGTGAAGCGCAGAGCACTCAAATCCTCTTTCATTTTCAATTTCAACAGTCACTTATATTCGCGCTTAAACAACGGAAAAAGCTTTTGACTTTTGTATATGCTGATATATTATTCCACTAGTTTTGACGCGTATCTTTAATTTGAAGTTTCACTCACACAACAGAAGTCCGATGATCTCTTTGTCTCTCGTATTTTATTTTCCAGCATCAAAGAATCAACACTTCATACAGTCGTCTTGAGTAAATCCACTGTAGTTACAACACCAGTTGCTGAATCTTGTAAATTTATGACTTTTACAACAACCTATTTGATGTATCTTACTAAGGTCTTGGATTTCGATTAGCTTACGGTCAAAAGCTTGTGTTTCCGTAGCCTTCCGCATCTAAACTGAACTTTCTATCATACGATAGTCATACAAATACATGTAATAGTGGAATGACATCACAGATCAACTTACGATTGTCAAAATGGATGCTTAACTGACAAATTCAAAGCTTATGGCTTATGTAATAAACTTGATGCTTACTGTTTAACTAATGAATAGAATAAGATAGAATAAAATGAAACAAATAAACACAATAAGAAATTCATAACAAATACGATATGGCTCTTACATGACATTCTGTTCAGGATCTGACACAAAACCAAAAACCTAATGAATGGAGTTTCAGAGAAATGTTGCTATTCTTTTTTTTTTTTTTTTTTGCTCCCTTGAACAAAATTCATACAGAGTCTCAGTCTAGCTACATGGCCAGATCTTAGAAACTATATGGTGTAGAAATCAGCTGATTTCATTATTTTGTTAATAATTGTTAATAAAAACCCTAACTTTAAAATTCCTTTAGGAAATTTGTATTTGGTTTAAATAATGAATAATAAGAAAAAACTAAGAATTAATTTTGTTGCAATTACTTAAACATTTCCTGAAATTGAATCGAAAATATTCAACGGTAGAAATCTCCACTGTTTAATAGTGAAATTACAAGCATTTCTGCACAAACTCAGAGGATTGGGGCTAAACAGCTGTAAACAAATTAGTAAATAAAAAATAAACTTCAATTAGCTAGTAAGCATAAGGATTAGACTTGAAACATCAGATTAAGAACAGAAATGCATGACGTTGTTATGATCTGGAGTAACAGTACTTCAATTGATCAGGTGTAGGTTTAGCAATGTTATGTGGCAATAAATGGAAGTCAGTGACAACCACCATGTACTGAATGACTCAATAAAGTTTCTCTTCCCTGATTTCCCAAGCATTTTCCAGGACTCAAATTATGAAAGAGCAGTTCAGGGAGCACAAAGAATAATTTCCACACATGATCCAGCCAACAGATTGTGTGCTGTAATCAAAGTTACAGGTGACTAAATGAAATCTTAGCGTGCGCAACTTTCTTTTTTTTGGCCAGGCAGTATATTTGTAAAGGTATTATGACAAACTGTTGTCATAGAACTATGAAGAATTATGGTATTATTACTTCCTCTGTAGCCTAAAAAAAGACATTCAGATCAGTTTGTTCTGAATAGCACCATATTTATGTTTCCATTATTGCAGTTAGGAAGTCCAACTCAAACATTCCTAAACTGTACAAACCATTCACACACATGTAGTCTATGAAATTTTACTAGTGAGAAGGATCTCTCCTTGATGGTTCAAAGTCTGATGACAAGTTCTTGTCTAGAGCAGATGGCTTTGAACTGCTTTAAACAACACATAACACGCTATTTTGACAGAAAACATTACACATCATTCAGGAAAACAAATGGTAGTAAACCAGTTAATGAATAAAAACCTATATTCATCATTATTTTTTGCAAACCAAAATTTAATTCCCTTTCAAAAGCTACACTCGATGCTGCGTGAAAACACTATCGGAACATCCAAACATGCCAAATCTTGGCATATATAACCTCGGTCAGGTGACGTCATCTGATGAAGTGCACCTGCAGGTTATAAATAGGAGTGAACCGGAAACATTCCTCAGATGTCTTCAGCACGAATTGATTCGCGTGTGTGTGTGTGCAAGCAAAACAAAGAACAAAGAGTGTTTGACTCACCGATAAGATTACTGAGTTTCAAACGAGATGTGTCCTTCCGTATGATATAATCCTATCGGAGGGCGATCTCAATACTTTTTGTTTCCAGTGTTTGGGTGAAGATCACGCTCTCCTTGGGCTCAAGGGGAGTGTGAGCACTGTGACCCCTCCCAATAAAGGTGCCTCACGCGCCCCTCGCTTTCTTTCCTAGGGTCTCCCCTCCTACCTCTCGCGCTTTCTCCCGATCGGGAAGTTTCTCCTCCGTGATGATACCTCAGATATAAGAGATGCTTTGCTGGCTATCTCTCTCCTGGGACATCATCTTCCGTAAAGAAAATTTAATAAATAAATAAATAAATAAAAATAAAAAAAGCCAACACTTCCCTCCAAGCCATGTAGACCTTCATCTGTCTTGTTGGGAAAAGTATTTCATGCAGCAGGTCAGGCTGGTGCTTCTCTGCACACCATGGCGTTCTTACAGACGTACCAAGCTGATCTGCCAAACGATCTGGGCACTGGCTTAACCTCACGGGCATCAAGTATAAGGATCATGCATTCCTCCCTGATGCCCCCATTCAAAAAAAAAAAAAAAAAAGCGCAGAAGGACAGCGGTAGCAGCCGCTTACCCCCTGGTAATGAGTGGGGTATAGCTCACCGCCCTTTACAAGCCACCTCAATTAGGTCGGACCGGTTAAGAACAAAGCGCCCTCCCTTGCACCCTCAGGAGGTTGGTGTTCATGCTCCGCCTCCACTCGTGTTTCAGGCAACACCGGTCTCCAATATGAGGTTAGTCGGTTTTCTGCGACAATTGACCTGAAGGACGCATATTTTAAAATTAAATACTGCCACAACACAGGAAGTTCGTGGGGTCCGCTTCGGGGGCGATGCTTACCATTATCGGGTCCTTCCATTTGGCTTAGCTCTGTCACCCGCACATATACAAAATGCATCCGTATGACATAGGCAACTAGCTCATTCCGGCTCAGTCGCAGAAGCTAGCGCTCCGACATAGGCATGTCATCCTAGCTCATTTTGATTCTTTAGGATTGAGACTCAACGCCATAAAAGCATTCTCTTTCCTGCTCAAATACAACATATTTATGTGTCACGTAGGATTCGATCGCAATGCGGGCACAGGTGTCTCCTGTGCATGTCGAATCCATTTCCATCACCCTGAAGGAAACCAAGGGATTTTTAGATCTCATGGCAGCTGCATCCACAGTAATACCTTTGGGCCTGCTGCACATGAGATCGTTTTAGTTGTGGTTAAAGGCAAAGGGATTTATCTCAGGGCCAATCCCTGGAGGCAAGAGGCTTTGTACTCTTTTCTATGTGGTTCAGAGCCCGGTATCTGACTTTGGGTCCCAGTCTATGTGCATTTTTGTTATCGCGAGATGCTAACGACAGACACTTCCCTTATGGGTTGGGGTACGGTCTTAGATGGCCGTCCAGCCCAAGAGGCCATCTTCTCACGTGGCACATCAATTGCCCCAAACTGATGGCTTTATTTAACCCTGAAAACACCTCCTCCAGCTCGTACATAACTACCAGGGCGGACTGTGCTCGCACCGCTTGAATAAGCTAGCGCACCATGTTCTTCTTGGGGTACAGGACGAGTTCCTGTCCCGCATGGAGATGTACATTCTAGCTAAAAGCCAACAAATACGGGTTACGTGCCAGGTGGCTTCATACCCTTTCTATGTGGTTCAGACCCAAGTTTTGACTTTGGGTCCCACTCTATGTGCGTTTTTGTCGTCGCGAGATGCTAACGACAGACGCTTCTTAGATGGCCATCCAGCCCAAGGGAGCTGGAGAGGCCATCTTCTTGCGTGGCACATCAATTGCCCCAAACTGATGGCTTTATTTCCCTGAAACACCTCCTCCAGTAGTTGGGGCTACCATGTCCTAGTGAGAATGGACAACATTACGGTAGTCTCGTACTGTACATAATCGCCAGAGCGGACTGTGCTCGCACCGCTTGAATAAGCTAGCGCACCAAGTTCTGCTTTGGTCACAGGAAGAGTTCCTGGCCCTCAAGGTGATTTAGATTCCAGGGCATATAAAGTTGGGAGCCCTGGAACCTTCATGCACTAGAAGAAAGTATGCCCTCAAGGAGAGGGTATTTGAAAGTGGTGCATGGCGAAACATGTAGACGCAGTCCACTGCCGAATCGTTTCAGTGCTGGAGTTCTGCAAGAACTCGTAGCCGCTATTTCGGCTCGTCATGTTCTGATTGATGGGTCTGGTTGACACCCCTTCTAAACCACTAGAGTCAGCGTCTGTCTGGCTTCTGACCCTTAAGATGTTTTTCTTACAGTTACTTCTTTCAAGAGATCTGCAGGCTCCCGTCCTGCCTAGACTTTGCCCCTGGACTAGTCAGAGATATTTGGCACCTCACCCGAGCTATTTTCATTCTTATCCATGCACCCAGTATTCCTCGAAGCCTCTGTCCTCCACCTTTTACAGCTCTGGATCAGGAAAGGTTTCACTACTGTCTTCAGTATGCATTCTTCAGATTTAGTCAGAGCAGCCTTTTTTATGCCAACCGCTGTCTCATCCGGTGAGGGATGCTATTGCCCTAGCCTATGAGGCGCGTGGTCACACTTCGGCTCTAGGACATAGGGCTCATTCATCCGGGGGTCGCCTCATCTATTGCCCTGGCAAGAGGTGTTCCCCTGCAGCAAGTATGTGATGCAGCAGGTTGTTCTCTCCGCACACATTTGTGAGATTTTATAATCTGGATGTTCATGTTACTCCAGGCTCACGGATCCTCGAGTCAGCCTTCGAGAGCTAGCTCTGAGACCTCCTTGGCCTTTGTGCGCACACGCTACACAACCTTGGGGGTCCAGACACCCATAGCATAGCATTATAGAGTGTAGCTTTTGAAAGGGAACGTCTCGAGTTACTTTGTCGTTCTAGTGTGTGGCCTCAACCGTTTAGCTCCACGAATAAAGTGGGCAACTAAAGGGTAGTGCTTTCCCACCGAAACCCCATCAATCAGAACATGGCAAGCCAAAATGGCGGCCACAAAGGTTATAAGAGTGCTAGGACATATGCCCGAGGACAGTTTCTTCTGCAGAAACTCTAGCACTGAAACAATCCGGCAATGGACTGGGTCTACATGATTTGCATACACTAACTTTCAAAACCATTCCATCTGAGGGCAAAAGTTCTTCTAGTAGATGGAGTGTAAATGCGCAGTCTGGGCCACATGTGAGCCATAGAGTCCAGACCCAGGGGAGTTGGAGGAATCAGAGAGTAATAAAGGGGGCATTGTACCGTGTCCTGGGAGGCAAGGAGGTCCACCTCTGCTACATAAAATATCTCCCAGATTTGACTGACCACTTCGGGTGGAGTTTCCATTCCTTGTGTGTCACAGCTTGTCTGGACTGCAGGTATGCTCCAACATTCATATGCTCTGGAATGTAAATTGACCTGAGGGACAAGAACTTGTCCTGTGCCCAAAGCAGAAACTGCTGCGCTAGCTTGTTCAACAGCGCGAACTCAATCCACCCTGGTGATTTATGTAAGAGACTACCGTAGTGTTGTCCACCCACACTAGGACACAATAGCCTTTCAACTGCTGGTAGAAGCATTTCAGGGCCTGAAATAAAGCCATCATTTTGAGGGAATTGATGCGCCATGCGAGAAGTGGATGAAATGCCCTGGCTCTCAGCCACAACTGAAAGGATCTCATTTGCAGAAGGCCCAAGGGTATCACCATGGATGCAGCTGCCATGAGACCTAGGATTCTCTGAAAGTAACAAACACTTTCTGGCCTACTTTGATCTTCTTTAGAGTACATAGAATGGATTGGATACGTGCAGGAGACAGTTGTGCCTGCATTACGATTGAAGGGCAAAATATGTTGTTCTCTGAGCAGGAGAGAGAAACGAGGTAGGAGGCAACCAAGCACGTAACATTTTGCTGGAGACCACTGCTCCCCGAAACACCAGTGGCGGCAGAGATTGGACAATGGCCTCCTGAGGGTGCCAGGAAGGAGTTCTTATTCTCTGGAGACACCCCCACGGTTCTGGGTGCACCAGCCTCAGGACTTCTTTTTGGAGGAGATGATGCTCCTCAGGTCCGGTCTCCTCGACGCAGATTGTGAAGCGCGGCGAGCCATACCCCAGTCCCTATGAGGGGGTGCTCGACTTGCCACACTCTCTTTTTGTGCTTCACACCTCAAAGGAACCGGACTAGGTCAGAACTGGGTGGCCAACGGCCACGACTCTTGAGCACGGCGAGGAAGGAAACTCACAAATGCTTCCTCATAGCGACGGAAGGCGAGATGGGGGCTTCAAGGAGGAAAGTGCGATCTTTATCCTTGATGCACGTGAGGTTGAGCCATAAATGTCTCTCCGTGGCAACCATAGCAGACATAGGCTCAGCATAGCTCTGAAAGCGCCCCTTCATTGATGGACCCGCCAGTGCTCAAATCCTGCAGAGCAGCACAAGCCTGACCCGCTGCTTGAAAAGCCTCCCCACCAATGAAGATGTTAGTCTGCACGGCTTGGTGGGGAGAGTGGGCTTTCAATGATGATGAGCTCCCAGGAGAGAAAGAGCCCGCAAGCGTCACTTCAATCTGGGGCATCATCATATATCCCCGTGCCTTTGCGTCAACGATAGTCAAATAAATCGATGTCGATGGCATAAAGACACGGCAGGAATATGGTTTGCTCCACAACCGAGTCAACTTGTCATAGAGGTCACCAAAGAAGGGGAGAGACTGTTGCTGAGGTCCCTCCCCCCAGCCAAACCTGTCGTCTAACATTGAGCGTTTGGAGGTCTCTGGCTCCTGTTTTGGCCAGTTGAGGTGTAGGCATTCGACCACCCTAGTTACAACCTCAAGTAACTCCTCGTATGCTCGTTCGTCACGAGAGGAGTGTTCTGAGGTGGCACTTTCCATCTCAGCAGAAGCAAGAGAAGAAGTTTCGTCCACCCGACCAGAAGAGCAAGACCGCAAGAGTCTCCCGATCTGGTGAGCACGAGAGAGAAAAGGGCAAACCCATCTCACACGTTTTTGCTAGATCGACACGCGATCCCCAGGAGTGAGCAGTGGCTCGCGATTTCCCTTTAAAAAACAAGAGCCGGGCGCGAAGCACTCTGATTGAGAGGAGATCACAGTGTTTGCAGTCTCCTTTGATTCCGAGGATAGTGTGCTCTTTCCCCAAACACTCAATGCAGAAAGCAAGGCCATCATCATCATCATCATCAAGAAGTCCCTCACATGGAGGTAAACATCTTTTTACTAGCGCCATTTTCACTTTCTCTTTCTGCTTTTTATTTTTTTAACTGCAGCGCAGTATTTCAAAGAAAAGACCCACACGCACACACAATGAGGTTCTTGAAGACAAAAAGACCTGAGGATGTTTCCGGCTCATGCCTATTTATAACCTCCAGGTGCAACTAATCAAATGACATCACCTGACCGAGGTTATATAAGCCAAACTTTGGCGTGTTTAACGCACATGCTTCAACAACCAGTCGGCCAAAGAGCATTCCTAATAGCGTTTTTCACACAGCATCGAGTGTAGCTTTTGAAAGGGAACAGCACATCACATAGCAGGAACGACGGCTAACAACTGAATTTATTTTTCGATTTCCATTTATGTGCTACAGATCTTGTTTTACCTTGTCTGTTTTATTGCACCAAATGGGCTAATTAAGTGTCCATATATTGTTAAATTTTTTGACCCCCACATTTTAGCTTTTGTCTAAACAAATCATGAAAAGATCCTTGAAACCAAATGCCTGGAACTTATCGACCTGACACTTTGGAGGAACTTATCAGACTGAAAACCATTTATCATCATCATTGAAACTTTTGGTCCATCATCAAAGATTCGGATAGGTTGGTGAATGCATGGATGAAGTATATGCTTTACTGTACTGTAGTGTATTAGTATTTACAGGTGGCCTATTAAATATCTAATTGTGTTTTTTTCTATCAACAGAATTAAAGCTCAATTTAAAAAGGGTAAAACTCTTGACCTGATCAACCCTCTGTAGTAGTGGTACTCAACCCTGGTCCTGGAGGATCCCCCGTTATGCACATTCTACTGGTAATGTTCTCCCAGCACACCTGATTTTACTAATGAGGTAATTATCAGCCTTTTCTAAACTGCAGTGTGTCTAATAGAGCAGCTGTGCAGAACTGTGGGTCCTCTAGGAGAGTAAACAGAGTCAAATAATAAATAATGTACAAAGTTTAATGAATAAAGCGTATTTGCTAAAAATAAATGTAACCAATTTTGGGGAATTAAATGTTATAATTTTGGGACACATTATTAAACTGTTATCATATCAATGTTATGGGTGACTTATTGAATCACAGAGAATTTCCTAATCCTTTAAAAAGAAAATCCTCTCATGCACAATGTCTTTCTCACTGAAAGCACATTCATTTCAGAGGAAGTGTTCTGAGAGGTTTTGTGGCTCTCAGCTTCTGACTACACATCTGAAATGTTTAAATATGTGGAGCACCAGAGCTCATGATGAAGAGGGAAAGAACATTCTGTACTAGAACAAAAGGAATACTCCATTCCCAAATGACCTGAGAAGTTCAAAAGTACTGAGTGCATCAGAATGCCATCCTGTAGTTAATGGACCAAGAGTTTTTCCTTAATAATATAACTGTGTTCAGCAGTGTATTTTTTATTTTACCTGCAAAGAGCACAGATACTGAAGGCCCCCATTCCACTGAGCCGAATTTGCTATCCAATGTCTCCCGATTTAAAATCGGCTCGGAAGTCAACGTGGTTGGTACCAGTTTGGTTAATTGTTCAAGCGTATGGACCACACATCAAGCCTTTAACGATTTAAACAAATTTGTAAGGAAAAATCCTCTTTAGCACATTTTGACACGAGCAATAAGGATGTTATCGACAACATTTCAATAGCCGCCGAATTTAACAATGTTCTACGGAGACCGAAATAACTCAATGAAACTATACGTCACTACCAACATGTAGAATTAATACAATGCTACTGCATTTTACAAACTATTACAGAGGCGTTAATATGATAATGACCTCATATTATCCAGTTACCAGATAGACACCGACCTATACATATTGTCTACAGACAGAAATGACCTGCCAGCACTCTCTCATGTACGTACACAGGTATATTGTAGCTGGAGTGCACCGGTCAAGAGGCTCCGCCCTTTGTTCTGTCCAAGTGAAGAAAAATTATATTTGCATCATCCTGTTGTGCTTAACACACATTTACAGCCTCATGAAGACATCAATCACACACACGCAAAAGCTGCATGCAGATGCACCTACTGTAACATTGAACAGTGTGAGCAGTGGTATAGTATTATCCAAACAGGGAACTACATGTCAGTATTTACAGTAATATTAACATATTTTCACTGAGTTTACTCATGTAGCACTTAATATTCATAAGACACTCTCATAATATTGTATGCCCGCATGCATGTGTAAGAGAGAAAAATAGATAGAGCGTTTCACAATCATAAATGCAGCTCAATCCCACTTTTTATTCGGTTCTTTTCTCCTTCTATTGCATCAATAATCATTATTTTTTAACTGTACTTTTTCCATTCATTATTGTCACGTTCTGCTATGGTGTTGGACTGTGGGCTTGGTGTTGAGGCATAGATGCAGAGGGGATGCAGTGAAAAAGTCTTTAATGAGAATAAAACAAAAAGCAAACATGAACAAAACATGAACTAAGGAAGTTGGCTTAAACTTGGGAGCATAATGTAACAGAACTCAAACACTTAGACATAAGACTAGGGATTACATACATTGATACACAATACAGACATGGGATACAAACTGGACAAGACAAGACATACTCAACAGCCTAGAGGACTAAACACAAGGGACTGTGCATGCAAGGGATAAACAAACAAGACAGGCTTGGCTAGGTCTACTGGCTGAGCTGCACATTAGCTGCTAAGCTAGCTCATAGCTAATCAGACTAATGGCTACACAGGCCAGTAGCCTGAGACCCAAGGGAATGAACAGACAAGGTACACAGCAGACTAGGTATGAAACAGACTAAGAACTCTAAAGGTTAGTGGCTAAAGATGTTAGTACCTAAACAGACTAAGAGCTAAGCAGACAAGGAGACTAGACAGACTAAGATCTAAACACGTTAGTATCACCCTCATTAGTATTTAAACAGACTACTAGCTAAACATGCAATGGGGGTTACTTACACAAAAGGGTAAACACAAAAGGCTAATTCTCCTAGAGGCTAATCCTGCTAGGAGACACAGAGACAAGGACATCTTAATAGAAACAAACTTAACTTAAAGTGCTCCTGAAACCAAAAGGCCAACCATACTGTTAAACTAAATCAGAAAAGAACAAAACAAAACCCACATAACAGAAATTAATGCTTGACCCAGTTTCCCAGAACAAACAGGTATTTATAAAAGTGCTAATGAGCCTCCTCAGTTCAGGTGAGCATCCATGTCACCTGACCGAGGAGGCTTCTGGGAAACTGAGTCTAGGAACCAAAACTACAAAGTAAAAACACTGCCCTCTAGTGGGCAACCCTCACAATTATTAGTATTATTATTATTATTATTATTAGTAGTAGTTGTTGTAGTAATAGTTGAAGTTGGAGCAGTAGTGCTGTGATTATTATTCATATTATTATTATAATTATTATTATAATAATTATTATAATTATTATTAGTATTACCTTTACCTGTCGGGGTAACTATAAACCCCTCTGTAAGCCTACTGAAGGGAAGCTGCAGCTTGTTTTTCTCGTGCAAGGCCACGTATAAGGGCCAACCAAAGGTAAAGGTAAACAAGTGAACAGGTACACACGTAAAGAGTGCTAGTTGCCCAGATAGCTTACCTGTGTCCCTCAGGGTGCAGGCAGATATCTTGCCTAGGCTTTTTACAGGCTTCTCACCAAGAGTCATGGGAGTCCTGGAGCCTATCCCAAGGACCTCAGGACACAAGGAAGGGTACACCCTGGACAGGGTCCCAATCCATCGACAGGCACACACACACACACACACACACACACACACACACACACACACACACACACACACACACACTATTTTGAAATGGCAATTAGCCTAATCTGAATGTCTTTGGACTATGGGAGAAAAACGGAATATGCAGAGGAAATGAAACATGAAAAACATGAAAAAGCCATGCATGCAGATCTGAGAGGGGATTCAAATCCTCCACCCTGGATGTGTACTAAGGGATGTGGTTTCTATTGCTATATATGTTTACACATACTGTATCATGCTTTTGTCAGAAAAACTAAACCATGGCTGGGAGACTAGACAATCACTGTATTGTTTTAAAATTAAGTGCTCCATGAGGAACGCCATCACATTCAAATATATTGCATTCACATTTATATGATGGGTCTTGACAGAGGTTGCTGCTGGAAAGGTTGATTTCATGCACACGCGTATAAATGGATATTCACATGCAATGTGGTTATCTACTCCTGAAGACCATAGCAGTTCAGTGCCAATAAATCTCAGTCTCTCTGATAAACATGGCCAAAATGTGGCCACATCTTGGAAACATTTCTCTATTCATTTCTCAACATTTATGGAAAATTTGTATATGGTTTCGCAAGAGTATGTAATTTACTTACTTTACCAGTTGCTTCAGAGCTGCAAGTTCGGTGAGACATAACTCATAAATCATCACTATTCACCTCCACTGCCATACACAAACAAACATGGCTGTGGAAGGATCTCTGTGGAGTAACTATGAAGTACAATGTTTGATCAAAATTTGGTCAGATGTAAAACATTCTATTCAAGATTCATGTGTGTCTGTGAATATTTACATGCTTGCTGGTACAACAGAAGCACTGAACAATGTTGTGCAAAGCTGAAAACAATATGGTTGCAGTACCACAAAGGGCAGGATGCACTACATAAGACAGGACGCTCTACGGGCGAAAAAGACAAATTGTCCTGGTATAATGCCATTATCTTAGTAGAAGTAAAGTCATTAAATTCGGCCAAATGTGTTTGAGTCAGAATCCTTCTCTTACACAGTATGGGGGCTAGTCCACCAGAGATCCTGCAAACAAACATTCTACTATGTTAATGGTAGTTGCATATTATCATTGCATCTTCAGGTAATTGCTTGTGATTGTCTGTGGAACTTGTGGTGACATACATTAAATGCATATAATATGGTATAGAGGATGATTCTTTCTTCACGTTAGCTTACAACAAAGGTAGCTTCAAATGCTCCTTATGTCCAGAGGTGGAAAGTAACGAATTACATTTATTCGCGTTACTGTAATTGAGTAGTTTTTTTGTGTATTTCTACTTTTTAAAGTAGTTTTAAAAATCTGTAATTTTACTTTTACTTAAGTACGTTTTGTTTGAAGTATTGTAATTCGCTACATTTTAAATCATATTCGCTACTGAGTAAAAAATAAATGAATGAAAATGCTAAAATAATAATAATTTTATGCTTTGTATAAATGCTCCGTTGCGCCGCGTGTGTGTATCATGTCCTGGTCGCGCGCCGCTCCAGACTCCACTCCAGGTTTTCTGACATCGGCATCTTCCTGACCTTCCACACGGTCGCTTCCGACGTCATCGACTAGCGCGACCATATATAAACCGGAGAGAGACGCGGGAAAGAGGAAAGGTTGTGATTTTGGCGTTTTGATATTTGGTTGTGTATTCCGGTTTTGACTTTTTGCCTCCAATTGACTTTGATTATTGCTTTGTTCCTTTGGTTTGGTTGGTCTTTGTATATATTTGTAGATAATTTCATTGTTTTTGTTTCTGGGTTTTTTTTTTTGCAGGTAATCTAGCTACTAAATATAAATACCATTTTGTTTATTATTTTGGCCTGGGTCCACCCTGAATCTGATCCTCCTCCTGTTGTGTGCGTGTGTGTGTATTTTTTTTTTGTATATACAAACCTCATTATTTCATCAGTTAATGATTGGATCTAGTTCTTTCTGCCATATACCACCATTTCCATACAGTTTAAAATAGAACCCTGAACCATTCTTTTGCTGTATGACCCTAGACTGGGACGTAACACCATATTTAAGTGACCACTTTGATTTTCAAGCACAAGAAAGACAACAGCTTTATTATGTAAAGGTGTTCCTTCAGTTAAAATCAACTAGTTTGAGATTTATATCTGCTCATCTTTTTTGAACTACGCTAGAATGCCTGATCCCACCCCCGTTGTTAAAAAAATAAAAAAGTAACTCGGTAACTTTTACTTGAGTAGATTTTTATAACGGTAACTTTACTTATACTTAAGTAAAATTTTACTCAAGTAACAGTACTTGTACTTGAATACAAAATTTTATTACTCTTTCCACCTCTGCTTATGTCTGCTTGCTCATGGCCTGATTTCAGATTTTATTTTATTTTTTATATCTCCAGCCAATTTACAGATAAATCAATACTGTTCCCGGTTTATCCTAATGTTGTACACACCTGTTCTTGGATAACTTGCCTGTTCAATATGCAAAAAGAGTAGAATCTAATATTAGAGTTACAGTTACTTTGCTATTATGGTTGTAACTTTCAGTTATTTTATTGCTTGTTGCTTTCATACAGTACTTTCTTGCAAAAAGACACAAGCTGAGACCTCTGACTGGAGCCAAAGGCCAGATATCAACCAAAGAATGAGAAAGGCAAAAACAATGATTTTAGCAGCATGATGACTACCTTTTATGGACCTCTATGGAAAAGAAACAGTTTACTGAATTTATGCAAGCAGAGCAGCTCAGGCAAAAGCAGAAGACTAATAATGCCTGGATGGAGTCTCAAATGGAGATGGAGGCATGGCGAATATCACAATCTTTAGTTTACAATTCTGTGGAAAACCCTTTTTATGACATTCTACCTTATTCACTATACTACCAAAAGTTTTTCCTCCCCCATCCAAATCTTTGAATTTAGGTGTTCCAATGACTTTCATGGTTACAGGTGTATAAATCAAGCACATAGCATTAGTGAAAGAATGGGTCGCTCTCAGGAGCTCAGTGAATTCCAGCATGGTACTATGATAAGATGCCAAATGTGCCATGAAATTTCCTCACTACTTAATATTCCTCAGTCAACTGTTAGTGGTATTATAACAAAGTGGAAGCATTTGGAACCAACAGCAACCAAGTTAATAAGTGGTAGCCCACGTAAAATCATCACAGAGCGGGATCAGCGCCTGCTGAGACACATACAGTAGCGCACAGAGGTTGCCAACTTTCTGCACAGTGAAAAGTTACAGACCTCCAAACTTCATGTATCCTTTAGATTTGCTCAAGAACAGTGTGTAGAGAGCTTAATGGAATGGGTTTTCCATGCAGCTGCATCCAAGCCATACATCACCAAGTGCAAAGCAAACCATCGAATGCAGAGGTGTAAAGCACGCCTCTACCAGACCAGTGGAGACATGTTTTCTGGAGTGACGAATCACGCTTTTCTGTCTGGTAATCCAATGGAAGGTTCCAGAAGAATGATACTTGTCTGAATGCATTGTACAAAGTGTAAAGTTTGGCGGAGGGGGATTATGATGTGTAAGATGACTCCATATCAAGACATTTTGGACAATTGCATGCTTCCATCTTTGCGGGAACAGTTTGGGGAAGGCCCCTCCAGTCCAAACATGACTGCGCACCAGTGCACAAAGCAAGGTCCAGAAAGACATGAATGAGCGTGTTTAGTGTGGAAGAATTCAACCCCATAGAACACCTTTAGTAAGAATTAGAGCAGAGACTATGAGCAGGCCTTCTTGTCTAACATCAGTGTCTGACATCACAAATGCGGTTCTAAAAGAATGGTCCAAAATTCCCATAAACACACCCCTATGTAAAGCTTGTGGAAAGCCTTCCCAGAAGAGTTGTAGTTGTTATGGCTGCAAACGTTGGGCCAACACCTATGTACAGTATGGATTAGGAATTGGTTACTAATTACTCAAGTTCATATGCATGTGAGGGCAGGAGAGCAAATACTTTTTACAATATAGTGTATATAGCATTGTAAGTTATGTGAAGACATTTTCTAAAATATAAAGTTTTATTTCAATAGTTTTTTCCTCTTGCAATTTCTTATCCTGGAAATTGACCTCAACCACTAAGAAAAGCAATGGGTTCATTTAGCACAAGATAAATCAGTATCTGTGTGCACTTTTTACACATGCTGGGGGATAAAAGTTTGTTAATAATATTTTATGGAATAAAATATGAACAAAGAAGAAGAATATTCAATTATTGTCACATGTACTTTTTACAGCACAGTGAAATTTCTTCTTCGCATATCCCAATTAGGAAACTGGGGTCAGAGCGCAGGGTCAGCCAGCTTACAGCGCCCCTGGAGCAGATAGGGTTAAGGGCCTTGCTCAAGGGCTCAACAGTGGCAACTTGGCGATGTTGGGGTTCGAACCCCCGACCTTCCAATCAGTAACCCAGTAACCCACAGCCTTAACCGACTAAGCCACCACTGCCCCTGAAACAAACAAACATACATACCGATTCATCAATTTGTGTGTATATATATATATATACAGTATATATATCCTTAATCTTTAAATGCATAGGGCAACGAGTGTTCTCTACTGAAGAGAATTTTCGTTGTTTCCCTGGCGGTTGGGTTTTTAGATACAGTAGTGCAAAAAAGTATTTAGTCAGCCACCAGTTGTGTGAATTAAAAAGATGAGAGACAAAATAAAAAAAAAAAAAAATACAGAAAATCACACTGTAGGATTTTTAAAGAATTTTTTCTTTTTTTTATTATGGTGGAAAATAAGTATTTGGTCACCAACCAGCAAGATTTCTGGCTCTCACAGACCTGTAACTTCTTCTTTAAGAGGCTCCTCTGTCCTCTACTTGTATTAATGGCATCTGTTATCAGTATAAAAGATTCACAACCACAAACAGTCACACTCCAAACTCCACTATGGCCAAGACCAAAGAGCTGTCAAAGGACACCAGAAACAAAATAGTAGACCTTCACCAGGCTGAGAAGACTAAATCTGCAATAGGTAAGCTGCTTGGTGTAAAGAAATAGAATGTGGGGGCAATTATTAGAAAAAGGAAGACATACAAGACCACTGATAATCTCCCTCGATCTGGGGCTCCACGCAAGATCTCACCCGTGGGGTCAAAATTATCGCAAAAACTGTGAGCAAAAATCCCAGAATGACAAAGTGGGACATAGTGAATGGTGAATGACCTGCAGAGAGCTGGGACCAAAGTATCAAAGGCTACCATCAGTAACACACTGCGCCACAAAATTTTCTGGAATACTTTTTTGCCCCACCGTGTATGTATATATATATATATATATTACATGTGTGCGTGTGTGTGTGTGTGTGTGTCAGGGAGCTGTTATCAGTATTCAGGAGGCTCCAAAATCTTCCAGGGGGCATGGGATGTCTGTGCATGGTGACTTCTATGTTGCACAATGCAAGTACTATAAAATATACAAATAATCTATTTTTTACTGTGTACATTTTTCTTGTAGTTGACATCTACTTTTCTGTTAGACAACATACAGTATTTGAATGATATTTTACTTGAAGATTTTTAATAAAATATTTTGCACTCTTTAACCAGTATTTTGCTTCTGTATTTTGAATCACTAAGATTCACACTCATATTGGATTTTACAATAGACATTTTTTAAAAGTACAATATAAACATATTGTACACAAAGCAAGTTAAATAAAAAAAATAGTTTAATGCATGGCAAAGTTCTTAATTGAATAAGTTTAGCACATCAGCTAAGTTAAACAGAAAAGTTTTTTTGACGTAAGAAAAAAAAAGGGTGTACCCCGCCTCATGCACTAAGTCTCCTGGGATAGGCTCCAGACCCTCTGTGATCATGAATACAGGATAAAGCAGTATAGTCAATGAGTAAGGACAAGGCATCTCTTGTGGTGTTGACGGTGGTCTTTCAATAGACTCTGTGTCTATCAAGAGCCAAGTCTTCATCATACTGCTCATTGTTCACTTCACAGTAATTGTGAAATATGCAGAAGGCTATGATGGTGTTAATGATGTTCTCCAGGTGACAATCATATCTCTTCATCAAACAACACCATCTTTCCTTAAGTTGGCCAAATGTCTTATCCACAGTTTATAGTGTTGAAGGTTGTCTCTGCAAGTGTTTCACTACTTTCATGGTACAGTTTCATTTACTATGGAAGGTGTGGGTATGCAGCATCATCTAACATTACGACTGGTACATCAACATCAATAAACTGCTCTGCGAGATGGGGAAATAGCACTCCATCCTGACTCCTGTGGAAAACACTAGAATTCCTGAACACACAGACATTATGAGCTCTGCCTGGCCAGCAGAAGCTCCTCCACACTGCAGGAAACCCCACCAATCACACTAACCTTGAATGATGACCTTAAATTCCTGTTCAGATGGTGGTTATAATGTACAGAAGTAACTTTTCCACAGTATATATGAGGCAACATGATTAGCTATTGCACAAGCTGTTAAAAGGCCAATAACAAATAAATGAGAATGGTCCGATGCTCAATATTTGTGGCCAGTCTTCCAGGCATTCATTGCTCACATCCTGCTTGACAGGCACTGGACTACCAAACTCATTGCATTGTCACAAAGGATGTTGCACAATTGTAGGAATGCTTTCTCCTTTAAACGAAAATGTTGTAGCCATTTTTGGTCTCTCCAGGTCACAAAGACATGCTGCCACCACACACCTGACCTTGAACCCAAATGCTCCTGAGAGAGAACAGAAAATGAAGTATTATGTACTTACAATTTATTATATGCATCTATATTGTTCATTGGACCTTATTATGGTATTCATTATATTAATTTGTGGCACTTCTTGTATTTTACTGTACCTTTCACTTATTTTTTTAATTTACCAGTTGTATTTAATCATTGTGTGTATGATTTTTCCACACACATTATTTATATATAATATATACACTATTGATCATGCTATTCTTCTTCACAGATTAGAAAATTTAGTAGGAATTAAGGGTACAGCCCTCTCCTGGCTCAGATCCTATTTGACCGATCGTTATCAGTATGTAGACTTAAATGGTGATTATTCTGCATGTTCTCTAGTGGAGTTTGGCGTTCCGCAGGGTTCAGTTTTAGGCCCACTGCTTTTTTCCCTTTACATGCTTCCTCTGGGCAACATAATCCTTAAGCATGGTATTAGTTTTCATTGTTATGCTGACGACACACGGTTATATGTCTCAGCAAAACCTGATGAGAAAAACCAGCTTACTAAAGTTGAGCAATGTGTGCAGGACATAAGAAATTGGACGCTAATTAACTTCCTTCTGCTTAATCCGGATAAGACAGAAGTTCTAGTCATAGGACCGCATACAGCTATGAGTAAAATCTTAGATCACACCGTAACTTTAGATGGCCTTTCTGTTCCATCAAGTGCAACAGTAAAAGACCTCGGCTTGATTATAGATTCCAGCCTTTCATTTGAAGCTCATGTAGATAATATCACCAGGATAGCATTCTTTCACTCAGACATATTGCCAAGATAAGAAATATATTGTCGCTAAATGATGCAGAAAAACTAGTTCATGCTTTTATCACTTCTAGGTTGGACTATTGTAATGCCTTACTGTCTGGTTGTTCAGCTAGGTGCATAAACAAGCTTCAGCTAGTCCAGAATGCAGCAGTGAGAGTCCTCACTAGAATCAGAAGATATGAGCACATCACCCCTATCCTATCTTCACTGCATTGGCTCCCTGTGAAATTTCGCATTGATTTTAAAATACTACTCTTGACATATAAAGCATTAAATGGTCTCGCGCCGCAGTATCTGAGTGAACTGCTAGTGTCTTACGATCCGCCACGCCTACTTCGATCAAATGATGCAGGGTGCTTGTCAGTACCGCGTATTATGAAAACTACAGCTGGGGGCAGAGCTTTTTCTTACAAATCCCCAAAATTGTGGAATAGTCTTCCAAATAGTGTTCGGGACTCAGACACAGCTTCAGTGTTTAAGTCTAGGCTAAAAACCTATTTATTTAGCCAAGCATTTTATAAATAGATTTGCCTTAGGTAAAGGAGCAGATCTGGGGGACTCATGGACGTAGAGTATTATGGTGAACTGGTATGTTTAGATGCTGTCTTCCTCACTCTCATTTGATCACTCAGGTTTGTTGACGGTGAGGTGATTGTTTGCTTTACATCTCAGGGAGCCCTCATGTTTGTGTTTCCTTCTGGCTCTCCCTTTTAGTTGTGCTGTCATAGTTAGTCCTGCCGGAGTCCCTGCTTGCACTCTACAGTAAATATACATTCACATTATACATTATGTGACTGTGACCATACCTAACTGCCATCTCTCCTCTTCTTCTCTTTCTCGCCCAATTTCTCTTTCCTCTCTCCCCCTGTCTCCACCTTTCACTCTTTCTCTCTCTCTCTCTGTCGAGTTACACATGTCATCCCTGAGCTGCCAGTGATCCAGACTCCCTCTGCCCTCCGGACCTGTCTGATCCATCCTGGTGCCCCGCTTCTGGTTGGAGGCCTTGTCGCATGGATGCCCCGTGTGTCTCTTTGGGATGCGTCTGGTGTCTGGGGATGATTCTCTCTACTTAGAAGATGGTTCTGGCCTCGACTGGTGTTAGCAGCTGTTTCACTGAGGACTTGACAATTCGATTGTTCTGGACTGGAACTTTCTACAAGTCTATGCATCTGAGTCTCCAATAACTACCTGGACTCCATTTTAACATCAGTTAACATCAACTATTATAGCTGAACTGCCTGCCACCTAAGACACTGTATAAATGCAGATCATTTCCTGCTATCTGTTTCACCCAGATGAGGATGGGTTCCCTGTTGAGTCTGGTTCCTCTCAAGGTTTCTTCCTATAACCATCTCAGGGAGTTTTTCCTTGCCACTGTCGCCCGCAGCTTGCTCACCAGGGACTATCTGACCATTTTGATACATACACATTCACATTCCCTACAAACTTATATAATTCTTTTGATTGTGTAAAGCTGTTTTGAGCCAATGTCAATTGTTAAAAGCGCTATACAAATAAAATTGAATTGAATTGAATTGACTGGGCCAGAAGACGTTGACAGCCGGAGGGTGAGGGTGAGTCTTTTTGTGCCTGCTGTGGGAGGCTCTGTGGAGTTGGCAAGCGTGTTCTTCACCGTAGAAGGTGTAGTTAGCTTCTCTGATTGTTCCGTTACCAGCCAACCGGGTCTCCTGAAGAGCAGCAATGTGGATGTTTAGTCGTAAGAGCTCCCTGTCGATGATGGCAGTCTTCCTTCCATCATCGATCTGCTGAAGGTCTGCAGTAAGTCCGGGACTCACAGTCCGGACGTTCCAGCTAGCGAAACGAAGAGCTGGAGTTTTCTTTCTTATTATTTTCTTGGAGTGCGAGTGTTTTGTGGCCCACTTTTTGAGAGATGCCTCTCTAATCCCCACGCACCCAGTGGGGCAGGTGGGCCATGGCGGGACAGCACCTAATTGACTGGGGGCTACCCAACTTGAGGTGGGCGGTAGCTGTCCAATGAGGCACGATGGCCTCTCCCACCGTCGAAGGAGCCCCCTGGCGCTCATTTCCTTCGCCAATCGGTTGAGCTTATAACCGGTAACTGCATCCTCCCGTGTTGAGTCGACATCTTGCGATGATGCTGGAGTGTCCTCTCCAGTGGAACTACAGAGACTGGGCAGGGTGATATGGAGGGACAGTTGTTGCCCACGCAGCAGTCCCCCCTCTCTTCACAGCTGAAGGACCCAATGGAAAGACAGAGTCAATACATCTTGGCTTCAGCTGCGCCGCAGGAGTTGCCGGCATTGACAATACAATGTCAAGCCGCCTTAGGGACTCCAGTTCCGGATTTACTGTCAGGGTTTACTCCCTTAGCCTTTCCCATAAGAGGGTACGCCGCAAGGCAACGGAGGTTTGGAATCAGAGTTGCCTTCTCCTAGGTGAGCTACCATCCAAGGTTGACGAGCCCCACCTGCCCTAAGGTATACCTCAACTATGAGAGACAAAATAAGAAAGAAAAATCCAAAATAAAATCACATTGTAGGATTTTTAAAGAATTAATTTGCAAATTATGGTGGAAAATAAGTATTTGGTTACATACAAACAAGCCTGATGTTTTAGAGGCTTCTCTGTCCTCCACTCGTTACCTGTATTTAATTGCATCTGTTTGAACTCGTTATCAGTATAAATGACATCTGTCCTCACTCTTAAACAGTCACACTCCAAACTCCATTATGGCCAAGACCAAAGAGTTGTCAAAGGACACCAGAAACAAAATTGTAGACCTGCACCAGGCTGGGAAGACTGAATCTGCAATAGGTAAGCGGCTTGGTGTGAAGAATCAACTGTGGGAGCAATTATTAGAAAATGGAAGACATACAAGACCACTGATAATCTCCCTCGATCTTGGGCTTCACACAAGATCTCACCAAGTGTGTTCAAAAAGATCACAAGAACTGTGAGCAAAAATCCCAGAACCACACGGGGGGACCTAATGAATGACCTACAGAGAGCTGGGACCAAAGTAACAAAGGCTACCATCAGTCACACACTGCGCCGCCAGGGACTCAAACCCTGCAGTGCCAGACGTGTCCCCCTGCTTAAGCCAGTACATGTCCAAGAAGCCCATCTACTATAAAGTTTGCTAGATAGCATTTGGATGATCCAAAAGAGGATTGGGAGAATGTCATATGGTCAGATGAAACAAAAATAGAACTTCATGTTTGGAGGAGAAAGAATGCTTCCAAGTTGCATCCAAAGAACACCATACCTACTGTGAAGCATGGGGTTGGAAGTATCATGCTTTGGGGCTGTTTCTCTGCAAAACAGAAACAGGACAAAACAGAAACAGGACAACTAATCTGTGTAAAGGAAAGAATGAATGGGGCCATGTATCATGAGATTTTGAGTGAAAACCTCCTTCCATCAGCAAGGGCATTGAAGATGAAACATGGCTGGGTCTTTAATCATCACAATGATCCCAAACACACCGCCTGGGCAACGAAGGAGTGTCTATATATATATATTTTTTTTTTCCATGTCTCTTTTTAGTTCTCTTTTATCTTTTCACTTTTTTTTCCCCTATACCTATACCATACACATGGTGCACTGGCTTCTGAAAGCCTAAGTAATCTACAGTACCCGCCAGGTGCTTTGATTGCCAATATGGCAGGACTGTGTACAACCGTGCCCGTCTGCCGCTCTGCTTACCTATAAATCTGCGTAGATGTACGTGAGATTGCCCATCGCGCAGACGGCCATGTTACATATTCTACAATTCTACTAGTGAACACTGACCTCTTGTATGAGCCATGTGTATATAAGAGGTGGTATCAAAATGTTTTGAGATTAGCTCTGTTTACAAGGAAGTACTTCATAAATCTTTATTTATACACTATCCCCTTCAAAATATTACCCTTGCAAAGCAATACAGCACTCTCAGCGCTGCTGCCACTTCTGGAATATGTCCTAGAAGTCTTCTTTTTTTATGCTTGTCAAGCAACTTCTGCAATTTGCACTGGATTTCCACAGTGGTGTTAAAACGGCGACTCCTGACCCTGATTTTCTTTCTTGTGAAGAGAAAAAGTCTGCAGAAGCCAAATCTGGTGTGTAGGGTGGTTTGCAGAAGTGAGATTGGATTAGATTAGATTAGACTAGATTAGATTCAACATTAATGTCACTGCACATTTAGGTACACGGTCACAAAATACAGTTAGCATCTAACCAGAAGTGCATTTTTGCAGTGCAGAATAATTTGCATACTTATACACAATATATAGTGAACATCGTGTATATGTATAAAGAATAAAGAACATGTACAGTGAGTATACAGATCATGTTGTTTCTGGCGAGAAACTCACGTGTGAGGAGAGCTTGAGGACAGGATGCATTGTTGTCCGGGAGCGTCCAGTTTTTCACAATCTGTTCACTGCTGAGTGCCCATTGTGCACTGTACTGTATGACACAATGACAATGGCAACAATGTTGTGGATTGTTCTCCGACAATCTTAATGCACAAGTTGCCGAAAGGTTTTGAGATTTTTTGGATTAAGGATTAAGTTGTTACGGTCGTTCTAATCTCTCATTGTTTTCCAGTGATGTTTTTCTGCTCGTGAAGTGTGGGTGCCACTCAAAACACCTCAAATGATTCACTCCATAATTGCCGAATCATGTCAAACGTCTTTTGGAACACTGACTTATGTAGATCTGTGCTCCCTGTGACTGTGTGTGCAGCCTTGTGCTGCCATCTGTTGTTGGCATGTTACAAAACTAGTCTTGAAAGTTTTTGATACCCCCTCATACTGTATGTACAGTATGTGTGTCATGGTTACTGTGGTTTCATAACAACAAAACTTGGCTCGGTCACTGGCAAGGTGGCTTGTCCACAATTTTTCACTTCACTGTGCTAATCAAAAGATAATCTACAGTAGTTTCTCACCATATGGATGACCACAAATGGCAGCCAATGAATACTGTAGAGATGTCTTCAAAAATCATTGTATCCACGTAGCACAGGCCCATTTCAACCTCTGAGCGGCGCAATAAATGTGGAAGGAGGAATGCTTTTCCTGAAGGGAAAGGAGGCTCAAAAAATAATAAAAACATCGCAGAATGACATAGAACATAAACTAATGTTACCCAGTTTATGTTGCTTCTTCTTTCTTCGGCTTGGCATCAGACAAACCAACTACATGCCTTCCTCAACCTTTTATATTAGACTGTGAATTTACACAGGTGTGCTCAGGAACATTGACGATGTTATGTAAAAGCAAACCTGCAGGGAACTGGGGAGGGGCGAGCAATTGTATTCAGGCATGCGTAATGTGAAAACGACCTTAATGAGGCATCTGTCCTGGTTGTAGCTGATCGAAAAAACTACCTGAATGTTGACACAAGAGGAGAAGTGCCTAGTTCCTAACTTTGGCCATACCACACTAATCCACTGTAACAACATACCCCGTCATGTTTGTCCTTTACTGTACCTAATAAAACCTTTGTAATGTCTGATCAAAAGATTCTGTTTTAAGAAGATCTCTGTTAAAATATACTTAGGACAACCACATTTTCTTAGGTATTTTTCCTAATATATTGCCATTTCTCTACTGGTTTCCACATCTTAGAACTCTGAACACGTTTATTAATGTTGGTTAATGTTTCATAAACTTTAGTTCTGCATGAAATGCTTTTGAGATAAATTTACGTAAATAGAAGTAACATTTTAGGGCAAAACAAATAAGAACCAGCTTTTTTACAATGCTCAAAACTGGGAATGGTTTTAACCAAACCCCAACAGTAAAATAAACGGTCTGGTATTAAGCTTGAGCAAACAAGTGGTTATGATTTAAACATTGCGCTGCTGTCTGAAATGATTTAGTACATGGTCTGCTCAGAATGAAAGGCCTTTTCTAATGCATGTATAAGTTCAGTGTAAAAGTGTAAAAACACTGATGGTGTTTTTGCTGTTTAGGCAATGAATACCAAAATGAAGCTTCTCTGTATGTATCTGCTGCTGTCATAGTAAAAGTTCAATTCCTCCTTCCTTTGTAAAATACAGGTCTGTTAACTAAACGACTACCCCACAATGTTGCGTTGTTACACACTCTGATTACTTTTCCTTGTGCCATTATTCAGCATTCAGCAAACGTCTTCAAATGACATTAAACTCCTACACCAGCTGAAGGGTTGAGTTTAAATAAAACAATCCCAGTCAGTTGTGTAGGCTGCTGTCATCATGTGATTACTTAGATTTATGCAAACAAACTATTGAAACCCACACAACCGTTCTCTGTGGAAATGGGAAGGAGGGATCAACCTTAACATCAACTGAAATAATCACAAATATCTGAGCATTTAGTGTCTTTAAAGATTAGCTACAGATTCATCAGGACTCTTCATGCCGTATGCACAAATTGTCTGCCTTTCTTTGTGCTCTGCATGGTTATTAAAAGGGGTAAAAGTGCCCAGTCTTTCACCAGGCAACATGCAAAACATTACCCAAAGCTAACCAGCACCAACTTTATTCCTAATCACTTAAATGCTATTTAAGCCAGTGCCCCAAACTCAAATTAAATTCCCAGACTTTTGTAAGTCATTCATTTTGGCGCATATCATTTATAGAATATTCAGGAACTACAGTGAACATAATAGTCAAGTTTATATGCAGACCTTTGCAAAAGTTTGGGCACCCCTTGATAAATAACAGATTGGTGATTTTTGTTTTTATTGAAAAGAAGTTAACACAGAGTCTCTTGGAAATAGGAAAACTGCACAATTTTCACATCAGCAAACATTAATACATAGTTACTTCTTATGCCATTTTTTTATTTTTTTCATTTCATTTTCTATACCGCTTAATCCTGTGTTCAGGGTCGCGGGGGCCTGGAGCCTATCCCAGGAGACTTCGGGCACTAGGCGGGGTACACCCTGGACAGGGTGCCAATCCATCGCAGGGCACACACACATACACACACTCACACACCCAATCACACACTACGGGCAATTTAGGAACGCCAATTAGCCTAACCTGCATATCTTTGGACTGTGAGAGGAAACCGGAGTACCCGGAGGAAACCCACCAAGCACGGGGAGAACATGCAAACTCCATGCACACAGAGACGGGAATCGAGCCTGGCCGGGGAATCGAACCCAGACCCTGGAGGTGCAAGACGACAGTGCTTTCTTATGCCATGAATTGAACAAAAATAAAAACAATATTATCACACTGTGCAAAAGTTAGTGCACCCTAAGAGTTCCAGAGTCTCAGATTCTATTTACAAGGTTTCAGACCTTAATCAGCCTATTAGATCTGATGCATGGCAACAGCTGTCATTAGTAAATGCCTATTTCAAAGCTTTACAAGTACTTTGACTCTTCAAACCTTGTGCACACACTTGCGGACACACAACATGAGTGTGTGGGCTTTGACTGAGGCCACTTTAAGCAGCTGTGTAAGACTTTGAAAATGAAAGTAATTGATGCCCACAAGGCAGAAGAAGGCTACAGTAAGATAGCAAATTGTTGTTAACTTGCAGTTTCCACAGTGAGAAATGTAGTTTAGAGATGGCAGTTCAGGGGAACTGTGGAGGTCAAAATGAGATCTGGAAGACCAAGAAAACTCTCTGCTCACATGCTGGTCAAAAAGACAAATCAAAACCCCCATTTGACCTCAAAAAACCTGCAGGAAGATTTAGCAGACTCAGGAGTGGTGGTGCACCGTTCCACAAGACCTTCATGGAAAAGTCAGCAGAAACAGGTGCTGTGGACTGATGAAGTTACAATAGAACTCTTTGGCCACAATCATCAAAGGCATGTTTGGAGAGAAAAAGAAGCAGCATTTCATGAAAAGACACCTTGCCAACTATTAAGCATGGGGGTGGACCTATCATGCTTTGGGGTTGGGATGCAGCCAGTGACACAGGAAACATTGCACAGGTGGAGGGAAGAATGGATTCCACTAAATACCAGCAAATTCTCCAAGCAAACATTTTACACCATTCCTCTTTCCAGCTTCAACAGTACAATGATCCTAAACATACCTCGAATTCCACTATGGAATACCTCAAGAGATGAAGCTGAAGGTTTTGGAAAGGCCATCACAGTCCCCTGATTTAAACATCATTGAAAATTTGTGGGTAGATCTCAAAAGAGCTGTGCATGCAAGACAACCAAAGAATATTATATAAGTAGAAGCATTTTGCAAGGAACAATGGGAGAAAATCCCAAATACAAAAATTGAAAGACTTTTAGCTGGCTATAAAAAGCATTTGCAAGCTGTGATATCTGTCAGAGGAGGTGTTACTAAGTACTGATTATGTAGGGTGCCCAAACTTTTGCACAGTGCCATAATAATGTTTGAATTTTTAATTTTTATTCAATTTATGGCATAAGAAGTAAAAGGTAAACGTAAAGTGCAGGTTCATTTGTTTGTTGTTGTTGTTTTTACTTTACAGCAGTGATTTCATTGGTATGCACTCACGCGAGTGTGATTAGCGATGTTCCCTGCAAATTATTCCGATAAAACAGTCTCTCCGTTAATGTGTGTGTATGTGTGTGCACGCACATTACACATACACACAGCGCCTGCGCGCATAAATGTAAACACTTATCTGTCAGGATTTATTTTTACTTTTTTAAAGGTAAAGTGCAGGTTAATTAGTTTTATTTTTACTTTATAATTTGTATTCATTATTTTTATGTATTTATTTTTTTGGGCTGTAGAACAAATAATCTGAGATTCCATTATTTGTTATGGAAAAATTACATTTGGTTTACGAGTGTTTGGGAATACGAGCCCGCTTCCGGAACGAATTATGCTCGTAATCCAAGGTTCCACTGTACTAATCACCGGCCTGATCATCCATCATCATCTGCACCTGTTTCTGATTGGGTCATGCCCTAAGTTGGATGGCGTTATGCTTGAATGATTTACAGGTCATTGTGTGAGTTAACAACAACAACAAAAAAATAATAATAAATAATCTGAACCTATGGGGATTGACCTTAAAATGATGGCCAACAATTCAAAAATTATACTCATATGCTTGCACTGTGCAGCTAAACAAAACAAAAAAGGTTTTGAACAAGTGATGGAAAAAAGTTTTACACATTGTGTAGTCTATTTGACTCCCATACATAATTGTGGGACCGTATTAAGACACCTTTATGCTCTTTTTTTTAAATTAGAATCCAAAAAATATTGTAATGTAGAATGGAGCAGCTCTGAATTGCCTGAATCAAGAATTGTCTGCTACTTATGTATCAGTTTAGGAGATTAAGTCAGACCATTATTGATACTGGCATATAGATGGGTGCATTGCAATAGCGACTGTGGGAAAAAAAATCTTATTTTCTTTTGTAGTGTATGAGTTTTTTCTGTTTTGGAGCTCATATTTGTTTCTCGGTAGAAACATATAATATCAAAATATATAAAGTAATAATATAAATGTGCATGTACTATAAAAAAAAAAGTATTTACCTTATAAAAAAAAGTTTCCTACTCAAAATAAACGTAACAGCATTACTATCGATACTTAAATAATCCCCAAATGGTTATAGTGTTTTGGACAATATTCCTTGCTGATTCAACGTGGAGATGAAGTTATTATAATTGTAACAATAACTATCATTTAAAAAGTGCTCACTCCCTGAGAACTCTATCCATACAGTGAAAAATGGTGGTGTTTGCATCATGTTGAGTGGTATCCTTGGCCTGTTGGTTGCAAAGTGCTGAAACATTTCCACATTTCCACAGGTGCATAAACATACAGGTAACTAATCCACAGTTAATTATACTTTAACATGTATGAGTTGTGGGTTTGTGATTGGAAGTTTTAAAATAGACTTTCCCCTATCTTGCTCTATTACTATATTAAATTTGCATCTTGAGCAGTCACATTCTTCACTCACTCACTCACTCACTCATCGTCTATACTGATTTATTCTGTATTCAGGGACACACACACATTCACACACTATGGGAAATTTGGGAATGTCAGTCAGCTTAATCTGCATGTCTTTTTGAAATCCAGGGAGGAAATCCACCAAGCACAGGGAACATGCAACTCCTGGAGGTGCAAGGCGACAATCCTAACCACTATGCCACTATGCCGTCCCAGTCACACTCGTACTCACTCATTCATCGTCTATACCGCTTAATCCTGTATTCAGGGTTTCGGGGGGCCTAAAGCCTATCCCAGGAGACTTGGGGAACAAGGTGGGGTACACTCTAGATGGGGTGCCAATCCATACACACTCATTCACACACAACAGGCAATTTGAGAACAGCAGTTAGCCTAATCTGCATGTCTTTGTACTGTATGAGAGTAACTAAAGGGAGAAAGTGCAAACTCCATGCACACAGAGGTGGGAATAAAACCCAGGACCTGAAGATGAAAGGTGATAGTACCAACCACTACGCTGCTGTGCTGCATGTCACACTCTTGGAAAAAAATTATAATAATCTGATTTTATATACAATGTGCATTCTAGTCATGTGCACACCTGGCCCTTGAAAATCGATGGACCCCAATTTATGAAAAAGACGCACCTGTCTGTGGGAACTGTACGAGATCACAAACATTCATGAACACCACTTGCACATTAAAGGAACTCGGCTAGGAGTTATTTCCACATCCGAAGTACAGTCCTCAACTCACTCCAAGTGATTTCCACATGTTTGGGCCATTCCAGGAGTTCCTGGGAGGCCAGCATTTCCGACGTGGAGCAGGCAGCCAGATCATGGCTCCAGTGTATTAAGGCTGTCTACCTTTGATGGTATCCAAGCATGAGTGAAACACTTGGATAAATTCATTAGTGTAGCAGGGGGTTATATAGAGAAATAAAGTAGTTTTTAATTCTCATAACGGTGGTCGGATATTCTGCAAAATCAGAAATCCCAGTTTGAACTGAACTCTACTTTTACTATGTGAAAGTTGGTTGTACTGAATTGAAGATTCAGTTCAACTTTCCTGCATATCCTCAGTGTTATCTTGTCTCTAACATTTAAGCCAATAAACTTCTCTATTATTGTGTTGACAACCCGAATTTGCAACAAGTGCATTAACAGTCGTCTTCTCAGAGTCTCTCAATGTTTTTTTTCCATCTACACATCACTTTGGTTTCAATGTTGGTCTTGTGCGTTTGTTCTCCTGGTCTTAAATCAAAGTTCGCTTGAACCTCTGACAGGGGAACCCCTCCTCAAACAAAGGACTCTTTACGGCTCATTGAGGCCCTGTTAGTCCTACATAATTAAGGGAAGATACTTGTGTTCCCTCCAAAACATAAACAGAGACCAAATTCAGCTTTCAATGGCATGCCAAAGAATTACTTGAACACGACGGAGTCTAGCCAGACATCTACAGTTAACACTCACACAATGACTACACTATGAAAGTGACAGTTACTGAAATGAAAGCCTGCATAATAAGTTAAATACCATAATGATCAGTATTATGAAATACCTATGTCATTTGTCTTGCATCAGAGGTATACCGACCTCTCAAAACTTCACGTTTTGTCAATAAATCACGTCTGTAAGGCACTTTTAAACATTATGTCAAGATTGATGACAAATTGCAAGTCTTGATGGAAGAATTCATGCTATTTTCGTTGGCTGTTAGGTAAGGAGATGTCACAGCATGTTTCACTTGGACAGCCCAGGAGAAAGAGATGCTTTCAGCAATAATTATCCAGTCAGATAGAAACCTGTCTGCTTTCCTTGCATAAAGTAGAGGATATGCTCTCTAAGGAAAAACTAGCGTGTAAAAATGCCCAAGTCTGCTAATCCTAACTATGCAGCATGTAGGAGTTGAGTTTGTCACACACACACACACACACACACTATACAGTATATCACTTTCATCAGGAGTTTGTATTGCGCATAGGAGCACACAGACCATGCTCTTATTTGGTACAGAAAAATGCAACCAGACAAATGCACAAAAGCCAGAGCTACTCACTGTAATCCCAATCATATCAGCAAACTCTAAGTCTGAACATTTCTATTCATATCTATTTATTTTTAGTTTTAAAACTCAATAGTATCCTTTTCAAAGGGTCTGCAAAGGTTAAATGGATGTAGAGCTAGAGCTTATCTCTTAAGACATGGTCTTACTCTGATGTTTTGACAGATGTGTGCTTTGTGTGGCTGATCTCCATCTTTCCATCTATATTTTCCACATTAATTGCTGTTGGATCGTTTTTCATAAAGGAGAATTAGAGAATTAAGAAGGATTAAACATTAGGCTTTTTGGATGAATATACAGATCTGCAGCTGGAGAGAGCATGCAAGGTGAATAAGTGTAAACATCGTTCAGAGCTAATTTCAGATAATTATTTGAAGATTTGAAAAAAAAAATATATATTTTTTTTTTACTGAGACACAGAGGAAAATTTGAGGTTGTCATGCAGAGAAAAGTACACATCAGGAATATGAGTAATCCTGTTCTCCTGATGGATCAGATTGGTTTGGATTGAAATGTGAAGTTTGATTTATGAGCCTCCCAACACCTAGAATTAAATTTTCTATTCCCCCAAAAGCAGCCTTGTCACACAGGACTGCCTATAAAGACAGGGTCAGGATCCTGACAACAAGACACCCATGATGGCCGTTTCTGGCTGAGCTCCTCCGCATTAAAGGATTAAGATGGACAGGATGACAGCTTGATTGACTCGACTGTAATAGACAGGGAAAATGGTCCATAAAAGTTACTAAAAAACATGCAAAGCTCTCCATCAACTCACATATGATGTCATCCAGGGATGTGGCAAACTTTCCTAGCTTACGCATGTTAATGTGCCTCAGGGGCTACCGTTTGCTTGTTTACTTTCCTAAGAAAAAAAAATTAGAAAAAACTAATAATAGTCATACTAATTATTTAAAAAGTAAAGGAAACCGGTTATACATTGAGGCAACGGATGAAAATAGCCGGAATGGGTTTCAATGCCTTTCAGTATGCAAGGGTATTATGTCATTTTATCTTCCTACATATGCATTGCTGTTCCAAAAGTACACATGCTTGCATAAATGAACATATATTAGTAATTTAACTAAAAGATGGGCTCATGCACATAGTAAAAACTATTTCTTTATTAAAAAATCAATTAATTTAAAGTATGAATTGACTTAAATCTTACTCCATTTCTTATTCTTTGATGCACCAGAGGCCGTTTGTGTGCCTGTGCCGAAGTGCCATGCTGGGCCATTGTAATCGTGTAGGCATCATGACGACCAGTGCTGCAGCTGCTTCTAAACCCCTGTTGTGTTCCCTGCCCGCTGAGCCATTGTCCCATTCCAGGGCACCACACAATGCCAACTCTACAGGCTCAGTCACAGTACCAGGGTTTTTGATATCACCCTGGGCACACTGATCCAAAAAAGAGCTTGCCAGGACAGGCTGGTCAAGACACGTGAATACTTGCAGACAGAGCCTGCCCCCACTTCACAGTCAGGGAAGTGTGTAATCAGAACACAGCTCAACTGGCATGGTCAAGGATCATTCGGTGGGCAAATCAAGCATGCCCCTTTGGCACCAGTTACATTAACAGTTTGAACAGGTGGTGGTGGGTATGGTAATGCTAATATTTGTCAGGGTTTTCTGGGGGAAAGAAAGCTGCAGTACAATTTAAATTCAAGCTATTTTGGCATCATTTGCTTATTACAATCACTTGTTACACTCATTACCTTGTTAGTTTCCTGTATAAATATTCCACAGGTTATAATACTCAATGCTAGGATTAAATAGTAGAATGTAAGATGATGATCTGCTCCAGATTCATCCATAGCTATTGCATAACTACCTAAAAGTTTTTTTTTTAACAAACCATCATGAAGATGGAGCTAAAATCATAAATTGGACTTGAAGCATGTTTAAAGTGTAAAAATCAGAGAGGATGAGAGGGAGGGGGTGTCAAGGAATTGATTGGTAGCGATTGATTCAAAAACAGTGTATAATTCTCCTCAGTTGAGTGTAAAGAGTATCTATATACAGTACTTTACTTAAGGTAAAATTGCACAAATTAATAGTCAGGCATAAAAGTGACAATGAGTATTTAAGTTGGGAGCCATACTGTAGGCTGTGGTGGCCATGTTTGTAGGCCATGGTGTGTTCTGGCTCTTTTAGTAGTCTGCCAGTTATGAGCACTGACATTACAAGGTAAGGGCAAACCATTTCCCTATAGATGTGACTTTGCAACATACACATATCTGTTTTATTGCAAAGTCACATCTATAGGGAAATGTAAACGCTGCAGACAGATTTTAAAGTGTGTCTCACCAATTGTAAGTGTTAAATGGTATTTCTCAGTATCACACACCAATCAGCTAAACATTAAAAGCATTAACATTAAACCCACCTAGGGTTTGGATTTCTCCTGTGCCATGTCTGCAGCTCTGGCCCCTCGGCATCTGGATTTGTGCTGTGATGTCTAGCACCAGGACTTTGGCAGGAGATCCTTTGAGTGCTGTGGAATCAGGCTTGTTTGTCTGTCGCATTCCATGGGTACTAAATCAGATTGGGATCTGGGAAATTTGGGGGCCTTGTCAGGGTGTCCGCCCGGCACGTGGTGGGCTGTAGTGATCTGGGCATTCTGGTACCCTTTAATCATGACCAACACTAACTTTTTTTCAGTGATTTCAACTTATTTTTTTTTTTTTTTTTTTTGAGGGACATAACAAAACCCGCTGTGGTCCCCATTGGCATGTGTAAGCATTTGGTGCCTATGATCCGGTCACCAGTTTACTGGTATATAATTGATAATAAATGATTGGAGGTGGCACAGTGGTGTAGTGGTTAGCACCACCTTGCACCGCCGAAGTCCTTATTCAATTCCTGTCTCTATGTCCATAGTGCTTGCATGTTTTCCCCCTGCTTGGTGAATTTCTCTGATTACTCCGGTTTCCTCCCAAAGCCCAAAGACCTGCAGATTAGGCTAATTGGCGTTCCTAAATTGGCCATAATGAGTGTGTGAGTGTGTGTATGCATGCGTGATGGATTGGCATCCTATCCATGGTGTACCCCACCTCATGCACTAAGTCTCCTGAGATAGGCTCCAGGCTCCGCTGAGACTGTGAATACAGGATAAAGAGTTATTGACTACGACAAAGATCAATTATTGGTGTGATAGGTAGGTAGGTAGGTAGTTAGGTCGGTAGGTAGGTAGGTACAGTAGATAGATAGATCAGTTGCTGCAACAGGCCTGTTATTTGTATTTATGTTTATTATATTGTCTGTGACCTTCAACTTTATTACATTCCAGAAAATAGCATGGATGGATGGATGGATAGATATAGATAGAATAGAACAGAATAGAATAGAACAGAACTTAGTTGAAGGGAAGTGAATCAGACAGCAAAAACTTAAATTTTTTTAAACCCAATTTTTTTTCTTTTCATTCCCCGTCTAAGAATAAAGTCACACCTCATTAGTGCAAAAAATACAAATAAAATCAATGTTCTGCTGATTATCATATTTGTGTTCTTCAGTACTGCTTGCCAATAGTATCTCTCTATAATGTGTTTTTATAGCTCAGAACCCTTCCAGACAAACTGAAAGAACAAGACTTCATTAGTGCTTGCTTAAAATGTGGAGAAACGTGGAGTACATGTCTGTTAATTCCCCAGTGCACTTTAATGTTAAACAGAAGAGGATCCAATTTCTCACTGGCCAAAGATTTTATTATGATTGTTTTAAGCAGTTTAAACATTAATGTAAAGTGTGATTATGAAGTGAGATTGTAATTTTCTTATCAAGGGAAAGCAACATACAGTGGCTTGCAAAAGTATTCGGCGCCCTTGAACTTTTCCACGTTTTGTCACATTACAGCCACAAACATGAATCAATTTTATTGGAATTCCACGTGAAAGACCAATACAAAGTGGTGTACATGTGAGAAGTAGAACAAAAATCATACATGATTCCAAAAATTTTTTACAAATAAATAACTGAAAAGTGGGGTGTGCGTAATTATTCAGCCCCCTGAGTGCAGTCAGTTGCCCATAGACATTGCCTGATGAGTGCTAATGACTAAATAGAGTGCACCTGTGTGTAATCTAATGTCAGTACAAATACAGCTGCTCTGTGATGGCCTCAGAGGTTGTCTAAGAGAATATTGGGAGGAACAACACCATGAAGTCCAAAGAACACACCAGACAGGTCAGGGATAAAGTTATTGAGAAATTTAAAGCAGGCTTAGGCTACAAAAAGATTTCCAAAGCCTTGAACATCCCATGGAGCACTGTTCAAGCGATCATTCAGAAATGGAAGGAGTATAGCACAACTGTAAACCTACCAAGACAAGGCCGTCCACCTAAACTCACAGGCCGAACAAGGAGAGCGCTGATCAGAAATGCAGCCAAGAGGCCCATGGTGACTCTGGACGAGCTGCAGAGATCTACAGCTCAGGTGGGGGAATCTGTCCATAGGACAACTATTAGTCGTGCACTGCACAAAGTTGGCCTTTATGGAAGAGTGGCAAGAAGAAAGCCATTGTTAACAGAAAACCATAAGAAGTCCCATTTGCACAGCAAACATGTGGAAGAAGGTGCTCTGGTCAGATGAGACCAAAATGGAACTTTTTGGCCAAAATGCAAAACGCTATGTGTGGCGGAAAACTAACACTGCACATCACTCTGAACACACCATCCCCACTGTCAAATATGGTGGTGGCAGCATCATGCTCTGGGGGTGCTTCTCTTCAGCAGGGACAGGGAAGCTGGTCAGAGTTGATGAGAAGATGGATGGAGCCAAATACAGGGCAATCTTGGAAGAAAACCTCTTGGAGTCTGCAAAAGACTTGAGACTGGGGCGGAGGTTCACCTTCCAGCAGGACAACGACCCTAAACATAAAGCCAGAGCAACAATGGAATGGTTTAAAACAAAACATATCCATGTGTTAGAATGGCCCAGTCAAAGTCCAGATCTAAATCCAATCGAGAATCTGTGGCAAGATCTGAAAACTGCTGTTCACAAACGCTGTCCATCTAATCTGACTGAGCTGGAGCTGTTTTGCAAAGAAGAATGGGCGAGGATTTCAGTCTGTAGATGTGCAAAGCTGGTAGAGACATACCCTAAAAGACTGGCAGCTGGAATTGCAGCAAAAGGTGGTTCTACAAAGTATTGACTCAGGGGGCTGAATAGTTACGCACACCCCACTTTTCAGTTATTTATTTGTAAAAAAAAATGTTTGGAATCATGTATGATTTTCGTTCTACTTCTCACGTGTACACCACTTTGTATTGGTCTTTCACGTGGAATTCCAATCAAATTGATTCATGTTTGTGGCTGTAATGTGACAAAATGTGGAAAAGTTCAAGTCCTAAATCCTAAATCAAATCCTAACCTGAGCCACATAACAACTAAAGATGTTCTCAAAACTAACATGATACAATTTCACTTGTTGCAAATATTAAAGAGTTATTTGTGTTGTTTAAACACAACTGAGACAAGATTTAGGGTTCAAATTAGTAGGGAATGAATATTCTGCCATTGAAAACATAAGGAAGTTAACACAATTTAAATATTTAATCTTCCAATAAATTAAACAGTAGGATACCTGGTAATGAAATATTAAAACGATCTGACTAAAAAGCTGTCTTATAACTGTTTTGGTATATTAATACTATAATGTTTAAGACTGAGTGCATTTTCACTCCCTTATCCTCTCTGTCTCTTCCTTCTCTTGTTCCTCCATATAGTGCAGTAAGTTGATTCCAACAAATAAGTGCAGAGAGAGCCTTTTATGATGCATATCTACTATGTGTATCTGCGAATTCATATTGAGATGAGGTCACTGAATAAACAGATGAAATAAGTCACATATTGTACAATTTATCTTCGCATATAGAGGCCAATCTGACACGTTTGGCATTGAGAAGCATCTGGAGAGCTGCAACCTAACATGTCAGCTATTAAATGGTGCTTAGCCTTTGGGTTTGTTTGCACACATGTCTCGTAGTATAGTTTGCCATCTGACAGTGGACAATAGGCTAGTTGCTCTATCAGATAATTTGACGCTTGGCATTCAAAATCAGGAAATGTGCTGCGTTTTCTACTAATGAGCCAAATTTGATTATGGATTAGGAAACCAGGTTCTGCACCAGTGCAGTATCTTTAAACCTCAGCAGTGTAGTTAATTAAATTTAAATGTGATTTTGTCATACAGTAGTACTGTTATGCTAAAGAAATAAAGCTTTCATTTTGCAGGCTTTTACTGTAGATTCCTGTATGACCAGAGAGAGAGTTTGGTCCGCATTACCAATGTAAGGAAGCAACAACACCATGAAGTCCAAAGAACAGACTTGTTCCTAGTACATGTTGAACTCCACCACAGCTGCCCTTAATCACAGTTTTCAAGGCGCAAGCAAGGGGAGGTGGCTGTCATTTTGGTGACCCCAGGATGACATCACTGTTATTTGAAGATGATGTGGTCCTGGTGGCTTCATCAAGCAGTGACCTCTAGCATGGTTTGTATCTGAATGTGAAGGGGCTGCAATGAGAGTCAACACCTCCAGGTCTGAGGCCATTGTTCTTGGTCAGAAAAGGGAGGATTGTCCTATTCAGGTTGGAAGTAAGATCATTCTTCAAGTGAAAGGGAGGTATCTTTGGTCTTTAGAGTGAGGGTAAATTACAGCAAGAGATTGACCAAACGATGGGTGAAGCATCAGCAGTAATGCGGGCATTGTACCAATCTGTTTTGATGAAGAGAGAGCTATATCAAAATGTTTAAATTACCGGTTAATCTAAGGTCCAACCCTCATATGCTCCTCCAGAAGTGCAAAAAGAGGGCCGGTCTGCTGGCATTACTTACTTCTAAGATCCTTAGGCCCCTTAAGCATTCAAGCAGGTAAAACAGTCAATGGGAAGTGAAACCAGCCCATTTTTGTGCTCAAATACCCTTTTTTTTCTATTACCATTTTTCTATTAACCCTTGAATTAGAAAGAAGGTAATTGTGTCCTTAGACCATATTGACATGGACCTCATCAGCCCATGGGATTGGATGGCATGTAGACATACAAATGTACTGTAGCATGATATGAAGAAGTTGAGTCCTTGAGTAACATCTCAAAATGTAGTGTTGCATAGGCGCTCTACCTCCCAATGTCATAATCCCAGCAGAGATTCTGTTTACATTTACATTATGTTACACCACGTAAACTTTGAGTTGTTATTAATTAAATTGACTTGTACCAGCATATACAGTGGTGTGGAAAACTATTTGCCCCCCCTCCTGATTTCTTATTCTTTTGCATGTTTGTCACACAAAATGTTTCTGATCATCAAACACATTTAACTATTAGTCAAAGATAACACAAGTAAACACAAAATGCAGTTTTTAAATGAGGGGTTTTATTATTTAGGGAGAAAAAAAATCCAAACCTACATGGCCCTGTGTGAAAAAGTAATTGCCCCCTGAACCTAATAACTGGTTGGGCCACCCTTAGCAGCAATAACTGCAATCAAGCGTTTGCGATAACTTGCAACGAGTCTTTTATAGCGCTCTGGAGGAATTTTGGCCCACTCATCTTTGCAGAATTGTTGTAATTCAGATTTATTTGAGGGTTTTCTAGCATGAACCACCTTTTTAAGGTCATGCCACAACATCTCAATAGGATTCAGGTCAGGCCTTTGACTAGGCCACTCCAAAGTCTTCATTTTGTTTTTCTTCAGCCATTCAGAGGTGGATTTGCTGGTGTGTTCTGGGTCATTGTCCTGCTGCAGCACCGAAGATCGCTTCAGCTTGAGTTGACGAACAGATTTTTTGGTAAACAGTAGAATTCATGGTTCCATCTATCACAGCAAGCCTTCCAGGTCCTGAAGCAGCAAAACAACCCCAGACCATCACACTACCACCACATTTTACTGTTGATATGATGTTCTTTTTCTGAAATGCTGTGTTACTTTTACGCCAGATGTAACGGGACACGCACCTTCCAAAAAGTTCAACTTTTGTCTCGTCGGTCCACAAGGTATTTTCCCAAAAGTCTTGGCAATCATTGAGATGTTTTTTAGCAAAATTGAGACAAGCCTTAATTTTCTTTTTGCTTAAAAGTGGTTTGCGCCTTGGAAATCTGCCATGCAGGCCGTTTTTGCCCAGTCTCTTTCTTATGGTGGAGTCGTGAACACTGACCTTAATTGAGGCAAGTGAGGCCTGCAGTTCTTTAGATGTTGTCCTGGGGTCTTTTGTGGCCTCTCGGAAGAGTTGTCTCTGCGCTCTTGGGGTAATTTTGGTCGGCCGGCCACTCCTGGGAAGGTTCACCACTGTTCCATGTTTTTGCCATTTGTGGATAATGGCTCTCACTGTGGTTCACTGGAGTCCCAAAACTTTAGAAATGGCTTTATAACCTTTACCAGACTGATAGATCTCAATTACTTTTGTTCCTGAATTTCTTTGGATCTTGGCATGATGTCTAGCTTTTGAGGTGCTTTTAGTCTACTTCTCTGTGTCAGGTAGCTCCTATTTAAGTGATTTCTTGATTGAAACAGGTGTGGCAGTAATCAGGCCTGGGGGTGACTACAGAAATTGAACTCAGGTGTGATAAACCACAGTTAAGTTATTTTTTAACAAGGGGGGGCAATCACTTTTTCACACAGGGCCATGTAGATTTGGATTTTTTTTCTCCCTTAATAACGTAAACCTTCATTTAAAAACTGCATTTTGTGTTCAATTACGTTATCTTTGACTAATAGTTAATGGTTTTTGATGAGCAGAAACATTTAAGTGTGACAAACATGCAAAAGTATAAGAAATCAGGAAGGGGGCAAATAGTTTTTCACACCACTGTAACAGCTAAAGACAGCATTAAAAGCATAATTAAAATAATCATTCACAAAAATGCACAGTACTGGAGTCCTGCAAGCCCCCATGGGATTTTTCCTATTTGAATTATTGTACTGACTCCATAACATCATAGACATCATTAATAAAAAATTGTGAGTAACAATAAAATTTAATATGTTCTTGAACTGTTGACAAAGCTCCAGACTCCAGGGCACTTAACACATGTTAATTTGTCAGAGACTCAAGAATAGAAGAACCAGCTGTACAAGAGGAGTACTACCCATGTCAAGCTCCAAATTGCTCTTCAATTAACATGGCCCGTTTGAGATCACACAGTGGCTGGGAGACATTGACTATGAGGTTCAGCAACCATATTGGGTGATTCATGACAAATCTACCACTTAAACCACCTAAAACTGTGGAGAGATGTTGTTCCTATTTGGTAGTGGGTCTGGGACAGAAGGTAAGAATACAAAAAGCATGGCCCAAACCTCACCAGTCCACCTGAAGCAACCATCTATGGCTGTCTCAGAAGGCTAAGGTTGTTAAACTGCAGGACTAATTCTCAGATGTATTTTCTGCCCCTGCTCAGAAACACAAACCTCATAGATCACCACATAAAGCACCATCCTGGGTTAGTTATATGCATCCACTCCTATACACTACCTGAATACAAAAACAGTCATTCAAAATGAACTCTAGTGGTAAATGTGAAGTTGCACGCTAACTGGAGCAGTCAATTGTTCTTTGTACCCAAGTCTGATAGGACAGCCCAGTTCTGTGTGGTAAAGTCAACGGAGTATTGAAATTTGACATATTTCCAATGACCCAAATTAATGAACTGCTCCAACAGTTAGTTGCAGCTTGCTTGTATTCATGACTGAATCTACTGTAACAGGTATATTGGTAGATTGGCTTTACTTCATGGCCCACGAAGGAAAAAAGATTTTTCCCACCTCATTTGACTTATGGATGCATTTAAGTTGTACAGAGCCCTAGCAAAATTACGTTCAAATAAATCATGAACAGATTGTTCTGCCTATTTTGTGCATATTGTATGTCACTGCCTATTTAGAAGATATGATAATTCATTGCAATGATTAGAAGCTGTACCTACAACATTTAATGGCTCTGTTTAGATCCTTGAGACAGTTTGGCCTCATGGCCATTCCAAAGAAGTCATCAATCAGGAGGGTGGAAATATTGTATATATACATGTCTGTATCTGGGATTCCACTTGGGTCATGGACAAGTGCAACCCCAAATTGATAAGGCTGCAGTGATTGGACAGTTAGGGTATGTGGTGTCAGGGGTGTTGTCAAGTGCCCATCTCTAAAAAAAAAGAAATGCAGGCAGAAGAACGGAGAGAGCTAACACCCTGAGTGTGCATATGTGTGAATAAAGTTCTTGAAAAATTCAACTCTAAAAACTACGTAGAAGAGTCAACTTGCATAACATCCATCTGTTATTTTTACTTATAACACATGTTGTCACTAGGCTGCAAGTGGGAATATATTTTGGTCATCATTAATGAAAGTATGGCGGCACGGTGGTGTAGTGGTTAGCACTGTCGCCTTGCACCTCCAGGGTCTGGGTTCGATTCCCCGGCCAGGCTCGATTCCCGTCTCTGTGTGCATGGAGTTTGCATGTTCTCCCCGTGCTTGGTGGGTTTCCTCCGGGTTCTCCGGTTTCCTCCCACAGTCCAAAGATATGCAGGTTAGGCTAATTGGCGTTCCCAAATTGCCCGTAGTGTGTGAATGGATGGGTGAATGTGTGTGTGTGCCCTGCGATGGATTGGCACCCTGTCCAGGGTGTACCCTGCCTTGTGCCCGAAAGCCTCCTGGGATAGGCTCCAGGCCCCCCGCGACCCTGATCACAGGATAAAGCGGTATAGAAGATGAATGAATGAATGAATAATGAAAGTATTCATTTGGCTGTCCCATAAATGTCCAGTTTATTTAGCTTAATAAAGTTAATGCCTTAAAACTGTTATTTCATACCGTAATTTGAAAGGAATTGATACTGCATCATTTTGTACTTCTATTGTCTCTTCGAATCTCTCTGATGTCATTAATATTTCTTCTCCATCTGTGATACTATCTAATTACAACTCTACAATTTCTGAAATCCTACAGCAGCATGCTCCTATCAAGACCAGAAATGTCCCCGCCACTCACTCTTCTCCTTGGTATACCCCTGAGCTCCGTATTTTTAAGGCTACCGGCAGACTGCTTGAACGTCTTTACAGGAAAACCGGTCTTACTGTTCATTATTTGGCTTTTCTAGAATGTTATAAATCCGCTCTCTTTTCAGCTCGCTCTAACTTTATCTCTGCCACAATTAATAAATCGAGCAACAGGCCAAATGCATTATTTAATCTGATAAATAAACTTACCAACTGCCCACCTCAGGATGCTCTAGTATCCAATTAGTTTTGCTGCTATTTTTGGATTATTTGCTTGAGAAGACTAATGCTGTCCACCAATGTTTCCCTATTGATACAGAGCTCAGCCACCCTACAAATCTATCCAGTCAGTCTCTGTCTTGTTCTTCTCTGACGACCCCAGATTGTGTCTCTGAGCTAATCCTGAAATCCAACTCTTCATCCTGTCACCTTGATCCTGCTCCTACTTCTCTCCTGAGACTTTGTCACTTTGCCATCTCTGCACCTATTTCTCATTTCATTAACGCATCTCTTACCTCTGCTTCATTTCTTCTGCCACTTAAAACTGCTGCAGTTACACCTGTGCTCAAGAAACCCAACCGTGACTCCTCAGTTTTATCTAACTATCGTCCCATTTCTAATTTACCTTTCATATCCAAATTACTGGAAAGTACTGTTGCTGCCCAACTCCAGTCTTTTCTAGTTGATAATAATTTCTTCAACCATTTTCAGTCTGGTTTTCGCCCCTTCCATTGTACTGAAACTGCACTTGTAAAGGTAGTGAATGATCTACTGCTTTGTGGTGATTCAAATTCAAATTCAAATTTTTATTTGTCACATACACAGTCATACACAGTATAATATGCAGTGAAATGCTTACACGACCGCCAGTGACCTTAAAAAGAAAATAAAAGCTTGTACATAAAATAAATAATCAATAAAAAGGAAATACTAAAGAAATAAATTTAACTAGTAAAATTGACTGTACAATAAGGGCATAATAAAATATTGCAAAATATAGAAATATAGGGTAGATAGAGTATATATGTATATAGAATTTAAAGTGTCAGTGGTTGTGCAAATATGCATGAAAGGTGACATGTGCAATGGTCCAGATGTATAAATATTTAGTGCAAGTGTGTATGAATGTGTCCATGATTGTCCAGTCAGTGTTGTGAGCTTAAAAAGATGTTATTAGTCCTGTGTGGAGGTGTGATTGAGAGACCTTATCGCCTGCGGGAAGAAGCTCCTCCTCAGCCTCTCTGTGTTGGCCTTTAGGGAGCGGAATCGCTTCCCAGACCGCAACAAAGAGAACAGTCCATTACTGGGGTGACTGAGGTCCTTCATGATCTTCCTGGCCTTAGTCCAGCACCGCTTGCTGTAGATTGAGTGCAGGTCAGGGAGCTCAGTGCAGATGATGCGCTCGGCTGATCGCACCACCCTCTGTAGAGCTCGTCTGTCCTGCATGGTGCTGTTCCCGAACCAGGTCGTGATGTTTCCCGTCAGGATGCTCTCTATGGTGCAGGAGTAGAAGTTCCTGAGCACCTTGGAGGGCAGTCTAAAGTCTCTCAAGCGTCTGAGGTGGTAGAGACGCTGCCGGGCTTTTTTCACCACGGTGTTGATGTGACAGGACCATGACAGGACCTGCATGATGTGAACACCGAGGTATCTGAAGCTGTCCACTCTCTCCACTGGGCCCCTGTTGATGATGGGGGTCTGGTAGTTCCTCTCCTGCTTTGTACTAAAGTCCACTATCAGCTCCTTTGTCTTACTGACGTTCAGGAGGAGATTGTTCCTCTGGCATTCTGGTTCCTTGTCTATACTGCTGCTACTCGATCTCAGCTCTGCCTTCGATACTGTCTCCCATGATTTACTTATTTCTCGTCTCTCTGGTCTGGGTATGTGTGGTACCGCTCTTTCTTGGTTTTCTTCCTATCTCTCAGATAGACAATTTTATATTTCTGTTAAGGATTTTCAATCGCCCACCGTCCCCCTGAAGTGAGGTGTTCCCCAGGGATCTGTTATTGGCCCACTATTATTCACAATTTACATAATCCCACTCGGTCTGATCCTTCAACATCATGGTCTTAACTATCACTTTTATGCCGACGACATTCAACTTTACTCTATTTGTAGACCTACTCCGTCTGCCCAAATTGACAAAATCTCTGCTTCCGTGAAGGACATCAGAGATTGGCTTAACTTAAACTTTCTGAAACTTAACATGGACAAAACTGAGATAATTTTCATCAAAACCCCAGCACTCACCAGCAACATTTCCACCAATTTCACCCTCAAGATTGCTGGCTCTCACATCAAAACATCTACATGTACTTCTGTTAAAAATCTAGGAGTAATCTTTGACTCCACACTCTCCTTTCAACCTCACATTAAATCTGTCACTAAATCTGCATTCTTTCATTTACGCCGCATTGCTCAACTGCGCCCCTTCATCAGTACCAAAGTTGCTGAAACTGTCATCCATGCATTCGTCTCATCACGCATTGATTTCTGTAATGCCCTTTTCATTGGTCTACCTGCCAGCTCCATCTACAGATTACAATATATTCAAAACTCTGCGCCTAGAATTCTCTGTACCGCTTCTCTTCAGTGGGCAGCAGATCATTCAGTGTTATTGCTCCCAAACTTTGGAACTCTCTACCACACTCTCTTAACAACATCTCCGTATTTAAATCCTTACTCAAAACCCACTTGTTTTTTCCGAATGTTACACCTGAATCCACCTGTCCTCTGCATGTCTGTTTTTTTTTTTTTTTGTCTGTTTGTTGACTGTTTTCTACTCATTGTAAAGTGTCCTTGAGGTCTGGAAAGGCACTATATAAATAAAAAATATTATTCAAATTATTTTTTATTTATTTAGCTATTATTTTTATATTACAATTGCAACATGAGGGCTAATGCTAGTTAGTGAGCTGAATTTGCTGTGAGACTCTTGTTTGCTTGCTTGTATGGCTGAAATATGGAAATATGTGTCTTTAAATTTATTAAACTGTATGAAATGATATGTATGACACTCCCAACAAGTAACAGTTTCTGAAATAAAAATACAGGCTGTTAGATTTGGTAAAGCCAGGAATTTACCTGTGATCATTATTTCTTGACTACCTGAATGAAAAAAATACTATGATTGTGATGGAGAAATGTCAGAAATATTTCTGTGGGTGCCATTTGAATTATAATCTCCTCTGTTAGGTGGAGGTTAGGTAAACTGCATCTTGGAGTGGCTCGCTTTAAATAATTGGAGTGAATTTCACTGGCATACTGAATTACAGTTAATAGCAATCATCCCCCATCTAAATAATTACCTAAAAATGGTTAGATGTGCAATTTCAGACACATGAATGAGGTCACTTTTTGAATAATGTGGAATCCATGTATGACTCATATTGTTTAATAGCTATTGTTGGCACTTCCCATTCAAGTACTGGTGGGTGGTTATCTCACGCCCATTGCATGAAAAGCTCAATTTCCACCTCTGTTGAAATGTCAACAACCCCCCCAGCCCAAATAAATGACAGTCTGCAATTCATCATCTTGAGTGTTTCTCTTAAAAAAAAAAAAAAAAGTCATATTTACATCATGTTCATCAGTGAAAGAAAATGAGTCTTTGTTCTGATGCAAGAGGAAACCTCCAAAAAGAGAAGCATGCAGATAGGTACCCACATCCAACCTGATATGTGGAGTATTTCAAAGCCCATGTAAATGTCAAACAGTGTAAAACAATATTTAAAAGAATGATCAGGGTGGAGGGGCAGATGTAAAATGTCACTTTGTATTTAGAAGAAATTAGCCAGGGATCTAGTGATCAGTACGGTCCAGGCTTACTGATAAAAGTCCCTACGGGGCTGGCTTTTACTATTTTCCTGTTCCACTCTGTAACCGAAGAAACTCTGGGAGGAAACAGTAAGAGATGAGGACTCTGATTTCTGAATTCTGGGCTTTTATGGTTTCACCGGAGGCAACAGAAGTGGAACTATGGAGTTCGAAATGTGTGGCAAACTGATATTTCATCACCTTAGAGGCATTTAAATGACATTTTACATAACAGTATACTGGTATCAGTCCATGAATCTCTTAGGTATACCTGAGGAGCTTGCAGGAGAGAAGTCAAGAAACCCAGATGGAGAGAAAGAGCAAGAGAGATAGAGAAAATGAGTATGTGAGAGTGTGTGTTCTGGCTTATAGCCAGTCACTTAGCCTGTGGCAGCAATACATGAACCAGTATGCCAGCAGACACACCCTTTTCTTGTTGAATCATAATGTTGGCGATGTATACATAGACACACGAGCACGTGCACACAAACCCATATGTATGCAGGGATACCAGTACAAAAGCAACATAAAACCAATAAGAGATTTATCATATTAAAAATATATATGTATATGCTTAGACATTATTCATCACTGAATGTGAGGATAAACATAGTACAGAGTGAATAATCTCAGGGCACATAGTGGGTCTTCACATGGGCTCATGCCTTAATCCTGCATGAGTGTGAGGTGATATTAAAAAGCTGAATCACTTTGCTGTTCTTTTTACTCTGTCATCTTACAGACACATATAGAGAAAGTGCAAGGAAGGAGAGAGAGACATCCATTTAAGACTGAACTAATGCAATTCCATCATCTCCAGTGCCCCAGGTCACGCTTCACTAAAGGCAGCGCTCCTGAAACAAAGGTGCATGTTCAAAAGCTCCCTGTCAGTCCACATCTCTTCACATAAGCAGGAGTGCCTTGGCCCAAACGGAATAAAAGCCTCTCAGGTTTCATCACCTGCATGGGTCTGGTTAGAACCATTCACAGGGCCTCTGGCAAGCAGACAGCGCAGGGATGAAGGAGGGGGTGGGGTTGATTTGGAGGGCGCCTTTACTCTCTCTCTTAACCCTTTCCTGCCTCTGTGTCAGACACACAGAAGCGAGAATAGCGAAACAGTGCAAAATAGAAATGATGAAATGTGTGTGTGGCCAGGTTAGTTGAGTAGGTGTTTTTGATGCACATCCAAGTCATTAAGTCAAAACATATCCTATCATGAATATAACTGAAACGACCTGGTAATCAGAGGGTAAACTGGGTATTTTATGAGTTTTGAAAATGTGACTTCATCCTTTTCTGTCATTGGAAAAATGAATATAATGAATAACCTAATCTTTAGGGATTCTGAAAGACCTCCAGCTCCACCTGTCAAAATACTGTATCAGCCTGTAGCTCATGAAAAATAACAGGATTGCTATTTGTTATTGTATGAGGATTCACAGAATGAAAAGCTCCACCCAAAGTCAAAGACTGATTCAGAGATTACTCCGGTCATTTGAGTCCTTAACCTGGTGGAGTAACAAGAATTAATAAATTATTCCATGAACTAAATGATCCTGATTCTCAAGCAAACAGCTTTACATTTCACTCATCCTGTAGTGACATAATGAACAAGAAACCTAACTGAATATGAAGCAAAGCATAACATTGTCTTTTATAGGAGACGTTTACAGTATAATTTGAGTTTATTTTTTGCAAGTAAAAATTTGACTTAAATCGCAATGAAGCCTCAACAACTATGGATGAACTTTTTGTAAGTAACTGCTCTGATCTTGCTAGTGCACTTTTTGTCTGCCTCATTTCCATTAAGATTTGCGACATATTTAGTATGACAGTATCTGGCTTAGGCGGCTTATTTGGCTTAAGCGGCTTAGTGGTTAGCACTGTCGCCTTGCACCTCCAGGGTCCAGGGTTCGATTCCCAGCCAGGCTCGATTCCCGTCTCTGTGTGCATGGAATTTGCATGTTCTCCCCGTGCTTGGTGGGTTTCCTCCGAGTACTCCGGTTTCCTCCCACAGTCCAAAGATATGCAGGTTAGTCTAATTGGCGTTCCTAAATTGCCCGTAGTGTGTGATTGGGTGTGTGAGTGTGTGTACAGTATGTGTGTGTGCCCTGTGATGTATTGGCACCCTGTCCAGGGTGTACCCTGCCTAGTGCCCGAAGTCTCCTGGGATAGGCTCCAGGTCCCCCGCGACCCTGAACACAGGATTAAGCGGTATAGAAAATGAATGAATGAATGAGTATCTGGCTTTATATCTATTGGGAAGCGGATTTACTGAATACATTTCCTAAAAAAGAAAACAAAACCTTCATCCTCTATAATGGGAAACCATTTTATTGTAATCTTTTGAAAAGATTTTATGAATTTCAGATATAATTCTCAAACTAAATTAATAATACTGAACATTCTGAAATTGATCATTTAGAACATGTTGTTTTGGAAAGATATCGATAGCACAATGATGTTTAATTGTGAAGGTGCTCTTTAATCTTCTATGACAGCAGCTCTGACACGTTGCTATTCAACTCACTGTACTGTATATTTATTGACATCATGAATTTCCAGTGTCAGTGATTGATAAAGTTTTCTTTTACTTTAACCTTCTCATACCTAAACTCTAATGTGAACCTTGTAATTTCTACTCACTCTGGTTTATTCTCACTTAATAACTGTTAAACTTGATCCTTGTCTTCAAACAGGAGGAAGTTTAGCCAAAGAGCAATACACACCATTCTACATACAGTATACCTCATATCCTACGAGGATAGACATAATGTAGTTGTTAGAAAATGTTTTCATATAAGGACAGTGGGGTCTCATGAGACTATGTCATGATAGGCAATTTCCTTGTCTTATTAACTACAAGAGAGAGAATGAATGTGAGACTGCTTATAGTTGCTATAAGGAAGGTAATAACTGGAAGTAACAGATGTTCCACAACATTATCCCTATAGTAACTATAAAATATATGTTTAAAAGTATGTTTTTTTTATGCCACACAAATTCCTTCCTCCCCCAATAACAGGATACACCAAATGTTTTATCCCTTACATCCCAGCTGAAGGAAATTGGAATGAAGTATGAATGAAGGTTCTTAAAAGTGCTCTCGAAGCACTGTTAATGACCAAGATGTTGGTCTTTCGGCTGCACCCGGCAAGGAGTCGCCACAGCTGAATATCCAGTCCGCACTACAGCTTGGCACAGGTTTTACGCAGGATGCCCTTCCTGACGCAACCCTCCCATTTTATCCGGGCTTGGGACCGGCACTGCGTCCAGTGGCTGGGGTTTGGACACTGGCTGGGAATCGAACCCGTGCCTTCCGCATGGCAGGCGAAACACCTACCCCTGCAAGATGAGGATTTATTATTTTTTTAAATGCAGTAACCATTTTTGAACAAGATTAATAACAATGAATTACATGCAACCTCTAATTCAATGGAATTTCAATATCACAACTCTCTCTTGCTTTGTGAAATTTGTATGCAGAGCTTATGATTTTCATGTAGGCTTGATAGTCTACATTAATCTCATTTGATGTATATTACTGTACATACTGGTTGCTGTCATGACAAAGTGGATTTCTTTAAATGTTATTCAAGTATAATATAAGAGCTGCCTCTAATGGACCACCATCAGACAGGTTCGTTGTCACTTTCCGGCTTGTTTGATTGAAATGAACATCACTTTGCCCAAACTTGCACAATGTTGACTCGAACACGCTCCCAGACTTTTCACATAGGCTGCTTAGACTTGTTCTATATCCCAAGTCTAGCTATAAATGTGGTTCCCTTTGGGGGGTCACTAAAGCAACAACCTTTCTGGAGAAGATAAAAGTCTGATTTCAATCCAGAAATCCTAAATCCTTGAAAGACCGACTGTAAAGCGCACTTGTGACTTTTAACCTCATCTTTGAGTACAAGAAAATCCATGATAATTCGACTTTAGTCATAATAAAACAGAGGCATTCCAACAGCTGTGGCGGTGAAAGAGTGGAGTAGTAAAACAGATTATACATGTTGCTCATGACTCACACACCCAGAAGTGATTCTCTTTCTTTCTGGCCAGACTTATTATGTTGAATAATATGAGTAATGGCTTCCCTTTACAGTAAACGTGATAAGAATGATGAGTTTCTTAAAAAAAAAAAAATTATAATAATAAAAAAGTTTGGAGTTGCTTTCACAAAGGGCCTGCAGTTCAGGTGGACACCAAACAGGCTTGAGATGGCTGACATAATGACCGTTTTGTCTTTCTGCCTTGTTGTTTTTGTCAGCGTCCAGGGCGTCAATGTCATTTGCAAAAAAGGGGGAAAAAATGTGACACATCAAGTCACACCAAATCTGTAAGCTCTAGTTACTGGCAAGTGTAATGGTCATATGAAACCATTAAAACATCCTGTCATTGATCTCATTTGGCCAAGCTGGGAGAGTGTATGCATACAGTGTGTGTGTGTGTGTGTATGTATATATATATGTATGTATGTATGTATGTATGTATGTATGTATGTATGTGTGTGTGTGTGTGTGTGTGTGTGTGTGTGTGTTTTCAGCCTCCACATTGCCTCGATTAGAGGCTCAGTATGAGACAATGGTCTTTGTCAGTGAGAGTGATCTGGCTGTGCTCACCCAGAGTTGGACAGCATAGCCAAATGATCTAGCTGCTAAGCTTTTGGGCTCACCCCTAACCCAATAAGCTTGAAGAAAAGTTGCATTAACTTTTTCTTCTTTAGAAACTTATTGTGTTATTTTTCATACATTTGAATACCTTTCACATGTAGTAGTCTTTTTTTGATTATCTTTGTTGTTCATTAAGTATTGTGTGTTTCATTCGTTCAGTTGCTGCAACAGGCCTGTTATTTGTATTTATGTTTATTATATTGTCATTGACTGTGACCTTCAACTTTAATACATTCCAGAAAATAGCATGAATGGATGGATGGATGGATGGATGGATGGATTCCACTGCAGCATGCCCACTCTGGTCAAAATATTTGCATATGTACCCTTCTCATGCACACATTTTACTGTATCATTGATTTCCGCTAACTTTGCATCCCGCAGCTGGATAAGATTCAGTGTAGACTGACACAGCGAAATGTAATCACTGTCCGTGGTTGAAGACCACTTAATGGAAATCACATGTTAAAATTACAGGCTTTTCTAAACATAGGTTTTTCTTGGACGCCGTCTGCCTGTCAAAGTCTTGTCTCCACAGAAGAGCCAATGATAATTAATGGATTTACTCAACGCTCATAAATATTCCTTAAGTCAAAATTGAACATCGCTAATGAGTAAGTTTGTACGACGCTCACAATAGTTCCAACTATTATTTAAATCACAGGTTTATGTTGATGCAAAACTTCTTGTACATTGTTGTTTGTAAACTTAATCACGAGGGCACTCTACACAATAATAGGTTAATAATAAATGTATTTAAATGTTTTTTAGAAGCTCATAATATATTTGTGATTTGCGCTGTTGCCTTGCACCACTAGGATCTGGGTTTGATTTCCAGCCAGCTTCAATTCCCGTCTCTCTGTGCGTGGAGTTTACATCTTCTCCCCGTGCTTGGTGGGTTTCCTAAAGATACTCCGATTTCCACCCACAGTCCAAAGACATGAAGATTAGGCTAATTGGTGTTTCCAAATTGCCCATGTGTGAATGAATATATGAGTGTGTAAGGTATATATGTGCCCTGTGATAGATTGGCACCCTGTCCAGGGTGTACCCTACCTAGTGCCCTAAGATTCCTGGGACAGGCTCCAGGCCAGGATAAAGCGTTATATACGATAACACAACACTTCGGGATGTGTTAATGTAGGAAAATAAGCATTTTCAGGATGATAGCTCCTCCTAATATATTTCTTTTCCATAGTCCCATCCATATTTGTCATGTTATCATGTTACAATTTTTCAGCTATTTCTAGGAGTGATATTTATGAAAGTGCTCCAAAAGATAAATTGCTTTAGGACAGTGTCCTTATAAATGACAAATTTATCTACACTAGGGAACCATATTTTTATTAGACTCACATAGAAAGCCCTTTAAGGAAAAGCAAAATAAGCAGGGGGAAAAAAAAAAGAAAAAAACTTTGACTCTGACATGACTAGGGTTTATATTTGACGAAAGCATCTTCATTTTCAGGTTTTACTTGTCTGTCTGTAGAGGGATCACAGAGTCACCTTACAGTTTGAAATAATTAGACTTGATAATTACACAGCAGTTCGTGACAGCATTGTGTTTAGGGGTATAATGACACAGTAAACACTTAGACGAATGTTTTCGTTGTTTGACAATTGGCCATATCTCTGCTCCCCTGTTGCCTAAAGTGCTGCTCAGCTTTGGGTAATGTGTCACGACGTGCACGCTTGGCTCCCTAACAGCTCCCTAATTGCAGTTATTTTCCCAGTGTCGGCTCAGTAGAGGTGCTGTATGTTGGGACTGCAGGGCATGGCAGGGTCAGCCACAAAGCACCATCACCCAGTTTTTATCCATCAGAGAGATGTCTGTCTCACTCTCTCTCTCTCTCTCTCTCTCTCTTACACACACACACACACACACACACACACACTAAATTCTGTTCTCACACCGATCTGCACGCACTTGGGGAACACTTCGGTTTCTTTTGGCAAATGGATGAAGTTAGAGTTCGAAATGTGATCACGATTGAGGATGTGCGTGCAGATTAGTACGCTCTGACACTCTTCAGCTTGAACTTAACTTGACACCACAAAGCAGGATTCCTGAAAAGTCCACAAAATTGCTTGCATAACCACATTTAACGGCTGACAACTTTTTAGCATCCCATTATGGTTATCTGCATGACTTTTAACAGATTTTCTTTTTTTTTTTTCTTTCTAAATTACCAGTAACTGTGTGCATCATCTTGTCTAAATATAGACTGACATACAGTAAGTGAGTTAAGTTGGAAAAGAAACGCGCCATACTTCTTTCAGTTTCAATTTGCTGAGCCAAACATCCACAGGAGATCACAATAGGGGGAAAAAAGCTTGTCGGAATTTTAAATCATCAATGAAATGAAATGGACCGTGAAATAAGAGATTTCTGTTGCACAAGCCGCTATGTCATGTTGACAGGACAACTTTGGAATAAGCTTGAAAAAGTGGTGACCTGGTTCTTGGGCCAAGCAACAAATATACACTTACATGAAGAATCTGAGACTCTGGAACTCTTAGGGTGCACAAACTTTTGCACAGTGCGATAATATTGTTTTTATTTTTGTTCAATTCATGGCATAAGAAAGCACTGTCGCCTTGCACCTCCAGGGTCCGGGTTCGATTCCCCGGCCAGGCTCGATTCCCGTCTCTGTGTGCATGGAGTTTGCATGTTCTCCCCGTGCTTGGTTGGTTTCCTCCGGGTACTCCGGTTTCCTCCCACAGTCCAAAGATATGCAGGTTAGGCTAATTGGCGTTCCTAAATTGCCCGTAGTGTGTGATTGGGTGTGTGAGTGTGTGTATGTGTGTGTGCCCTGCGATGGATTGGCACCCTGTCCAGGGTGTACCCCGCCTAGTGCCCGAAGTCTCCTGGGATAGGCTCCAGGTCCCCCGCGACCCTGAACACAGGATTAAGCTGTGTCACTTTTTTTATTTACTTAATTCTTCTTATTTTCATTTTTTTTTTTTATTATATTTGTGGTAATTGTCTAGCATTAAAAAAAAAAGGTGTCAGTTTGACATATAGATTTCCCTCAATAAATGCCATGTTGTTGAACAATTTACCCCTCAGGAAAAACTGTAACATAGAATGAAAGTCTAGGAAGGAGTGAACTCAATGCAAGTCAATGCAATCTAGCTCTTAAGTGTGTTTCTAGCTTACTCCAATCTTTATCTCCTTTTTTCCCCCACTCCTCATCTCACCTCTCATGTAATGAATTGTGTAGATCTGTGCAAGCTTTAAGTGGATCCTGGGCCAGATTCCCAGTTGTGCTCTTTCCTACGGTAACTGTGCTGTAGCTGCACAGGATTGATGAAAGCCTGTGAGATCATTCATCAGAGGGACAAACTCACTGTGAGAACTTTCTGTCCTTATTTATGAAATTTCCCAATGAAACATGAAGCATGTTGATTTGAATTTATAAACATTTCTCTCCACACTTCAGAACTTGAAAATTTATGCCTAAATATGTGTCAGTTGGCCGCAGATTTAAACAATTTCAGGCCTTGATTTAAGGTTTGTGTATAAAAACACATGCAAACTTGATGATATCCTTAAAAGGCTGATTATCCGGAAGGGTTCACAAAGGATTACAGCTTTTAAATGAGCACAAATTGTCATGTATTTATTTTTCTCAAATTAATATTTAATTAAATAAATATACTATACATATGCACTTATAGTGTTGCGTAATCTGCCTGAAACTCAATCTTGAAGTCACAAGCACAAAACAGTAGGGTGCTTTTTCTAAGTAATTGCCAATTTTATTTATTTATCAAATATGACATATTTTCGGAATTCTTTACTAGAACAATCGAATACATAATTAAATTACACAAGTGCAAGAAAGTTTCAGGGCCACACAAAATAAACAAGCACCTCCCCACATGTTAAAATGACTGTCAATGAACAAATTTTTATACAGTAGAATGAAGCCTCAGTATACTTCGGGGGAAATACAGTATGCACACAAATAAAAAGAGACTCCGTGAGAATAAAACCCAATAATTTCCAGTTGAATTTCATCAATTACAGATGTTGGTGGCACTAGTTGGAGGCAATTAGTGGGTTTTCTCCGCGTACTCCGGTTTCCTCACACAGTCGACAAAAGACATAAGGTTAAGCTAATTGTCGTTCCCAAAGTGCGTGTGGATGACAATCAGGAGTCAAACTGGCAACCCGAACCCTCAAGTAACTGCCACAGAAACAACAGATATATATCACCAGGTTAAGGAGTATCCGTCGCGTGGTGTGCTGACTGAAGAAGAACAGATGTTAAGTTTCAGTGTGTATTTCTTAGTAGCTACCCTGGGTCAGCTACACGGCTCTTGGTCTGTCTGTCTGTCTCTTGCTGGATAGCTTCTTAAATATATGGTTTGTTTGATACATGTTTGTTTATATTGTTAGTTCAATCAAATATTATTTATTATTTATACCCCATTCTGCTCTGCATTGGTCTATTTACAGTATTTTCTGACAGATGGAGCAAGCTGTTTTATTTTATAGGAGGGAGGATCGTAGTGGGAGCACTGGGTATCAGGTGTTACTGTGTGTTAATAGAAAATGGCTGATGGAACAGGATTTAGCACAAATAGAAAAAAGGGAAAGTGAAAAAAGTGTCTTAATCATGTTGCAATGCGTTGTAAATAGGGCTATCTAAAATAGTGATGTAATACTCTGATCATGATATATTATTTAAGTTCATCCATCCATTCTCTCTACCACGTTTCCTGTGAAGGGACCTGGAGTCTATCGCAGGCACCTTAGGACTGCAATCACTGAAAACACTGATCAGTCTACAACGCACACCTTTGAACTGTGGGAGGAAACCAGGGGACCCTGAGGAAGCCCACCAAGAACACAGCCTGGAGATGCGATTTGAACTGATGACCCTGAATACCCAAGTGATGATGCTAACTATCAAGCCATTTAAGTTCAGCCTTTCACGTAAAAGGAATTTGTCCCCATGCAAAGGTTGACAAGTCTGGTTTTCAGTAGTGAAAATCTCCCAAAGCTCATATTTTAACAGTTTTCTATGCCAGTACCTTTTTACATGGTTAAATGTGCCACATCTCATCTGGTTCTTTCATGAGTTAATATGAAACACGGCAAGTGTTCGAAAAGTAGTAAGAAATGTACAGAAATGTTTGACATCTGGGTTCTCCGAAATGTTTATAGACTTTCTGACAGCGGTGTAAAATCTCTGTAGATAAAGCAATAGATCTGTGTATGTGTGTGCGCACGAAGATTGCGCTTTGTCAGACGGTGATTAATGGCTGTACTCTACCTGCAACCAATCCCGGCACTGAGGATTAGGCCTTATTTGTTTAGATTAGACAACATTTTCATAATATTTGAAGTTGGCTGTGTACCCAGTCGCATGATGTGTATTCATCATCAACGTACTGTATGTGTGATCACTTTCACAGGCTTCGTCATTCAATAGTTTAGTCATGCTGTCATTCGTATGCTTACAGCTTTCAAGCTGAGAAATTAGTTTTAAAGGCAGCAAGCAGATATTATTAGATGACTTCTGTTCAAAGTTCAACTTTGAAAGCAACTAATGCAGTTTAATGGAAATCTGTACAAACCTTTCCCCTCTGAATGCTAGGCGTGTATACAGAAGAAAAAACTGAAGCCTGCATATACATCGCTGGAAGTCAACTTGCATCTCAAGGATAAGATCTGCTGTTATGTGCATTCTCTTAACCGCATGTTCAGTGCTAGCATGCATTCACCACATTCAGTATTTCACAGTTTGACAGCCTTCAATTCAAGAAGATCCCCTTCTTTACCATTATTAGAGCTCAACTATCAACTCTCTGCTGTAACCAAGCATGAGAATGTTTGTACTTCTCATGTTACCGCACAAGCATGCACACATACGTGCACGCACTCATGCACAGACATATTTACTACACAGCTTAGAAGTATTCACTGAATTGTGTCTTGTTGCTAAACAAATAGTCTGTTAAATTTTCCCTATTAAAGAAAAGTAGAAAATCCTTATGCAAGGTATTTCCATCACAAATTCAAATGTAGCAACATCAAAGAAAGAGAGATAGGGGAAAAAAAGAACGAAAGTCAAAAATGTATGTTTTGGGGACGTAACATATTTCTCTATCTGTGACAACACTCTATGGAGCTCATGACACATTTCCCTTGTCCTCGTTTTCTTTAGTCTGTGTCCTAAATTACATACAGCTGAGCAATATTATGCATAGTATTGTACCACATATGGTGGAACAATATGAATGCATATGCTGTGTTTATTCCTCTGCATTTCTTATATACAGTGCATTATAATGAGACGTACAGTAACTTCTCCAGGAGTGTTGCACAATGTATAATACTAATATGACTATACTACTGTTACTGTATTTTACTGTATATAAAGTGGACTAAAACAATATGCATTAAGAATAAATACTGTATATATATATATATATATAGGACAATAAATAGACCGTGAAATCAACAGCCTCTCAAAACCTCAATGTTAATCAACAGCCATGACCCCCATACTCACACGCCTAATGCTCATGTTTATGTTCACCTCTTTACTAATTCCATGCACCTACTGTAGGCTCATCCAGTGTAATCAGAGTGAGTAATCTGCAAAGCCTCAGGAAAGAAACCGCTGCAGAGTTTTCTGGGGGTGGCATGGCAGTTCATGTAACTTCTGCCAGAAGCCATAGAGATGAAGATGTATAGTGTTATCAACTGAAAGTATACTTACTTTAATTGTTTTATGCTTGTTTCTACAAGCTACAGGTTAGGAATAGTTCAGTTAATTGCTAGGAAAAAAATATCACTGATTGCTGGCAAATATCCAACAAACTAGATTGAGTCTTTTAATGCACTCGAGTACTTGGATTATTGAAATGGTATCATAACAATTTTTATTTAACTTGAATAAAAAAAAATTCTATACATTATTTTTGGCCATTGTGACAGATTAAAAATGACATATTTAACTCCAGGAAAATAAAAACCTTCAAAAGGTCAATATGTCAACGTTGCAGCTGTGAAAATGTGCACAGTTATTAGCATTTTGCCATTAAACATACAAGATGTAGAAACTTACAGTAAGTAAGTCATAAGCTAGCTGCGTGCGGTAGCCTAGCTAGCCAGGTTTTTTCCATTTAAATGTATTATACATTTTTCCAATTGGTTAAACTCTTAGCAGTTTTAAGAGCACAATAGTAAATCCTGCATGAAAAGTGCATTAAGCACACAAGGGGACAGGGGTAGCTCAGTGGTTAAGGCATTGGACTACGGTTCGGAACATCCCAGGTTCAAACCCCACAACCACCAAGTTGCCACTGTTGGGCCCTTGAGCAAAGCCCTTAACCCTCAACTGCTCAGATGTGTAATTAGATTTTTAAAAAAACTTAAGTCGCTCTGGATAAGAGCGTCTACCAAATGCCTAAATGTAAAAAACACTTACACAATACAGTACATGTCTCAAAATCACTTCATTCTAGCATAACACTGGCTAAAGCTCTCACTCAACAAGATTTTGAGTGTTTTGAATCAACACTTTGGTTCCTCGTAACAAAATGATCAAAACAGCACTAACATTTGGCAATACTAAATGCATAATTTTATTTGTTGTGTACACAATCATACACAGAATGCAGCAAAATGCTTTTATATATATATATATATATGGAGTGAAATGCTTACTTACCATTTCTTAATTTTATCTCAGAGGATATCGTTTTATACTGTATACTGTATAAACCAAATTTCCAACACAAAATAAGCATAGTCCTTCATTGCTGTCCGAGATGTAATCAATTTAAAGGAATTCATCAATAATTCTTATATTTCTTAATAAAAAATTGCCATATTGTTTTTGCATTTGTTTTACAATTCCAAAATGGCAACATAGACTTCCTGTCTTTCAAAGATATTGCCCGCTTTATTGTCAGCTTTCACTGCATGTGGAAAGTGTCCATATACCTTCCACATCCATGTAGAAAAGAATTCCTGAATGGAAATGTTTCTCAGACCAATCTGTGAGGACACTGGTGTGGTGAATGTCACACTTTCCCAAACGATTACAAATGATGGCCCCCAAGACGTTCTGGAGGCCTGGCTCAATTTATAGTACTATTGTAAAATACAGTTCAGTCACATGTCCTTTTATAATACCAAATATAGTCTGCTGTTCTATATTTGGAGTATTTGCACAATATATGCCAATGTTAAGCATGGCAGATTTCAGTCCAGCCTCTCTCATGGAGAGACTTAGCCGATGAAAAATTATAGTGGCTCTAATGTCATCAGAGACTACTGATCTTGGTGTCTCTTCCTGCAGTCCTTCAACCACCTCCCCTTCTCCCACTCCCTCTCCTGGCCACTCTAGTCAAGATTCAATATTTAAAGAACTCTATTAATCCCAGAAGGGGAATTGCTTTGCCTTCTTATACTGTAGTTGCTCACTGTTTGACAAAGAAAGGAAGAAAGAAACACCACAAAGGGGGTTGTAAGTTCAGTTGTAAGGTCTCAGTGTGCTAACACTGATAAAGTGCAGTAAGTGTACTGTTAATATTAGTAATAAGTATATTTAAATAAATTGAAGTCTTTTCCAAGTAGTAACATAAGCCTTTTGTCTTTTGAAGGTTTCATACATTGCTTAAAATAACAATGCAATATTGTCACCCTCTGTACAGATGTTAATGAATGTGAAGACAAAAACACCTGGATAGATCATTAGGTACAGTAAATGGAGCTAATCAACTTTGGTAATTTTTCTGGTCTAATTTTTAAAATATGTTCTGTTTATTTTATAGATTTTGAATACACACCAATATGATGTTAGTTTTTAAATTTATCAAATTGATGTCTAAATTATTTTATTATGTTTTGTCTTAGAATATGTATGTTAACATATGGGGGAAAAAGTGTCTATCTGACTGAGACTACGTTCACATTACAAATCTGATGTTTTTTTTAAATCAGGTCTGAATGACATTCATATGCGGTCCGAGATCAGATATATTTCTGGTATGTGATTGTGTGACTTGTCATCATGGTCATCAGAATTCACTTGGCTTTTTACCTTCCACATACATAGAACTGTATATTTTTTAATGATTGTATCCATTGTTTGAAGTAAATTAGTGGCTGATGAGAACCTCATGAGTCTGGCTCGCAATGTGAACGTAGCTTTTGAAAAAATTAATGCATTTTGAAAGAAGTCACTGAATGCATTTTGTCATAGGTGGGAATCGAACCTGGCCAGGAATTAAACTTTCACCCTGGAGGTGCAAGGTGACAATGCTAACCTCTAAGTGATTGTTCTGCCTAAAATATGGCACCACATTTTAAAATGATGTGTAGCTTGGATGATGTAAAGCAGCTAAAATGTTTATTCAAATGGAGATTGGTAAATATCTACACTACTGCTTGATTGGCCATTTTGTTCAGTGTGTTTACATGTGTTTATGTGTACAACTCAGTCTTTGTTTATGACCTAATGCGAAGTCGGTCACATTGGAAGTGGTCTGAATTTGGAGACCAACGTTGATTGACGTTAAAGATTGTTACCAGGTGACTGGATGATTATGGAATAGAGCAGCTCCTTGCGTGCTACATCTGCCCAGGTTTGCTAAATGCATAAGGTCTGTTAAGGTCTGCTGGCTCTGTGACTGACACACACACATGATTCTTTTCTACCTAAGGCACGTTTGCTGTTGTGACAGTTTGGCTCTCGAATGTGACTTGACATGCTCAGCTACAGTATCTAAGACATAAAACTTGACAATTTACTAAAGTCAGTCTTGGGAGTAAAAAGCACATGAATTTGCAGCAACAAGGAAGGAAGGAAGGTTAGACTAGGAACTGTAGCTAGCATGTGCTGCATGTTATTTTATGACAGCTTTTAAATGAAATCCAGCAGAATTGCTATAACTTATAACTCTTTTGTGTGTTCTGCCTCTATACTTACAATTACTGTATATGTGGTGCGAGCTGGACTTGTAGTGACTGACTGTGACCTCTGCTTTGGGTGGGGTTTTACAATTTTGCATGTACAATACAATAAAATTCATTTTCCCACGTACTGTATGTTAGCTTGTGTCACAATCCCTTTTTGTTAAACAACATTTATTTAACAGGTTTTTTTAGCGCTGCCAGTGGGAAACCAGAACCACAAAGTAAACCGATATTACATTTGCTGTTTTAGAGCATTCTACCATAACACTGGCTAAAACAGTAACTCAACAATATTTGGAAACAGCACTAACAACACATGACATTACCAAATGTGTGTGTGTGTGTGTGTGTGTGTATATAATGTGTTTCTCATCTGTTCCAAATTGTCTTTAGATTTTTTTTAGGATGCTTTAATTTGTCAGATAGGTTTTATTATAAGTGATTTCTTGATTCAACAGGTCTGGAAATAGTCAGACCTGGGTGTGGCAAGTGAAAATTTATTTCAGTTTACAAAAAAAAAATGTGGTTAATCACAGTTGATAAATTATTTACTTATGGCTTTACAGCTTTTTCCCTTAAACTTTTTTTATATATATTTTGTATTTATTTGGGTTATATTTGTGTAATATTAAAATCATTGACAAATGTGCCAACGGAACTGTAACTTTATTTTATTTATTTATTTTAATCAATTTATTTACCAAATTACTTTTAGGTTAACACTGTTGCTAAAATGCAGATTATAATGTGTTTTTTTTTTGTAGTCATTCAATCTCTTTCTGTTTTTAAAATCAAGTTGTTGAGCTTTTTTCACAAATAATCTTTAGCCCATTTTTAAAAAGAACAAATAATAATTTAAACGTAGTTACTTTAATCCCACGAGCCAGGCTTCAAGCATTCATAAATTCCACAGTAAGACAATTTGTCTGATGTGGCAGATTACCAACACCAACAGACATTTTTCCATAGACCCTTGCTAAACGTGCACGATTAACTAATTTACTCACCACTAACAGCTTTCCAAAATAAGGAAATAAACTTGCAAATAACTTTTAAAAATGTCTTAGTGGTTACCATTGTCGCCTCGTGCCGGCAGGGTCGATGGTTTAAAACTCGCCTCCACTGTGCATTTGTGGATAGTGCATGTTTTCCCGGTGCTACAGTACAGTAGGTGGAACATTACTTTCTTCCCATGAAGACCTACAATATGTGTTGGCTGACTGACATTTCCAAAATGCCCAAAGTTTATGTGAGTTTGTGTGAGTTTATGTCCTGTGATTGGTTAGCATACTGTACTATCCAGGGTCTTGTACCCTAAGTTCCGTAGGACAGGCTCCAGGCCCTCTGTGTACCTATGTTGAATAAGCATGAATAAGCAAGGGATAAGGGATACATAGTTTCTTTCCCCAAGCAATCACCCTCATAAACAGTTGAACTGGATCTTACAACCGCCTTTAAATCATTGTTATTTGCACAAATCGAACATCCAGTATTGTACTGTATATTGTGTAAAAGCACCACCGTGCGTCCAGCAAACTCCCTACGGTACATGCATTTATTTTCATCTTGATGATTACAGCTTGCTTCTAAAATTTAATTACTCAATATGAAGCTTCTGGAATAAAAATGGTAAAAATATTTTACATACTATGTGGTCCTGGGAGGCACTGAAGTTGAGACTTGTTATAGCAAGAATTGTAGCTCACAAACATAGCAGAGATTGATTTGTGGTCATATTGTCTAATATAGCTCAAATGAGGTTAGGTTCCCTTTTGAGTCTTGTTCTTCTCAAAGTTCCTTTCTATTGTCATCTCAGATTTCCCTAGCCACTACCGGGTTGCTCTTAAATTTGTCTAATTTATTGACATAATTTTTTATTCTGTAAAGCTGATTTGTGACAAGCGGCGCGGTGGTGTAGTGGTTAGCACTGTCGCCTTGCACCTCCAGGGTCTGGGTTCGATTCCCCGGCCAGGCTCGATTCCCGTCTCTGTGTGCATGGAGTTTGCATGTTCTCCCCGTGCTTGGTGGGTTTCCTCCGGGTACTCCGGTTTCCTCCCACAGTCCAAAGATATGCAGGTTAGGCTAATTGGCGTTCCTAAATTGCCCGTAGTGTGTGATTGGGTGTGTGAGTGTGTGTATGTGTGTGTGCCCTGCGATGGATTGGCACCCTGTCCAGGGTGTACCCCGCCTAGTGCCCGAAGTCTCCTGGAATAGGCTCCAGGTCCCCCGCGACCCTGAACACAGGATGTCATGTGTCTAGTGTTCGCTGCTGCTGGAGGGATGCTCGAGTGACTGAAATGTACTAAAAATACAGATTTTCTGTAAATAGTCATCCAAACACAGCTTCACTGGAGAAAGATTGTGTGAGCTTCATGTAATTTAAGACTTTTACAGAAGACAAAGTTTTGGAATTGTTTCTCATCAATTTTCGAATGACTCTGTAGTTTAGAACAGCTGTCTTTAAATGACTTCTAGTTTAACAAGTTTGTAGAAAAGCAGGTGCTATACTGTAGATATCTTACTATAACAACATATTACTGATCCACAGAAAGAAAGCACTGGAAATCTTTTGTTCAGCATTTTATTATACGCTGTAAAAAATCCTACCACTTTTTCTCTATAATACAATACTGCGTTACACCTTACTTAACTTTTTCCAATAACATTTACTTTTAATAAGGTAAGACTGTTGGGAATTTGTTTGAAAGACTCTTAGGCTCTGCACTCTCTCTTTCTCTGTCTCTTTCCCTCCCGCTGCCTCTCTCAGTGCCTGTGTGAACGCACATAAACGCTTTCTCTCTCTCTCTCTCTCTCTCTCACACACACACACACGCACACACACACATGCACACACACACGTACACACACCCAGTTTCACACACGTACACACACACACACATATACACACGTACACACACACACGTGTAAACACACACACACACACACACACACACGTACACACACGCGTTCACCCACGCGTACACACGCGTACACACACGTACACATTGAGTGAGTGAGTGAGAGAGAGAGGGAGAGAGAGAGAGCGACACACACACACACACACACACACATTTTCACCTAAGGCAATACTTCATTATTGTTCCATTGTCTGACTGATACCAGCTGTCATGTTTAAACCCTCCATGCACGCTATTGCATTATTAGAATTACAGGGAGGTTCTCGGTAGTGAAACATGAGATCGTTTTTTTTTTTTTCCTTCTGTTATTATTTTTGTGCTGTCAGAGCTTTTGGTTGCACTGGATAAACGTGGGGCCCTCTTGTAAGGTCAGCGATATCTCAGTCTGCCTAGGGAGCTATTAGTGTTGTACATTGTAACGTCAGTTGGCTTCATTCACACACAAAGCAAATAAATCAAAAGTTATTTGTTCGAAATAAATATCATCCCTTGTGTGTTTAAGGACATTTCAATTCATGAAAGGTTTTTTTACTTGACATAATACTTTTTTTAAATGGCCAGATCCCAAACCAATGGGTTCAGAATACTTTAGAATGTATTATTATTATTATTATTATTTCAATAACATACAGCTTGTGGAAACTATTGTGGAAGTATACTGGAATGTTATAAACCCAGTACGACACCACCGAAGAGGCTGAACGGAGAGCTGTGGGCAGACAAGTGGGCTTGGAGTCTAATTACCTTTTGGAGAGTTTAAACTGTTTAAAATAAGGAATAAAGAGTGATTATAAGCCACTGCGGAACGGGACCGTTTTGTACAAATTTGTGGGTTTGCCTATAGCATCACTCCCACAGTGATGGCTTCACTATGGCCACTTTCCCCCAAAAAAACCCTGATATCACTATGGAGAAATTCACATCTTACAATATCGTTAGTACCGTGTCCTGCATTATACAGTATAATGCAATGCTTTCAGTTTAATTAAATAAGTGATGACAAGGTCTTCTCCTAACAACCACACTCGAATGCTTGTATTTATGACCTTAACTTTAAATGACTAAATAAAAATGTTAGCCCAAACCATTTCAGACAGCTAAGTATTTTTTCCGCTTTTGTGGTGCGCAAAGATCTTCCCAGATGCTCCTATAATGCCATTTGAATCCAGTTTTGTTTGCTCTGGTGTCTCTGTAGGTTAACATGAAATGGAAAGTGCCTGGCAGATTTATGTGGATGTGTCAAGCATCATTCAGCTATTATTTTTTACTGGATAATAAAGGAGACTGTTTGTCCAAGATTGTTACTTACAGCGTAATTATTAAGAGGGGACAAATTATCATTTTAATAGTCAGCACACCAGGGAAGTGATTTATCCAATGCGCTGTCTACTTCCACACTTTGCTTGCCCAGTATCTAGGTTAAAATGTTTTAGGTACTGTTAAACCATGTTATATCATTTCTATCTGTTATCGCCCAAATGAGGATGGGTTCCCTGTTGAGTCTGGTTCCTCTCAAGGTTTCTTCCTAATGACATCTCAGGGAGTTTTTCCTTGCCACCGTCGCCGTCACCCTTGGCTTGCTCATCAGAGACATTTCATTCATTCGTCTCATTATTATTATCTGCACATTTTTCTCACACATCCACACTTCCAATTATTTTCTTTTCTATAATTATTATTATTTTTTTATTATTTATTTATTTTTTTTATTTTTTATTTTTTGTTAAATTTCCTTAATTTTTGTGAAGCTGCTTTGAGACAATGACCATTGTTAAAAGCGCTATATAAATAAAATTGAATTGAATTGAAAATTGAATTGTTAAACGATATGATATTCTTATGATATCCAACTGTATTTGTACAGTAATGATAAAGGTATGCCAAGCTACATAGTTAGCTAGTTAGATCACGTCTCAGCTGATTTGTGTAGTAGGTGGTGGAATTTACAATAGTAGTATGAACTACCGCTACAGCATCGATGTGCGTCACACTTCACACAATGCGGTGCATTGTAATTATATTTAGCAACTGGACTTGTTTTGAACTATCTTTACAATACGTATCTGGATGGACCTACTTGTAATCTGTACAACAACAAAAACAAGGAAAGAAAGAAATACAATGAATTGCTCAGATATGAAATTTGCTAGGCTGCTCAGTGGCTTTTTGTTTAACAGTCTCTTATCACATCTACAGCATTGTGGGGTGGGGGGGTCTGAATATCGACTTTATATGCATGGAGTTTGCATGTTTTCACCCCATGCTTGGCTGGTTTCCTCTCACAGTCCAAAGGCACACATGTCCAAATTGTATAATATTGTGAGTGTGTGTGCCCTGTGATGGGTTGGCGTGTCATCCTGGGTATGCCCTGTCTTGTTTCCTGGGAAAGGCTCCGTTTTCTCCACAGGAAAAGCAGTTGCGAAGTTGAATAAATGAATGAATGAATGAAAATTTCAAGCTCCAAAATGATTTAATAAGGACATCAAAGCTTAGTGCAACCTAAACTAATCTGAGAAAAAAACAGAGACACACATGCGCCATTTGTTAAACTCTACATAACTCACTTATGCATATTAATGACAACTTTATCCTTTTTCCACCTACTTGAAATGCATGCCTATGAAAGAGACTGCCAGAGACGTTCTCCTTGCTATAAGATTACTGTGTTGGAAACACCACTGAAGAAGGTGGAAAAAAACATGTATCACCATTCATCCTTTTCTGTCTCCAGTTGCCAACATACCATGGAGTTAACTGAACCAGCTGTTTTCCACAAATGCTGATATGTGCTCTGATGGAGCTGAAGGGAACCATGGTTCTTTTTTCGATGAACATTTTGAAGATGCTATCAAAGATTAAGGCTAGATGAGGTAGTTATACAAATAACGATACCAGCAGATGGGTGCTTATCCTACACAACATGCAGGCTCTACTTTTAACTCTCCTGATGACTAAACATGCAGAAATCCAAGGCTCTCTGAAGCTGCTTCAATAGATGCGAGATAGTGAGAGATATTGTATAGTGTGCTCTTTGTGAAAGGAACAGACAGCAAGAAAGGAGGAGATAGAGTGATAATGATAGTGAGAAAGAAACCAGATCTTTCATTCTTTTGCCAAAGCAGATGTTTAGCAGACTGTTAGCAGCGTCGAATGTGCGGGTATGCTCCAAAGGAGGAAAGCAGTACAGTATGGAGGCATGGAGAAAAGAAATGACCCTTATACCGCAGGCATTTCTATTAATACCATCCAGTGAGATGGCAAATGGAGGGTAAAACAAGTGCATCATTGTCCCACCTGAGATTGCCTCTGTTCTGGGAAAACACTAGTATGCTTTCTTTGCTGTTGGTTTTTGTTTTTTTAAGCTTTGTTACAAATACTCGTCATCGCTGAAAGACAGCAAGTAAAGACCGATACCAGGTGATTAGTTTGTCTTGCTTAGAAACAAACATATTTTTCACCCTAAATGTATAGTGATGCCAAAGTCAGATAGCTTATACCCAATAATGAGAGTAGATAAATAAATATATATATATATATATATATATATATATATATATATATATATATATATATATATATATATATATATATATATATATTTACGGTCAGGTGAAACACCAAAGTGCAAATCTGAGAATGGTCTATCAAAGTGCAAAGTCACCTTACAGCAAATTGATCTAGGTTTATTTCATTCGTCAGCGAATCAAGTGACGTAAATGCCCCTGTTCTTGTGACTTGGACTTACTCGAGTGTTTAATGAACCTCACAGAGCCATTAGTCATGCTGCAAATGTATCCTACTTTCTACAGTTCTATCTTTAGTACAGCGCCTATTTTTAACCGACGGGGGGATTTTAGGATTTGACGCACTTTTGGTACTCAGGTTTCTAGGGATGGCATCTCAAAAGATTGCTTATACTGTATATGTTTATCTGGTCATCAGACTGTGAAATAGATTGCCTTAAATAAAGGACAGCGTGTGCCGGGTGCGGCTAGAATAACATTAGATCCCAGTGCAGGATTAGGGAGTTTTCACGGCTAGGTTTGACCACCCACGCTCTTTGCACATTTTTCTTTGAAAATCTCATCTCCCTCTCATTTTTGTCGCCCCTCACCCCCCAAAAAAATACCCCAAGTAGTCAAATCATAAGGTGTGAAAGAGAACAAAGTAAGAGTTCGGCTAAGTGTCTCCTCTACGGTCGGGTACACTTTTGGAGGTGTTAATGGTCTCTCCAGAGGTGGACATGCCACATATGCACCTAACCAAAGCCACAATCCTGACCATTCCTGGCTCTTTAATTACCGCATACTTCAATGTGCTTTTCAGGACAAAGAGATTTATTTTAAAAGAGTATAAAAATACACAAGTATATATGGAGGGCCAAATGTAAAAAAAAAGAAGTAATATTTTAAACCTACAGTACAGTACATGTTACATTTACGTTTAACATTTAGCATGTACAGTTGTATTCCTATATCTTTTTACATCTGGGCTAAACATTCATTCATTCATTCATTCATCTTCTATACCGCTTAATCCTGTGTTCAGGGTCGCGGGGGACCTGGAGCCTATCCCAGGAGACTTCGGGCACTAGGCGGGGTACACCCTGGACAGGGTGCCAATCCATCACAGGGCACACACACATACACACACTCACACACCCAATCACACACTACGGGCAATTTAGGAACGCCAATTAGCCTAACCTGCATATCTTTGGACTGTGGGAGGAAACCGGAGAACCCGGAGGAAACCCACCAAGCACGGGGAGAACATGCAAACTCCATGCACACAGAGACGGGAATCGAGCCTGGCCGGGGAATCGAACCCAGAGGGCTAAACATTATATTGATAATAGTTTCATATGCTCTGCATTATGAGTTTCTAAAAGCACTTAAAACAGGCTGTTTCGTACCAAGAACAATGCCACAGTCAGTCACTGAGGATTTTTCCCCCCTGCACCGTAATGTTTGATGTGAACATTAACAGAAGCTCTTGACCTGTATCTGATTTTATGAAGTGCACTGCAGCCACATAATAGGCTAATGGAATAACCGAGCAAATAAACAAGGGTACAGAGAAAGAGAGAACATTACTCTGTGATATACTTTCTCTTACTATGTCTGTCTCTTTCTCTCTCTCACACACACACACACACTATCAGTCTGTTTCCATTTCTGTCGCCTACCACAGGGAAAGCAAAACAAAAGTATGTGGCTGGCCATATGTTAAGTCTGGGCATAGCATTTATCCAACCACGAGGAACCTGAGACACAGTGAAAGTACATATTAAAAGTCAATAGACGGTGCATTAACTTGTACAAGGAATGCAGGCCTTTGTGTTTTATATACATAGGTTGTAGTCAGACCCTATAAAGCAAACAAACTTTTCGGTAGATATATGCACATAAACCTATTTTCTGTTACAAACAATATTTATGTATAAACTGCACAGATTTTTTTTTTTTTTTTTTTTAACCTTAGACTTAAAAATCTTTAAACAGTATCTCCATCCGTGATGGTAATTTGCTCCAAATGGCTGTCAGAATGTAAATTCTCCCTCCAGAGGGCAAGGATGATGAAACTGTCTAAGAGCCAAGATTGGCATCTGGCGCTATTGGTTATGCATTCAAGACTTGAATTCATGACTGGGTTAAACATGCACCAGTGAGAGAGAGAGAGAGAAAGAGTGTGTGCGTGTGTGTGTATTGATGCAGAGATTGAGAAAGTATGTATGGGTTCAAGGAAAAAGGAGAAAGAGTGTCTGGGTGTGTTTCGAGTGATAGTGTGTGCACATCGCTTTAAGAGACAGCAAGAGAGTGTAAATATTATTCCTTGTGCCTGGAGGTTTTGCTGTGTGTGCATTGTTACTGCATGTCAGTCATTCAGCTCAGCACATTTGCTGCCCAAGGGAAGCTCTCATGGAAAGCCAGAATCTGTTTGGCACCCTGCCCATCTGCTCTCGTCATCACCGCATGGGGCTGCGTGCTGCCCTACCTGTAGGAGCTATGTGGCCACAAAAACAATGCTGTCTTACATGCCAGAAACCAAAAACCACAGCTGACACGCAAGTGAGCTCAATTTATGGAAAGCCATAAGCCTAGGTACTTTCACCCACTAACAGATTTATTTCTGTGTGAGCCTGTGAAAGGCTCACATTACTCTCCGAGGCGATACATTAATGAAATTATCTCTAAATGTGGAGTCCATCAACCCCATTAATCCTGGAAGTGTAGCCATGGAGTCCACAACTTTTTTTTTTTTTTTACACTTATAATAATTATATTATTGACAACTACAATAATTTTATATCGTTAACTTCTTTGAATGTTTGATGGTTCCCCAGTTACCTCAATAGAATGAGTTTTTCCATTAAAAAAAGAGAAGAAAGAAAAAGTGCATTCTTAAACATTCAAATAATTCAACTTTAATTTGTCGTGTTTGTCAAATAAATCTGGTTGCAAAAACTACCATTGTACAGGTCAGACACTAAACTTCATTCACTAAAATGACCCAAAGGATATTTGGATAAGGGAGAAACCCACAGATGGGTATGACAGTATAGCAATTAAATGTCGAGCTGCTGGGGGAGGCCATTTTTTCCTGCATGGTGAAAAGCATTCTCTATGGGATTTAATATGCTCAGACATTGGGGTTTTCATCAATATATTGCCTTTATTGTTGGTCTTTTGGATCCACACAACTTGGCACAAGTTTTACGCCAGATGCCCATCCCGACGCAACCCTCCCATTTTATCCGGGGTTGGGACTGGCAATGCATCCAGTTGCTGGGAATTGAACCCGGACCTTCGTTATAGCAGGCAAGAAACCTATGACTGAGCCACCAATGCACTATATTTCCTTTATTGTAAGGATTGTTTTTGCTTACAAAGGAAGCAGTTTGCTGTTTAATGAGTAACGTCTCTTGTAAGGTTTTGGCACATACACAAAATATGTTAAATAGCTTTGATGTTTAAGATATGGTTTAAGATATGTTTTTGGACATTGTTGCAAATGTAAAAAACAAAGAATTAAAGAAGAGTCACATGACCTAACTTCACTTTGATCATTTTAAAATGTGATACATTTCAGTGAACTGTAAAATGTAATTTAGTTAATTAAAGAAATCTGAACTCTCTCATCTCTCATATCGTATATTAAAATGTCAAATTTAGACTGAAAGTGTTGGTCGACATGTAGCTCTGATTTTTTTTTTCTTTTTCTTTTTTTTTTGTATTATTACAAACAAATCTGTGCTTAGCTGAGCTGTTAATACAGCTTCTCAAGATGCTTCTTGCAGACAGCTCTGCCTATGTTTATTTAGTGCTCAGGAACATGATTCAGGATATTTGTTGGATTAAACACATCCTCAAAAGGTTGATGAGTGAAAGCACCGTCATGGAATTTTCACGATTAATCTCTCCACAGCTTCAGCAGCTCCTCTGAGTGTCTTGAACTCTCTTGACATGGGTAAGTTCATGATCTGGTGTTGACACATGTTCATGCAGTTTTGAGAAAGTGTTGCACCATATGCTTCATTAATAACTAAAGAATTAAAGAATAGAATATGACTGGACATACTGTTATAGGAAGAAAAATGGAATTCTTTTTATCATTCATACCACAGCAATTCTCAATGCCTGTCATTGTTCTTATCAATTTCTTCACAAGTCTCTCTTTTTTTCTTTCTCACATCAAAGAAAATTGGAAAGTGACGACTTGCCATGAACTAGAATCTGCTGGAATACCAACCTGGCTACAATCAGACAAGTTTCACCATGGTACTGTATGCTGGTGTCCAAGAAAGAATGCTCTAAATGCTCTAAAATATATAGTACACCTTGACTGACAAAGTTTGCAGCTGACCACTTGGACAAAGGAAAAGCCTTCTGAAGGAAAGCTTGACCAGAGGTACATTTGAAGGAGTAAAAATAAACCATTTAACCCCAAGAACACTGTACTGTACCTGCTGTTAATGATGGTAACTTCATGCATCGGAGCTGTTTAGCTGCCAGTGAAACTGGTGCACTGAATAAAGTAGATGGCATAATGAAGAAAAAGTCTTCATTATGTCCAGTTAGAAGGTTAAAACGTGGATTAAATGAAGTGTTTTAACAGGAAAATGACCCCAAACACATCAGGGTGTTCCAGGTTCAAATCCCACGACCGCCAAGTCGTCCCTGTTGGGCTCTTGAGCAAGGCCTTGTAGATGCGGTCATATTATTTCACTAGTTTTGACGCGTAGCTTTGTCTTAAAGTTTCACTCACACGACAGAAGTCCGATCTCTTTGTCTCTTGTAGTTTATTTTGTCAGCATCAAAGAATCAACACTTCATACAGTCGTCTTGAGTAAATCCACTGTGATTACAGACACCAGTTGCTGCATCTTGCAAATCTCTGATTTTTACAACAATCTATTTGCTGTATCTTGTAAATTACAGTCTTAGCTTACGAATATAACAACACTCTTGCTGTATATATCCACTTACGGGAGCTTACGGTTACAACAACCTAGTTGCTGTATCTTACATTCTTAGCTTACCGGGAGCTCTCGTTAGCTGACGGTCAAAAGCTTGTGTTTCCGTGGCCTTCCACATCTAAACTGAACTCTCTTTCATATGACAGTCACACAAATGCATGTAATAGTAGAATGACATCACAGACCAACTTACGAGTGTCAAAATGGATGCATAACTTAGAAATTTAAAGCTTATGGCTTATGTAACAAACTTAATGCGTAATGCTTTACTAATGAATAGAACAAGGTAGAATAAATGAAATAACAACAAATAAAATAAAATAAACACAACAACAAATTCATAACAAGTACGATATGGTTCTTACAACCCTCAACTGCTCAGATGTATCATGAGATAAAAATGTACGTATCTCTGAATTGTATGAATTGTATCTCTGATGTTCCTGCTGGTTTCCAAAGAGCACTACTCCCTCTGTTGACAAAGTTCAAATCACAGGGTGTGAGGATTGACTCACGTCCCACAGCAGATTTTTAGGTCCCATGTGCAGAACAAATAAGTAATCAGACTCTGAATGACCTTGCTCCTGTCCGTGTTTTTTCAGCTGGACAGCTGTATTGTAACTTAACCTCAATGCACCTGTGGAGAGAAATAAGTATCAGAACACAACCTTATTGTCTAAACGTAATAGTAAATCCAATGGTTACTTATAGCACAAATCTTCCCATGGAAATATTCCTGAAAGGGATATGCATAACGGTTTGCTGTACTGAGGGTGCTTGTTCTTTATTTATAGTCGGAAAATTAGCATGGACAAAAAAAAAAAAAAAGAAAGAAACCCTAAGGGTTAATGGACTGCTCATTACATTTTAAAAGCGATCTCTTTGGGCATAATGATATAAGTGTGTGGGAGAGAGAGCAAAAAAAAAAAAAAAAAAGAAAGAGATGATATCAAAGATGAATTATTATATTAGGCAGCAGTGGATAAAAGCTGCCCGGTCAGGTGTGCAGTGCCTCCCACATTGTGCCCATTTATCTTTAGCTGACACAAGCATTCTTGCATCTTTTTGTTAGTCATACCAAAGAAAAAAAAATGCTGTTTATAAGAGGTAAAATAATATGCCTCAGTATTAAAAAAAAAAAAAAAAAAAAATATATATATATATATATATATATATATATATATATATATATATATATATATATATATATATGTATCAATTCTGATCTTTGTAGTAAGTGTTTCACGTAGACATTAGAAGTTTTAACTTGTTTGTCGAAGCTTAGAGACACAAGGCCAAGAACAGAATGGAAACAACCGGATTGTAGTTGTCCCTGAATAAATGACAAGGTATGGACATCTGGGTCTGGGGCAGATAAAGTGTCATGAGTTTGAATGTAGGAACTTCATGTACGGGGCGTTGATTATGTTAACAGAGATGTTTGTGGGGCCAGGGGTAGCTCAGTGGTTAAGGCATTGGACTACGGTTCGGAAGATCCCAGGTTAAAAAAAAAAACCCACAACCACCAAGTTGCCACTGTTGGGCCCTTGAGCAAGGCCCTTAACCCTCAACTGCTCAGATGTATAATGAGATAAAAATGTAAGTTGCTCTGGATAAGAGCGTCTGCCAAATGCCTAAATGTAAATGTAGAGAAAGAGATCACCTTTCTCTATGCTGCAACTGTTTGCTGTATGAGACTGGTCCTTCTGCAGAAGTTTAAAATAAACCTTTGTTACTTTGTTCTTACCCAGTGTATGATTTACTTGTCTTTGTAATATTTTCAGAATTTTCACCACATATATATATATATAATAATAATAATTATTATTATTATTCATTAATTTTCTATACCGCTTAATCCTGTGTTCAGGGTCGCGGGGGACCTGGAGCCTATCCCAGGAGACTTCGGGCACTAGGCGGGGTACACCCTGGACAGGGTACCAATCGCTCGCAGGGCACACACACTCACACACCCAATCACACACTACGGGCAATTTAGGAACGCCAATTAGCCTAACCTGCATATCTTTGGACTGTGGGAGGAAACCGGAGTACCTGGAGGAAACCCACCAAGCACGGGGAGAACATGCAAACTCCATGCACACAGAGACGGGAATCGAGCCTGGCCGGGGAATCGAACCCGAACCCTGGAGGTGCAAGGCGACAGTGCTAACCACTACACCACCGCGCTGCTATTATTATTATTATTATTATCGTGCATTATGATTGAGTAATTTTATAAACACTAATTGTTTTTTAAATCTGGAAACATAAAATAGATTGTCCAGACATTTACAAGTACTGGAAGTTGAGCCACTGAGTGGGCGTCCTACTGTATGATACTGTATGAACTAGTACTGTATTTAGTGTAGATATTCTAGATTAGATATAAAGCTACAATCTCCATAGTTGGTTAGGAATGACTAGTCAGGGAAATGTGTTTATTTTCATGGGAAAGTGACGGGACAAGTGGGTGATAGTGTGTGCGTGCCTCGCGTGCATGTGCGTGTGTGTGAGACAGAAAGAGAGAGATTACTAACCTTGGACAATTTTAATGGTCTAGTGAGGTTAAATTGCATTTCATTTTGAAAATTGAACAGATTTCCATGTCCATTCTAATACCAAAGCAGGACTCTACCATTTTCCAAGATGACATTACCATTCCATGAGCATTCATCTTTGTGTCAGAGTTCAGGTCAAAGTTGAAACCTAGACTGTAACAGGTGCAGAGTTGATGGGTTGAAGTTAACTGTAATGAAACTCAGCAACTTGCAGTTTTACATGGGATTGTATTACACCAACTGTGGTACTAATGGACAAAGAGCATTACTTTACATGCAGTCCTCCCTGAAAATGCTGAAAGAGCAAGGAAACACTTCTTTTGTCTTTGCTATACACAAAACATATTTTGGTTTAGATGAAAGTTTTTTTTTTGGTGAATGAAAGTATAGGAAATATGTAATATAGGCACATAACCACTCGACCCTGATTCATATCCGGTGTTTTTTGTTGTCAACACCTTACTCATATTCTGAGATATTTTTAACTTCAGTAAGTAGACACCCCTCTGATATCACCAAAATGTTGCATTTTTCTCCAGGCTTGTACAGCAGGCTTCCATCACTTTGGTAATGCATAATGTTATAAACATTTCTCTGTATTTCCTTGAGAATTCCAATTTCGAACCATCTGAGCATCCAATTTGTACCGCTGAGGGGTTTGTATCTTGTTATACAGCCTCTATTTTGTTGCCTTAGTTTTATCTATTTGTTATGATTTTATCTTCAGGTTCTCCCTGCATTCTTATTGGTTTTGAGATATTGAGCGTCTGCGATGGATTGGCACCCTGTCCAGGGTGTACCCCGCCTAGTGCCCGAAGTCTCCTGGGATAGGCTCCAGGTCCCCCGCGACCCTGAACACAGGATTAAGCGGTATAGAAAATGAATGAATGAATGAATATTGAGCGTGAAAGTTGTTGCACTCCACACAGCAAAACGGTGCTGTGCTAGTTTTTTTTTTTTTTTTTTTTTTCACAAATAAAGAGTAGCAAATTTTTCAGCTTACAAATAGTTTGCTTTGCTCCCATAGATAACTCACTGGTCTTTGTGTGGATTTATTCTTTTCAAAAACAAATGTAGTTTTCACAGGAAAAACTCAAATCAAGAGTTGAATAGGGCTAGCAGTAAGTTTAACAGGTCACATCTGAGCATCAAGAAACACCTGTAAGCCATAAGTCCAATATTTTGGGGAGAAAAAAAAAGCGTGTGCTTAAACAAACACACCAAAAAAATTAATTCATGACCTTATACTTATCTTTTGACCTCAAACCCAAATATCATCATTGGTGTGTATCAAAAACAAAAGGATTTGCCTTGCTGTACCAATGCTTTTGGAGGGAACTGCTTACCATCCTTTAAACAATAAATTAGTCTTAAAAGCGGTCTTAAAATGTTGAATCACACCTGTAGTAATGTGTTCATGAATTTATTAAGAAATATTGGATTTGTCCTTGTCTCGTTATACATACAGTACAAGGTGAAAAGGAAATAAATATGTAGCTGAGCAGTCAGTGATGTATGTACTGTATCAAGCGGGATTTTACTAGAAACCATAAAAGCTTGTTGGGTATAAAACTGGCGCACACGCCTAAATGTGCAGGAAAAAGCACCACGCATGAAGACAAGAAGTTAAGGACGTTTTAAACCCTAGCTCATTCAGGGTGACATGAAAAGTGTGAAGAGCCCTGCGATGGATTGGCACCCTGTCCAGGGTGTACCCTGCCTTGTGCCCTAAGTTTCCTGGGATAGGCTCCAGGCCCCCGCGACCCTGTATATAAGGATAAAGCGGTACAGAAAATGAATGAATGAGCTCTGGCCGGTTTTACAACAGCTCAAAAATATATTCATTAGCTAAATTGTTAACATGTTATCCCTCCTGTCCAAGCTTGTTGACTATTTGGGATATTGGCTTATGGGAAAAAAACAAGTACTTTAAAATATAATATTTCAAACTGACCTTACATGCTGTGGCTGTGTGACAATTTGATAATACATGTCTAAACAAACAGTGAGCAGGACGCATCTAGGAGAAAGAGCAGCACATTCCCATGTGTCCTGGGGTGTAATTGTGGGGTTCAGTTGCAAGTCTTTTTGGCTCAGGCCAGCCAGCATGCATAGCAAATTTCTAGGTTTGTGTGTCCAAATGACATGCTGTAGTGCTCATTTGCTTCTGTGTCTGTTTTTCAAATTGTGGGACCTTTGGGGTCTTTTTCTAGGGAAGCATGAACTCAAGATCTGGCCCAGAAATGGGAATTGTATGCGGTTCAGTTCCACTTTTAGAACTTGGAGCTTCATAACAAGAAGTCAATCAGTGTCAGTTGGCTGTATACATGGACTTTCCCCAAAGCTTCAGAAGGAAGAAGAGACAAAGCTGTACTGGAGTGTGTTTAATGAAAAAAAAAAAGATTTTTTTTCCCCTTTTCGATTTTATTCATGAGTACAAATTACTACACCCTAAAAAATGCTGGGTTAAAAACAACAAGATGGGTTATTTGTTTAACCCAACAAGATGGGTTAAATATTCAACCCAAATGCTAGGTCATATTTAACTATAATGCTGGGTTAATTCTACCACATAAATTGGTCAAATGTTCTACCCATATGTTTGGGGTTTGTTGGTTCATTTTAACTGGAATGTTGGGTTAATTCTACCTCACAAATAGGTTATTAGTATTATTTTCATGTTTTACAGTGAATCTGTAAAAAAAAAAAAAAAAAAAAAAAAAGAAAGAAAGAAAAAAACACCCATGTCTATTAAACAGTTAAATTACTTTGATATACTGGTCTATTACAAAAAAACATACATATATGCAATAAACAACATCCTATTGAATGTTCTTAGAAAAAACATTTATTTTTCAAAAGCACAAGAACAGATAATCAACAGCGACATCATTATTATACTATTACTGATACGGGCAGAATGGAGTAATTGCACAAATAGACTGAGGCAGCTTCTACAGAGCAGGATCTCTCTGTGACTTAAGATATCTTTTCTGCAGAACAAAACTATCCAGCCCTATTCTCATTTTAACATACAAACACTGTCTATGACTTTTCAGGTAGGCCTCGCTATTTCATAGCAACATTACAACATTACTGAGAGCAGGATGTAGGGGTACGGCCTTGACACTTCAGCCTGCTAGAGGTATTCCACCATGTTGGTTCCAACCTTAGATAGAAAGAAATGGAAAAAGTTAAAATTTTGTTGAATAGCAAAGATTAAACTGAATAAGACTATTAATTTAGTATGAAAAAGGATTGATACTGAAAAATTACAAAGCTGTCCATTAAGATAGTGTATAGGTAACCTAAAACAAAAACATGGAGACAGCTACTACCAAAAATAAGCATGGCTTTTAGGATACAGCTCTTTATGTCAGACTAGTTGATATTGTAGTCTGCATTGATTTTAAGCTAATTACCGAAAAAATGTCATACTGGTACATTACAATCACCAAAATATTAATACTTCTATCTGTACCGCTGTGGTACTTTTTCCTGTAGTTGGCGCGCTGACTGTTAGTTAATTTAACTTTGGTTAAAGAGAGCTACCTGGTTAGCTTACATGCTATTACTGGTGATACATTAGCATACTTGCCAAAGGGGGAAAGGTGTAAAATATTGTTATAACTCGGGAGAAACGCAGGAGAAATTTGACCGCAGAGTAAATTACTAGCTAGTGAAAAACGGGAGGGTTAGCAGGTCTGTATATTTGTGAGAGGGTCGGTGTTTTGTAACACCTCAGCATTTTATTGTCTCAAGCAGTGAGATTAATAAAGTTCTAAAGTGGTTGCTAACGCTAGCAAACTAACTAAACGCCTGCGTCATGCTAGCAATACAGTTAACAGTTTAGCATTCATTCATCACTTCACCATCTTCGTAACTCTGCAAACATTCTACAGAGAAAGCTAAAAATCTCAGACATCTTAGCCGTTTCTTTCATAAACAGGTGGGGAGGCTAGCAGCTATTCTCAGCTAAATTATCATCCAGTACCTCAGACCAGCTGGAAAGTTTGTGTGTAACCTTAACACGGTAACAGTAATAAATGTTACATATAGTAATAATTTTTCAGTCATATGTGAATTAGGTGAGTGAACATGTGTATACAGACCTTGTATTTAACGCCATTTCCCCTTAAATGTCCGAGGAGGATGAACCGTCATCAGCGGTGTGGGAGCTCAAGAGACACGAAGCTGAGTGACAGCCACTGAATCCACCGGTGAACTTTGGGGGAAGGGCCAAGCAAACTTCAACCCTGCAGCTGGGCTACACAAAAACTACCTAACTCTATGTAAATAACCCAGAAAAATTACCCAACAGCGGCAACCCAGCGTTTGGGTAGAAAAAACAACCCAGCATTTTTTAGAGTGTACAAACGACAATCCTAGTTTTTAGGATTTAAAATTTTTATTTTATTTTATTAAACAATTTATCTCAGTCTTTGTCCCAGAACGTTACATACAATCAAAAAGGCCAATTTGTTGTTTTATTTTTATTTTCAAAGCCTGCCAGGAAGGCTCACAGGGCATTGCATTGAGACTAGGTGTGTGCATTGTGCTGGGAGTTTGTGTAATTTGTGCAAATGCACAAATATAGTTATGGATAAAAGAATCATTGCACCTATGATTTTCTTACATTTATTTCTCTTAAATAAACAAAAGATTATTTTATACAAAACTCCATCCGAACCAGAAATTCTAAATTCAGACAATTTTGGCAATGATGTATAATCAACATTGATCCATGATATGGCCTCCCTGCACATCCAGGAAGTCCAGCTGCAGACAACATGATTGAATATCCTGACAACTTATCTTCTGTAATCCTGGACTACCAGAAGAGGGAGTCACAGCTTTTTCTGTATGATTTCCAGAGGTGGAAAGAGTAATAAAATTTTGTACTCAAGTACAAGTAGTTACTTCAGTGAAATTTTACTTAAGTACAAGTAAAGTTACCATTATAAAAATCTACTCAAGTAAAAGTAAAAAGTAGCTCATTAAAAAATTTACTCAGAGTAAATGTTTTCAGTAAATAAAAGTTTTCATGTTCTCCCCGTGCTTGGTGGATTTCCTCCATGTACTCCACTGTCCTACCACTGTCCAAAGACATGCAGATTAGACTAACTGGCATTTCCAAATTGCCCAGAGTGTGTGAGGGAGAGTGTGCATGCTTGTGTCTTCTGATGGATTTTCACTCTGTCCACATGTATCCACCTTGTGTCCTAAGTCAGAATAGATTGTATACAGAATGAGTGAGAAAAGAACATAAATAGTCACACGTTTCAAATCAAAGAGATCCAATAACTTGGCTAATGACATTGGTTTAAAAAACATCTAAGCGATTTCCTAGGTTTTCCCCATGCTTCCCCATGTGGGTTTCTTTGAGTATCTTTGGTTTCCTCCCACTTAAAACATGTTTACTTTTAAACTGAAACTTGATGTGAATGTACAGTATGGGTGTCCATGATGTTCTACTATTGGCTGTTGTACTCATAACTAGCATTTCCAGGATTGGCTCCAGATAACATCCTTTCTGCATTAGTGACTCACCTCCTGCTGCTAGCGCTTCCCAGAAACTTTGTTTTTTGAATCTTTTTGCTTCAGTAGATAATCTCACCTGGGTAGTTTAAAATCTTCCTCTAATCATAGCTAAACGTTTTCAGGTTTAGGGGTTTAGTTCTATTTCAATATACAGTACATTCTATATTTTGCCTATATACTTTAGGTATGCCCATAACCTAAACAGCACATGGACTATATATACTGTACTGTATATCAGGCAGTATTCTACTAAGATTAACACAATCTGATTATTTGCAGCAGTAATTGTCAATGCAGATATCTGCAAAGTATGCTATTAAAGAGCCAGAAAGAGCAGCAATCAAATCAAAGTACTGCCTTTGTATAGTGGGATGTGACCGCTACAATGAAATCTGTACTTTGAAACTACACCACCTTTCTCCTCAATAAGCTGCAGTGTGACAGCTTATACTATATATATATATATGAGTTAAAATTGTGCACCACATTAGTATGCTTAAATCAGGTCACTATATAAATGAAGTTGCCAAGGATTTGTCTAAAAGATCATATTTTAAACATGAATGTTTCCTGTAATAATCTTTCGTGTGTTTATCAAGACCATTCAGAAGAATGCATACTGGGAGTGCTTGGTGGGGATGCTACAGTAGGTGATTTACTCTTTCGAGCATATGACCGCAGAGGGAGAAGCGTAAGAATGGACTACATTGACTCTAAAATGCTGAATAAGAAGTATCGTGTTTGTGTTCGCTTGAAGGAAACCCCAACTGGTGAATACCTCCATTGTTCAAGGGCTTTATGACACCAGCCATTTAATTTCACCCCGAGCTGAGTCCCAGGAGCCATGTGGGTGTGATGTGGGACAGGATTGGAAACAATCTCTTCTGTGGCGAACTATGCACGCTTGCTGGCATTCAGTTACCTCTATCCCCCAGACTTTGCCCACAGACACACCACCAGAGGTGCAACCTGCTTATGCAACGTGAACAGTCATCTTTAATCCTAGCCCTAACAAAAAGGAAATCTGTATGCAAGTTATAATTATCATGTTTGCCAGCAGTGGAAAGCACAAATCTATGCTTGATTGTGTAACACTTGTAGTTCTCTAATGTTCTGTGCCCATCTGCAGAAGTAGGAAGAAACAAGAAAGAAAATCTGTCACAACAGTTGATAATACTGTATAAGAGGAATATTGCAACCTACTGTACAGTAACTGTTTCTCTTTTTCTTCTCTTTCTCAGAGTATGATATGAGATCTAACAATGCTTTGCGCACACCCATGACCTCGAACTGAACTCGTGCGCCAGTATGGTGCTGCGGCTTTGCTATTGGAAACACCCCTCTGATACTTCTATTAGAAAGGCTTGTTCTCTGCTTTGAAATGTGGTTCCAAAAGCAGGTCACGATACTCCGGTGTTGTGATGGGGTTTCGGTAAGAACACAGGCTTGTAGAAGGCTAGACCGAAGTCTTCATGGAACCCCTGGAATGGATTGGGGATTGTACTAACATTGCAAATCAAATTGTTCTAAAGACCACGTGGAAAGTGTGTGATGAGACGTTGAAGCCTTTGATCATCCTCCGCAGGCTGCCACATGCTGCTTATTTGATCTGCAAGCCATGGAGTGGGAGGAGAACTGTGTTATTCCCCTCCTCTTACTGTAATAGGCCCTTACAGGTGGGGTTCCCGCTATACTGCATTCAAAAGTGAGTAATGATTCAAAATGAAAAAGAAAATCTGTGACTGATTGCTGTTTACACAGTTACATACCAGCATCAGTATGGAGGATCATGACATCATTGTCACTAATCAAGTATAAGACATCTTAAATGGGTTTACTGTACAGTATGTCATTCTTTATTTACAATGACTTAAAGCCCTTACCAATTTTGTACATAAAATTTATTTATAAGTAATGTTGAAATTTGTACCATAGTTAGCAGTACCTTAGAGCAATACCTTAGAGCTGTACTTATATTTCTTTACAGCTGTTTTAGTCATTATGCTTAATAAACAGTTGTAGTGGTGGAAGGCGTCATAAGAGACAGGGAGCAACTGAGATTTAAAAAAAAAAGGTAGTTTTGTACCTTTAAAGAATAGTTGCTGGAATAATAAGGATTGTTGCTTACTAGAGACTTGTCTCAGACCTTTTTATTTTTGTTTACTCATACTGAAGATCTTTAACACATGCTGTATGTTGTATGCTGTTTGTCTTGAATACTGTTTGATATGATTTATACTTAAGAAATATCACATGAACAGTGGTGTCAAAAGTATTCACATTCATTACTTGAGTAGAAGTATAGATACTATACAACCCAAGCTTTTTACTTAAGTAAAAGTTTAAAAGTACTGGTTTCAAAACTACTTAAAGTATAAAAGTAAAAGTACCGTGAGGGGCGACAAAAGCATTAAGGTCTGTAAGGAGTAGAAGTAAGAAGTCGGCTGAAAAATAATTACTCCAGTAAAGTATAGATACCCAAAATTTCTACTTAAGTAAGGTAACGAAGTATTTGTACTTCGTTACTTGACACCTCTGCACATGAATTACTGTGCTGAAATATTAGCACTCAAGCCATCCTAGTCATGCTGATATTCAGCACGACCTCGAGTTGTGATATTGCTTTTATACAACAGCTTCTTAAACAACGGTTATCATCAACAGATTATGATTCGTCTGTTTATTTAACCAGTTTTTTTTTTTTACTCTGCCAACACACATCCTTCCATGACTGGTGGAACTAACCACAACGGAGGAGCTGGCGACCCACAGCAAGATGCCGACAGTTATAAACAGAAGTTAAAGTTCTTATTCCGCACTACGTAGCCAAAATGTGACAAGAATTAAACCATGGAGGTGATGGACAGTCCTGAAAAACAAGATCTATTTTATATTCCCACTTATTCTGCTTTAGAATACCAGCTAACTTTAGGGTTCCAGGGTTGAATCCAAAATGCTGTTAAATGGAAATTAAGTGTGGTAGAGTGTACAGTACAATCACTTGTTCCACACAGTAAGTAGTGCCATTGATCATCTGTTCTATTTGTGATCCAGCCACTTGTGCTAGAACATATAGTTCACGTAAACACTAAAGAACATTTGGATAGTTACTAGCAATATGGAATGACTTGGTAGCAATTACTAAGGAGACAAAATGTTGTTTAAAAGTTGCTAAAAGTGCTTCCATGACTGGTTTGGAATGTAGGTTTTGCCAGGCAACTGTCTGTCCTCTTTCCAGTACCTGTGGACCATACCGACCTCCTCTCACCCAAGCTGGAAACTGACAGTTTGTGTAATTAATGATTATTAAAACACCTGTGATGCAAAGTGATGCGCATAGTTAAACGTCACAGGACTGTTGTGCTCTATATCACCACTTTTGGAATGGCTCTTATCCAATCAGATTACTTGGTCTGATATTTTATAATATACTTTATACTATGATTCTGAACCTCCTATACCAATCTTATCTCCTGTTGTCTTGATCATTAGGGATCTACAGTAAATCTTCATCCAAGTTTCTATTAGCTCCTAGCTATGCTCTTTAGCCAAGCATTTTTTATAAATAGATTTGCCATAAGGTAAAGGAGCAGATCTGGGGGACTCATGGACGTAGAGTATTATGGTGAACTGGTATGTTTAGATGCTGTCTTCCTCACTCTCATTTGATCACTCAGGTTTGTTGACGGTGAGGTGATTGTTTGCTTTACATCTCAGGGAGCCCTCATGTTTGTGTTTCCTTCTGGCTCTCCCTTTTAGTTATGCTGTCATAGTTAGTCCTGCCGGAGTCCCTGCTTGCACTCTACAGTAAATATACATTCACATTATACATTAGGTGACTGTGACCATACCTAACTGCCATCTCTCCTCTTCTTCTCTTCCTCCCCCTCTTTCTCTTTCCTCTCTCCCCCTTTCACTCTTTCTTTCTCTCTCTCTGTCGAGCTACACATGTCATCCCTGAGCTGCCAGTGATCCAGACTCCCTCTGCCCTCCGGACCTGTCTGACCCATCCTGGTGCCCCATTTCTGGTTGGAGGTCTCGTCGCATGGATGCCCCGTCTGTCTCTTTGGGATGCGTCTGGTGTCTGGGGATGATTCTATCTACTTAGAAGATGATTCTGGCCTCGACTGGTGTTGTCAGCTGTTTCTCTGAGGACTTGACAATTCGATAGTTCAGGACTGGAACTTTCTACAAGTCTATCTGAGTCTCCAATAACTACTGGACTCCATTTTAACATCAATTAACATCAACTATTATAGCTGAACCTAACACTTAACACTGTATAAATGCAGATCATTTCCTGCTATCAGTTTCACCCAGATGGAGATGGGTTCCCTGTCGAGTCTGGTTCCTCTCAAGGTTTCTTCCTATTACCATCTCAGGGAGTTTTTCCTTGCCACTGTCGCCCTCGGGCTTGCTCACCAGGGACTATCTGAAAATTTTTTGATTCATACACATTCACATTCCATACAAACTTAAATAATTCTTTTGATTGTGTAAAGCTGTTTTGAGACAATGTCAATTGTTAAAAGCGCTATACAAATAAAACTGAATTGAATTGAATTATTAGCTCCTCTGGGACAAAGTCTGTTGTCAAAACTGCTATGAAACGTAAATTGAATATAACTTATTTTCAGTTACAGCATTTCCAACTCCACCACTGTAGTTAGCACAGTGATGTGAAAAAATGAGAGCATTAGTTAGCCTGTTGCTTGACCTTGTCTTACTTTTTTTAGTGGGGGACGTAGCGATTTTTTCCGAATAGACAGGCTGTTGATTCATAGTGTGTATAACAAGTCATCACTTCCTTACTGTTAGTTTCTCCCACGCTTTCTTTCCTTTTCTCTGTAGGATGTTCGCAAGTGTGAGGTATTGTTATTAAGTCATTAAGCTTTTGGTGTTCTTTCATTTCATTTCTCATACATAGTACTAGCCTTGTTTTGACAGGTCATATGAATCAGACCGACACTAGACATTACAATTGTTTATTTATTTTTCTTTGTTGGAGCCAAAAAGCATTAGATATCATCTTTGGAACAAACATTTGAATTAATTTCGATCATGTGCATGATTTGTGTTTGTGTTTTCATCTTTCCTTTAATAAGAAACACATTTATCACTTTTGGGAAATAGTTTTTATTTCCCAGTGGTTATTGACTAATGTGATTCCTACAGACACTTTAGAAACCTGGCTGCATTCAAAACCCAAGAACACCCACTGTTCACCAGACCTTGCTGTTGCTGCCCGATGTAAACTACCAGGCAGAGTTCATGAAATAAGATCTTAGCAGCGAAGTCGTTGAACATTTTGGTTGTATTTCATGGCCAGAGTAATGAAGGACTGCAGAAGCAAATATAATTACATTGTAAATGTGATTATTATTTAGATGAAATAATGATGACAATAGTGTCATGGTTAAAACACCTTATACAGCATGGATGCATCTAGGATCTATTTTTATCTTAAAAGTTTCAGTCATTCAGTCACGGTGGATCTGAAGCCCAACAGTGGACAGAAAGTGAGAATACAACTTGGAAGAAAGATTGTCTTTCAATTACAGTACAAAGCACCATGCAACAGAGGTGGAAGCCGCAGGACACTTAAACACAGACCAGTGGCAGCTGTGAGAGAAAATGCAAGGTCATGGCATTTGATGCTTAATGGCAGTGGATACTGGCAGCGTGAGCATGAGGATCGCTAATGGCAACTTTATGCTACCAGTTGGTAGAATTGCCACCAAATACTGGCATGCACTTATAGAGTCAAACTCAGCTCTGGAATTTACAGGACTAAATTTAGAAAACATCTTACCCATTATTATTATTATTATTGTTATTATTGTTGTTTACCAACCCAACCATAACCACCATGAAAATTTATATGGTCTCAAAAATGCAGCCAGAAATAACTTACTGTATTACATACACCCTGAATTCTGTTGTTGCTGGCAAGTTGGGATGTTTTTAAATTTGAACAACATCAAATCACATGAGGCCAAAGTTTATTCATAATAGAACATAGAGAACACAATAAATCTTTAAATTATGACATTTTACAAATTTGTGCACAAAATGAGCTTATTTTAAATTTGATGCCTGCTACAGGTCTACAAATAGTATACGGAGGCATGTTTACCATGGTGTACAGGAGCATCTCCTCTTCTTTTCAAAACAGCTTGAAGACATCTGCGCCTTGAGGTTATGCATTTCTGGGGTTTTGGTGTTGCAATTTGGTTCCATTTTTGCCTAATATACATTTCCAGCTGCTGATAACTTGTTTTTTCATTTAATGATGTGCCAAATTCCAAATTTCTATAAGTGAAAGATCTGGACTGAAGGCAGGCCAATTCAGCACCTGGACTCTTCTACTATGAAGCCATACTGTTGTAATAGCTGCAGTATGTGGTATAGCATTGTCCTGCTGAAATACACAAGGCATTCCCTGAAATAGGCATAGTCTAATACCTTTATACCTTTCAGCAATTATATTGCCTTTCAAACCATGCAAGCTGCGCATACCATATGCATACCATATGCATATAACATGTGTTATAGTGGTTTTGTATTGGTAGTTTGATAGTTATGGTGTTTTTGAATCATTTATTTATTTATTTTATTATTATTTTATTATTGTTGTTATTGTTATTATTATTTTAATTTATTTTGGCTCTGCTATGTAAAGCACTTTGGTCAACTATCGGTTGTTTTAAATGTGCTATATAAATAAATTAACTTAACTTAACCCCCATACCATCAGAGATGCTGGCTTTTGAACTGAATGTTGATAACACACTGGAAGGTCTCCCTCCTCTTTAGCCCAGAGGTCACAGCGTCTGTGAGTTTAAACAAGAATATAAAATTTTGACTTGTTGGTCAAAATTGTCGATGGAACACTTTTCCATTTTGAAAAAGTTCATTTTAAATAAGTCTTGGCCAACAGGACACAGCAGCGCTTCTGGACCATTCATTCATGCATCTTCTATACCGCTTTATCCTGTATTTACAGTAGGGTCGCGGGGACCTGGAGCCTATCCCAGGAGACTCTGGGCACGAGGCAGGGCACACCCTGGACAGCGTGCCAAACCATCGCAGAGCACACACACACACAACACACTCATTCACACAGTGGGAGGAAACCGGAGTACCCGGAGGAAACCCACCAAGCACGAGGAGAACATGCAAACTCCATGCACACAGAGACGGGAATCGAGCCTGGGCGGGAATCGAACCCGGACCCTGGAGGTGCAAGGCGACAGTGCTAACCACTACACCACCGTGCCGCCCGCTTCTGGACCATGTTCACATATTCTTGCTTTTTGCATGTTAGAGCTTTAGTTGACATCTGCAGATGGCTTGGCCGATTGTGTTTACCAACAGTGGTTATTGGTAGCATTACTTGACCCACGTACAGTAGTATTGTCAATGGCTTAATCATGCAGGTGAATGATGCAGTGTCGTCTGAGGGCCTGAGGAGCAACAAGATGACAAAAGGTCTTCAGCTTTGGCCCTTGCGCAAAGAGATTTCTCCAGTTTTTCTGAAACTTTGGATGTTATGTACTGTAGATGATGAGATTTTCAAAGCCTTTGCAATTTGACATTGAGGAACGTTGTTTTTAATGTTTTCCACAATCTTTTTACGCACTCTCTCAGATTTGAGAGCCTCTGCCCATCTTTACTTCTGAGAGACTCTACCTCTCTAAGTCATCCCTTTTATAGCTGATCTTGTTATAGATCTATGTTAGATGTTCTCCCAGTTGAATCTTATAAAAATTACTTTGCTGTCCTTGTCAACTTTTTTTAGACAGGCATCAAATTTAAAATGATCTCATTTAGTGGATTAAAGTGTCAAATTTATTCTTCAAGTCAGTTCGCTATGTTCTATTGTAAATAAAATATTGCCTCATAATTCGAAAGTCTTTTAGTTTTCATTTTACTAAAATTTAAAAAAAGGTCCCAACTTCCAGAATTCTGGTTGCAAATGTGCATACTGATTGGGATGGGGGAAAATAAAAAGTTTTGCTTGTCTTTATGATAAAAAGAGAACAAGTAAGAGTTGTTTCTTTTAATATCATACAGTATAAATGTTCATGTTTCTATTTAATTTTATTTTATTATAGCAATTGTCATGAACTGACTCTTGACTTCTCAGAGGCAGATTTAAAGAGGAAGGACTTGCTGTAATCACATTTAACACCTTGTTAAGTCATGGCTTACAGTACGTCAGATTTCTCTGTGCCATTTGAATTAAAACTGTGGAATTTTGTGCTGCCTTTAATAAAATAAACTAAAACTAATTTTAGGTAGACCATGTTCATAGAGAGTATGGCCAGTTATTTCAGATATCTTCCGAAGATACTTGCTGGTAGGGGGATTAGTGAGTGAGTGTCTCAGTGTGCATGGTCTCTTTTGTTTCTTTCCTACATTACGACAACCGTACAGTGGTACTGTGCATTATCAATTTATACTAATATTTACTTTAAGAACTGCAAAGTGCCAATTTGTGCCTACATTGCACTGTGCATAAGCTGTGCACACTTCCGGGAGCCATTCCAAATTTGTTTGTGGCATGAACCATAACAAGAAGAAAAAGGAACCATTTTCAGTTTCGTTTTTTAAAGCAGCCGGTGCCAAGAGGAATCATAAATTAGGCTTAAGTCAGGTTTAATGTCTATTTCATGTTGACCACTGCTCCCGGCAAGTGGTCGCCACAGCGGAATATCCAGTCCGCACAACAACTTGGCAAAGGTTTTAATGTCTATTTCATATTTTAATTAATTTAAATGTAATTTTTAAATGTTTTCATTGTTTTTATATATAAAAATATAATGATACTATTGGAAACTGGTAATATTTTTGGATGGATGGAACAGATAATTCTGTAGTTACATTACTTCCTATTGGAAAATGCATTTGGAATATGACATTTTGTTTTAAGAACTCACCTCTGGAGCAGATTAAATTTGTATGCCAAGTTACATTGTACTGTATACAGTATATGATTTTTCATTTAGGTTAAGGACCTTGCTGAAGCGGTGAACAGTAGCAACCCTGCGGTGATGGGGCTCAAACCCCCAACCATCTAATCAGCAATTTAAAACCAATTTATTTATTTATTTTTTAATAGAAATGCTGTTTAGTTTTACACCAGAAGTAATGGGTCACACACCTTCCAAGCGAACATCTTGTCTTACATTCTGTCCACATGATAGTTAACCAAAAGTGTGGGTTCTTTTATAACCTCCTGGATGAGTCAGCGTTTTTTGCTCTTAGAGTAATTTTCCTAGATTTCTTATCTGTTGAACTTCTTCAGATGTATTTGTACTTTGGCAGAAAGGTTCTACTATATTTTAGTGAGTTCTTGATTCCACGGGTCTGTTAGTAATCAGGCCTGGGTGTGGCAAGTAAAATGTAACTCAGATTTCCAAAAATCACAGGTCATTCATCATATAGTGGTGGAATATGGAAAGGGGGGGGGGGCAAATACTTTTTTACAGCACTGTAAGTGATAACCTACTGTAGGTGAGGTGGCTGTAAAAGTAGACAATAAAACACTAGGAAACAACAAATAAAGTAGAAGAAAATGTGTTTTTGATGCTCAATAGGTAATTTGCTGCATCTAGAACTCCATGGCTTTTGAACATTTGTACTGCATTCAGACCTTAATGTTCAAGTTACCATATGCACTGAATAGGAATGATTAAACAGTGGATCTTTTTCACATGTCATTAAATTATTTGGCAACAATAGCAGTGATAACAAAACTGGAATGCCAGACACCGCATAGCTGACTCCTTGAACTATGCTCCATCATTCACCTCCTGTGTTATACAAGAGTGGATAGCTATGCACGTGGCACTGTAATGCTACACCCTGAACTTTGAGCTTGGTGTCATTCATTAGCAACACATGAGGCCACTTACAACATTTTTGTCCGATGTTTGCCCGGCGAGGACCAAACTGTGTCCCTGAAGCATGCCATTGCAGCTCAACATGCAGGTGCAATAACCTGAACATGGAGATATTCCTTCAGACTCTCAGGGCATGGAGTCAAGTATGCCACTAAATATCCAGCACATGTCATCACAGAGAACAGTGAACAATGCGAGTGTTTTAGGATGCTCTCCAGAACATTCCACATACACAATTTGTCTTTGTACAGAGATCTGGCAAAGACTCCTGGTAAATGACATGAGAGACAAAACACCACCCAGTATGGGTGTCTGTTACATGTTCATAGCCATTCCTCACATGTCTGAGACGATATTTAAGAGCCGTTGGAATCCTCGAAACTTTGTTCTTACACTAATTTAGCTCATTCTGTAAAGAAGTCCTAACATGTGCTGCATTTAACAAGTATGCCTGCGTTACATAATGAGCCCTATTTAAACACGAATATAACCATTTAAAAAACATAGCAAAAAAAAAAAAATTAACCGACACTCAAAACATCACCAGTGGGTTTACTTGGGCCTCAGCCAGAGAGCGCTTGGATAAAGGATGTGTGAAATGGAGCAGTCTGCAGACTGGATAGGATATACAAAGGGTTGTGACAGGAAGACATGGCCTTTCAAAGTGTCTCGCCTGTGCTCCGCGTCAGCAAGATAAAGGAAGCAAAATCCGATTATTTCCTCCCTGGATCCCCGTCTTCCAGAAACAGAGCGAGGGTGCCTGGGAACTATTTGCCGAACCATTATCCTTGTACATTTAAGATTCTGATTGCAGCCTACGCTTCAAGCGTTGCTTCATCACCACAAGGAAAAAAAGAACACTCATGTGTCTCCTTTTCTCAGCCTTTACTGGCCTTCTTCCTCCCGCTGTCTGTCTACACGGTCTCTTTCTTTCCCACTCTACTGCTTGGATTCTTGCCTGGCCTGTTTGCTGTAACAATCCCTCCATACTCTTTTCACTGGACGTTGGCATTCACTTTTACCCAAGTAAAGTCAGTTCAGCAAAACATTCTGATGCCAAAATGCCATTTATTTGTTTTAAATTAAGTCAAGCATCCAGGCTTTGTGGCAGAAGATTGAGAAATGCTTTTTTTTTTTTTTTTTTTCACATACTGTATACTGTACCAGTTGCGAAACTGGGGTCAGCCATGATACAGTGCCCCTGGAGCAGATACTGTAGGTTTACAGACATTGTTCAAGGGCTCAACAGTGGCAGCTTGGTAGTGCTAGGTAAACTCCTGACCTCCCAATCAGTAATGTCCGATCAGATTAAACGTATTTGAAATGCAGTAGTCATGACTCAGAACACCATGCCTGAGGTTTGACCCAACTACCTCAACCTGAAGCAACCACAACTCTAACCACCTCATCATTGAACAGTAGTAGCAAGAAACGATAGTTTGCAGATCATATTGCTTCTATTTTTATTTCTGTTCATATCTGTTTACAATGCATTATCTAAAGTCCCAGTAATGTTTTCGTACTTGGTTTGCAGCCCCATTGGGTAACATATTAGTCTTTCAGGAGATAGATCAGTGCGAGTTCATTTTTCTTACACTCTGGGGAGAATTCTTGTTTTGTTGCTCCAACCTGATCTTCCATTCAGTGTCTCCAAATCCAGAGGTGTCTCTGGGCTTTCCTGTCCGAGAGCACAGGCAGCCGTCCTCACAAGATTGCTTGTTTTTCCACATGTAAGGCTTTGGCGAATTACATGCCAAGGGCATGACAGGAATATTGAGCTGCTGCGAATGTATTCTCTGGCTGCAGTCTTTTAAAAAAATCCAGTATTATTTCTGTATGGAAATGTTGCCGATACAAGCAGCTGTGAACATAATAATATGAAATATTAAACTTATTCTAAAGCTAACATATGTAATAAGTATAGGGGAAAAACAAGATATGGTATACTGTTATTGGGGAAACGAATCAACAACAGGGTGGTATGATAGAGGCTTAAACAACATGGAGTTAGCACTCGATTTTCCAATAACAGCAAAGTTTTTCATCTTATGGTATTACAGCATTTGCAAAATTGTAATGTATTAAAAGGATCCCATCCAGGCTGTCCTGTGCCTTGTGCCCTACTGTAAGTTACTTTGAATAGGTTCTAAACCCTCTCTGACCCACTACAGGGTAATCAGTACAGGAAATGAACAAATCAATCATATTTCTAACTTTACAATAAACATTATAAAGTATTTATATTAGCTGTTAGCCAGTCGAGTCTAGCAGGCTTTAATTTTCATTTCAACCATATACAATACAGTACAGTACACAGTGAAATGAAACAACGTTCTTCCAGGACCAAGGTGCTACATACTGTACAAGATAAATTAAAAACATAATTTAACAAAAACTAACTAAGAAACCTATTTATCTGACTAGATTGTTTCCCTAACAGATTCTTCTCCTTTTTAAGTGAATATAAAAAAAGCTTGTTATGTTGCCAAGATACTCTATCCTGAAGATTTTCCCGTGGAGGAAGAATTACTGACTGTCTCATAGTCCTGAATGTGGATACTCCTTAAACATGTTACATAAGCATCTCTTTGCAGAAACCTTCATCGTATGAACAATTATTAATCTGGCAATTTGTTGTGTAACAATATATCTTTTGACAAAAAAAAAACAATCAGTGTTGGTGCAGTCAGTGCATTATAGTGCATCAACCAGTGATTTGACTGGCAACCAGCACTATTGTTAGAGTCGCTGTTATAGGAAACAAATCACTATCTTCTGACATATTAGAAACAGGAACTCCAATGATGCTGTGGTACGAGGTTCAGAAATACAGTATGACTGTAAACTGCAATAAATATAGAAAGCAAGAATAAGTAAAACTATTGTAAAATAGTTTTTTGTGAAAATTTGAGTGCATTTTGAAAAGAAATGGACGGGGTGTCTCTAGGGTCTGAAGTACAAAGGCATCAAATGATGAAAAGTTTCTGTACTTGTATTCGCCTTGACCTCTGTTTACGACTTCATAAATTCGTCCCAGCAGACTGAGGATTGGACTGTCAACACTTAGTGGTGAAAAAGCAAGTGGTGAAAAGGCAGAGATCTACTTCATATTCCAATAAAACTACAGACGTCTAAGGCATGTGTGGCTGGTTATGCTCAAGACTGCTGTCTCCACAAGCTCAATAAGTATGTAAAGCCAAGTTTACTTATGCCTATGAAACTCTGCTCATCAGTTTGTAAGTGGAAAAAAACACCCCACCAGAATATTAATTATAGGTCCAATTCATTTTAATATAGCCCATGTTTTTCACAATTGTAGATGTACTTAAACGCTGGAAGGACTGGCCAAAAAAATAAGACATAAAGCGCTTTACTCTCTAATCATATAGCTCTGCAAACTGAGATACAAAGTACTGACCAGCCTTTTAGTTTAATGACACCATCATTAGTGTGATCTGTGGGCCTAGAAAGATGCTATCAAGAGAGTAGTTATGGCATTTCAGCAGACATCCCTCGAAAAGGCATCTGAGCATGGTCGATGCTATGTAAAACGATGGTCATCATCTAAAATGTTGGATTTATAATTGCAACGCGTTGTATGGTTTTGCTCGGCTCTGAGAAACAGAATAGTCTGCCGGCAGAGTAGCATCATGTGCTGTGTGCTTGTTTGTGGCAACATGAGTATTCGTAATACACTGCAATTTTACTGTCTTTAGTTTATTGCTTACAGGCTGTTTAATGAATTGAAGCTCAGTGATGTCATAGCTCTTCAAATAGGTCATGAGCTACAAAAGGCTGCAATCGATGATTTATGAGCCTTGCGTACGATTGCTATAATGCACCATGAACCATCTATATTAAATGCGTTTTAGCTTCATTTTAGCTTCAGTGGAATTGATTTACTTAGTGTTGCGGTCTTTCCATAGCTGCATATTTTACTGACCATGATTCTGTTATGCCAGAACTGCTATGAAGCATCCATCACCACTGATTCACCACTGATCTGCTTTCCAAGATAGCTCTCTGTCCATCCAAAATGTATTCAACAGTTATTCACCTAAATACTCTATTTATTTACTCAGGTCAAAATTATTTGGAAAGAATACAGCACAAATACACAAAATCCACAAATAGCATATAGCATGACATTTAGGGTTTACATTTCCCAGTCACTTCATTGTGTACACCATGCTAGTGCTAAGTTGGACCCATTTTGAGCATGAGTAAGCTCATTGTCATGTTCAAGAATCCATTTTGAGATTATTTTAGCTTTGTGGCTAGCGCTGTATCCTGCGGTCATAAATGAATGGACATGATGAGAAACAATACTGATGTAGTCTGGGCATGTAAATTCCAGTAGATCAGAAGCTCATCTGGTACCAACAACCAAGCCACATTCAAATTCATTTAAATTATCTTTCATCTTCTACATTCTGATGCGCAGTTCGGACTTTAGCAGAAGACCGCTAGCATGTCTACATGTTTAAATGCACAGACTTGCTGCCATGTGATTGGCTATTTGATGGGGGAGATGGGGCCTTTACAGACTCGCATCACTGTTGGAGTCAGAAAGAAAGAGAGAAGGGCTACGTACGTATTGTACAGCTTTGGCCGCTGTTGCCTTTAAATGGCGGTATGCGCGGCGGGATGGTTATTCCGATTTTGTAACCATGTACTTAATTTTCAAATGTCACCATGCAAGATGTCAGCATTCTCATCTTCTGATTAATATGCCTGTTCCACAGTGCTGTCTTCATTTTCTCTTGATTTTTAAAATGACATTAAATGCCTTCGACTTCCACAAAAAGCCTCGTGTGTCACAGAATGTGATGGGAAGAAGAGCCTGACTTGCAATAACTGGCTCAAGTCAATCTGGCTATCAATTAATCATGAGATATCATGTTTTCATGGTAACATACAGTAAAAGACATCATGTTTGTTGAGTATCTGGAATTTCCATTAAGACACTGAAAGGAGGCTAATGAGGCTTATTATTATTATTATTATTATTATTATTATTATTATTATAAGTTAAACCAAACAGACAAAACCAGTACACAATTGCAGGAAGTATTTATATTTCTGATATTGTCAGAAGTAATTGAGAACATGTGTCAGTACTCAGGGAAGTTGTAGTGCAAGGGAGTATACTAGCTTTGACAGGAACTATGATTAGTTATATATTAAAGAGATTTACAATGCAATGCTCTCAGTTGTAATCTATTTTGGCCCGAACATGATATATAAATTTAAACTTAAAAAAAAAAAAATTATATATATATATAAAGGGGATAAAAACAGTTAATACAGAGTCCACTTCATGTAACTGTGATGTAACCTAAATACTTGGTTACACAGCAACCAAACATCCATGAACACTGGCTCCTCAAAAAAACTAAACAAGAGAAAAGTAAAATCAATAACCACTTAGCAACCTGCATCATATTTGAAACTTATATTTAATCATGGGTCACCTGGCAAATTACTGCACCTACTGTATATTGTGACTAAACTGAACACCCCATGCCAAGCTTTTTCCCAGCATGAGGAATGCAAGTGATCTCCTGTCTCTCCTGGAACTATGCTGCTGAAAGTCTCCGGTTCCCTCCTCTCTTACTGGAATACCAGGCTATAACCTTACACAAGTGTTAAACTATGTTCTGTCAAAATCAACAACCATGAGAGGAGAGGGTGAGTAAAACCCAAAATAAGCAGCACTTCAGCACATCTGCCTTCATTCATTCTAAACAGAGCTAAAGATAGATTTTGCCATAACCAAAATATGGCAGCTCGCAGCGTTTGTCACTGAATATGTGGTTTCCCTAATCAGTGGTGTGTAGCTCCTGTGGAGCATCGCCAGGTCTAAGCTCACTGGAAAAGCACTCACTTTCCTGGCCTGTCTTTATTCTCCTGACACAATGACCCTATGGCCTGGTTTATCCTTCTTTGTCCATGAATTCTTTAATACAGTATTTGAGGCATTGTGCACCGGCAGTCGTGCAGGTGTCTGTCCTCATACTTGCATGTAATGTGACGGTTTCCACCAGGGGGCAGAAAAAAAAAAAGAATCTACACTACATAGCTTTGGGGTTCCTGGTTTACGGCTGGTCAAATCGTGCTCTCTGTGTGGAATTTCATATTTTTACATGATAGACTCTGGATTCACTAAGACCCTTACCCAGATAAAGCAGCTCCGGAGAGAAATGATAAACGACCTAATAAATTGAAAAGAAGTAAGGTGGGGGGTGTTATAATGCTTTGAATCCATCATTTTCAGGTTCTAAAACACAAGTCGCATATTATTCGTTTTTTTTTTTCTTTAGATCTTCGTTACAGACAAATACAAGTTAAAGATAAGGGTTGGTACTGAGTAAGGCAGGTTAAGGCAGCAGGGTACTGACACAGGCACAGAAATGGTATTAGCGGTATTCACAGAGGTGATGTTTTATTTTTTTGACTGGTCACGAAAGTGGGGAGGGGAGCAGTGTAGGGACAGTGCAGGAGAGAGGTGAGTTGGACATATCTGTTCAGAGCGGGGAAGTGTTGCCGTGTTCCAACGCCAGGCAGTAGCAGGGCGCAGGGTTGGAGGCGAAGAGCGAACCCATGGGAGGGGGGAAAAAACTAGTATTAGAAAACATGTCTCTACTGTATTCTCATGCCTTTCACTCCCTGAACTGGTGTTCCACTCTTCTTTTATAGCCACTCATTCACCACTTTGCTAGGTACACCTGTTCAACTGTTTTTCAATGCAAATATAACATGGCAGCATGTCAATGTATTTACATATGAACAAAATTTGTTCAAGATCACATGTTGACGTTCAAATAGCGCATCAGAATGGGGAAGAATAGTCATTTAAGTGACTTTGACTGTGGCATAATTGTTGGTGCTGAGGCTAGAATTCACATGGACTCACCCCAATGGGATGATAAAAGACTGGAAAAAAGTTGCCCGATCTGATTTATATTTGGACCAATTATGGATCAAAATCTTTACGGAATGTTTCCAGCACCTTGTTGAAGTATGACAGCTCTGAAGAAAAAGGCATCTAACCCAGTATTAGCAAAGATAGGGGCCAGGGGTAGCTCAGTGGTTTAGGCATTGGACTACGGTTCGGAAAATCCCAGGTTCAAACCCCACAACCACCAAGTTGCCACTGTTGGGCCCTTGAGCAAGGCCTTTAACCCTCAACTGCTCAGATGTGTAATGAGATAAAAATGTAAGTCGCTCTGGATAAGTGCGTCTGCCAAATGCCTAAATGTAATGTAATATGACAGTGAGTGTATAATACTGTATAGCCATCTTTGAAACACCAGTCTACATTAATTGGCTGCACCCTTTTCTTTATGCTTTGTACTCATGGCTGCACCTGAATGGTGCAAGGGTGGCAGCCAGAATGAAGAAATATTTTGCCAAAATTATTTCAAAACTTTTGCTAAAACTCAAGGAAAGGATGCCAAAATATCTTAACCCAATGCGTCCAAGTATGCAACTGAACACACCTATTTGCTTCAACAAATCTGTGTTTTTCTAAAGTTTAGTTTAGGTGTACACACTAGATACACTTTGTTACTTTCTGCCATTTCATACATGGTTCTGGTGTTATGTGAATTCCTTACTGGAATGTTGGAGAAATATTATGAATAATGATCCAGAATACCTACATCAGTCCTGTATTCATAATCTGTGAAGTGTGAAGATAAAGGAGCAGATACATTCTGTAATATGAAAGGAGGTTTGTATTACCTACATTTCCATATGCCATGTGAAAGCATCTTTTACCATGCCATTCAACTATGCCATTCCCTTAAAAAATACAAAATAAAACAGAGGTTCCTCATAATACATAATGTAGACCTCATGAGTTCAGTAAGAATAACATTTTACTATAGCATTTGCATTCCCACATTCAAGCTTTAGCATGGCCTATACTTCAAGGACATTGTCAAAGCCTATATAAGGCTCATGCATAGATAAAGGCAATACCCTGTGTAACATGTGGGTTTCTTTGCCTCCAATATTTAGATGAAATACATTCACTTTCTTCTTTTAGTTGACTACTGGACATATTGCGTGCTTTACTGCAGTGTTATTATTGCTCACTAAATCAACCATGTGTCAGCCACACTACATTGTCCATGTGTAATCCATGTGATGGAATGAGTGTGTGTGCTTACCACAACTCCCTTTCCACGGCACGCTCAAGCATGCCACTGACTCCACCACCATTAGTTGTCAGAACCAAATGGTTGACACAGGCTAGCACTCAAATGCTACTGCTTCCATAAATTACGTCTTAAGTCAGCCATGGAGGAGAACTCTGCCTGTAAAAGACTTGGGTTCTGGAGAGTTTAAGAAGGTGTGGCATACATGAAAGCCTTTTTCTGTCACTCTTCTAAAAGGGGATCAGAGGAAAACTCCTGACAATGTAAAATCCAAAGAGTATTATATTTCTCTTTGCATATTTTGCTATTATATAATGTTCTATACAATAACCATGAGCAGCCATTTCATTTAAATGCACAGGATTTATGCAGACCTGCCTGAAGTCAAATGGCCCAGTAAATTTCAAGATAGATTTTGCTGAAGGATGTAAGGGGGAATATTTTAAAATGTATATTGGTGACCATGCTCTGGAACTTATCAGCATTGTGAAATCAGTCAACGTTTTCCCATAGCCAGATCCAGCTGTTGCGCTTTACTTGTCAGCGTGTTTGCGGTCTCCAGGCAACACAGGCTGCCACTATCTTCATCTGTTTGCCTTTCAGCTGGCTCAACAAAGCATGGCTGTGGATGATTCTGTGGACATAGTAACATGATTACATTTGCACTATGCTCCACTCAGTCTAAGCAATCAGGTTTCTGTGTCTCCAAGATCAATTTGATAACAGCTTTACAAAACCAATTTGCATGTATACTGTATATATGCAACGGATACAAGCAGGTCAAGACTGGGCAGTTTTTGTAGGTGTCAGCATTTTTCTATAGATGTATTTATACTTTTACATAAGACATATTTTATATGTATATAAACACACACACAACATGCATATTTTCTTTACTGTATGCGACATGGCTCTCCCTGGGGACGAAAAAAGAAAAGAAAAAACACAAAAAGAAAAAGGGAATCATAATTTGACATTTGCGTCAGGGTGTAGCTCAGTGCTTAAGGCATTGGACTACGGTTCAGGAGATCCCAGGTTCAAACCCCACAATCACCAAGTGTGCCACTGTTGGGCCCTTGAGCAAGGCCCTTAACCCTCAGATGAGATGTATAATGAGATAAAAAAAATGTAAGTCGCTCTGAATAAGAGCGTCTGCCAAATGCCTAAATGTAAATGTGTTGATTTGTTTTTCTGTCTTTACACCAACAATTTAAATTTGGTATTATTGTGCTATATGTGCAAAGCTTCTTTTGTTCTTTGATTTCAGATGTTTGGTTGTATGTTGTTTTGGTTTCCAATTGTTATATTTGTCTTAGTTTATTTACTCCCTATTTATGCTAAATGCGTATGCTAATACCGTAGCTACCATCCATAGTTTTGTTTGCTTCATTTTTGCTAAATTATTCATGTACTGTAAATAAAAATCACCTGTGCATACAACTTGCTTCATTGTCTCTGTTGACAGATTACCCAATCAACACCTTGTAGATGTAGTGGGCAAGCTCCCCACAAACTTTAAAAAAAAAATTTATGTGGGAGGGCCTATAGTTAGAGATCAAAAGACTGGGACTGGACAGGCTCCTGCCTCATGCTCCGATGAAAGGCTGTCAACACCAGGCAAGTAAGTCAGGCTAACAAAAGGCCAACTTCACAGAACGTGAAGGTATCCGTGGTGAACTGTGCTCCAGTGAAAGGCCAAATGCACAGGTTTCCAGGGCATTCAGAATAATAGGTGAACAGGAACACTACCTACACCAGACTGAAGAAATTCCAGCCATGTTTCTGCAGCCACGGTCCATGCTCAATTTCCTCCATAGCCATGATCAAAATACCACCTGCCTCGTAGGTCTGTCTTGCAATCTTCATAGCCTCACAGGTTGACAAGATGACCACCCATAACAATTTTTAATTCAAGCCAAGTCCTGATTTGCAGACGGCCTCCCATAGAAGGTACAAATCATGCCTTGTCCGGTCTGAATCATACCCTGCTCTACCTGAGCTATGCTGTGACCATCCCAGCAATGCAATGACATGCACCTGCAAAGCTATGACGCAGCAATGCTTTGCCCTCCTTCAGCAACAGCTTATCTTGCCCCAGTGATGCCATACCCTGTTCCAGAAATGTAATACATTATTCCAGCCATATGATTCTCAATCGAACATGCAACCCCATACCTGGTCCATCTGAGCCAAGTCCCACTCATGTTAAGCCTGGCTCTGTCTGAGACAAGTCCTACTGTGTCCAAGTCTAAAACGACTTTTCTTAAGCCATACCCATTATCTTGCAATGCTCGCTAGCAATTAAAGACATCCTGTTAACAACACTTGCTGGCTTTGAGTTTGTTGCACTTACAAACACTAGCTTTCTGGACCCTAACTTTGAAGACCTCATGCTTGCTTCGCATCCTTTCTTTCAGGGCAACATACTTGCTCCACACCTTAGCTTTGAAGACATCATGCTTGCTCTGCATCTTTAAAGTCTGGAGAGGGAGCAAGAATTATATCCTTAAAGACTTTTTGCATGATCATGCTTTCCCCAAAAAATAAATGAGGACAAGAAGTAAACCAAATCAAAGTAAGTAACACATATTGTACATTAGAATAAGTCAATGAAAGCACAAATCCAGAGATATGGTCCATCCAGAGAGATTCAAGTCACTACTAAGCACAGGGTTTTTTTTACTCATTTGTTTTCATGTTCCCTCTATATGTTTATTGTTCATGCTAATGGCTATTTATAATGAAGAATGAGCTGTCCATACATTCTGCCTCATTGTCTTTAACATTCATTCATTCATTTTCTATACCGCTTAATCCTGTGTTCAGGGTCGCGGGGGACCTGGAGCCTATCCCAGGAGACTTCGGGCACTAGGCAGGGTACACCCTGGACAGGGTGCCAATCCATCGCAGGGCACACACACATACACACACTCACACACTCCGGGCAATTTAGGAACGCCAATTAGCCTAACCTGCATATCTTTGGACTGTGGGAGGAAACCGGAGTACCCGGAGGAAACCCACCAAGCACGGGGAGAACATGCAAACTCCATGCACACAGAGACGGGAATCGAGCCTGGCCGGGAATCGAACCCAGACCCTGGAGGTGCAAGGCGACAGTGCTAACCACTACACGCCTGTCTTTAACATATGACACATTAACATATGAAAAAGATAAAGTTAGTTTGAAGCACTTCGTTTGCTCAAATAAAAATAACGCCAGAATGTTGATCCTAAATTCTTTCTCAGAGGCACATACTCACAAATAATGACTGAAAGGAGATGTGACAGAGTTTGTGTGTATCTGTTTACGATTAGCTTCCTTGGTTAAAGCTTGACCTTAGTTCTATTTTTATCCTTAAGGGAGAGTTACACAGACTGAATAACTGTGTGCAAAAGTACATAATTCAAGGAAACAAAACAACCAATATTTCAAATAGTGGGAAGGGTAAATGACATTAAGATTAATAACCTATTAAAAATGCACATTATTTTCCCCTCATGAGCAAATAAAATATTAAGACAGTCAATGCTTCAAAATGTAACCGGTGTTGTTTCAAATTCCAGCAGACTGTCTCAGCATGAAAAGACTAATGGTCTCTTCTCTACAGCTGGCAGACTTTAGCCTTTATTATTGTTCTCTGATCTCGGAGTATGGCCTTGCCATGCCAAAGAATGAGTAAGATCAAACTATGAGAAACTGGAAGAGAAATGGTAGCAAGTATGTGGGTGGTGCAAATCATAAGTAAAGCAGAAAAACCCTTACAACATTTCAATGTCACTCAAGTGATTCTAGCAGACATCAGCACATCCACACATTTTCGTTCTAATCCTTGTGGAGAAAAGCTCTCCTTCTATCAACACCTTGTTATTAATAGATATAGGTCAAGAGTCAAACCCTTTTGAAAAGAACTTCTCAAACTTACATGACTGCTTAAAGGCTTGCATGGGGGGAAAAACTTAGTATAAAGAGTGCATCAGTCTCAAGTTGCATACTCTGTAAATTATTTACTAGGTAGTAATATAAAAGAATTATTTACAAGTGTTCCGCAAGACGAGCATTAGCGTTAGCGTTGTCTTAGTTTACGAGCACCGAGTATCATGTATCACGCATGTGCTTCTATTTTTGACGCCGAGTGTCACGTCATCACAACTGAGCCAACGGTTTTTCTCTCTCTTGCGCTGCGGAATTATAGGTAATAGTCTCCCCTGCTGGGTGAATACACACACGCACTGTAGAGCATCGCTAGTCACACTCGCGTGAGCGCAAACTAACGGAATCACTACTATAAAGTAAAACAACAACAATAACAAAAATAAATAAATTAACCAGCTCCTCACGTTTGAAAACAGTCGCGACAGAGCAGAGTTGGTGTGTTTGTTTGAGAACCTGAGACCTATAAGGCGGTAAGGCCGAGACCTACTGTATCGTCTCCCCTGCTGGGTCTTAGTGCTTGCAGAGTTTTTGAGTGTGCGTGTGTGTTTGTATGTCTGTGTAAGGCAGAGAGTGTGTGTGTTTGTTTGGGAACCTGAGAGCAGGGAGGGCTGTAAAGCCGAGAGAGAGAGTGTGTGTGTGTGTGTGCGTGCTCATTCACTTACACTTACACTAACACACACGCACACACACACACACAGTATTACAACTCCCTCTCCTCTCAGGTTCCCAAACAAACACACAGCAACTCTTCTCTGTCGCGATTGTTTTCAAAGGGGAGGAGCTGGTTAATTTGTTTTTTGTTGTTGTTTTACTTTACAGCAGTGATTCCGTTAGTATGCGCTCATGCAGGTGTGACTAGCGATGTTCCTTGCTAATTTTTAAACGGTTTTAAAAACGGTCTCTCTGTTAATGTGTGTGTGTGTGTGTGTGTGTGTGTGTGTGCACGCACATTACACACACACAGCGCCTGCGGGCACAAACGGAAACACTTATCTTTCTGGATTTATTTTTATGTTTTTTTTAAGGTAAAGTGCAGGTGAATTTGTTTTATTTTTACTTTATATTTTGTGTTAATTATTTTTATGTATTTTTTTTTTTGGGCTGTAGAACGACAGGTCAAGGACAGGTCATCCATCCCTCCATCCATCCATCTTCAATCGCTTATCCAAAATCAAGTCATGGGGGTAACAGTTCTAGCAGGGAACTCCAAACTTTCCCCTTTCCCCAACCACCTCAGCTAATCCTGACTGGGGATCCCGAGGCATTACCAGGCCAGTGTGGAGATATAATCACTCCACCTAGTCCTTGGTCTGCCCCATGGGCTTCATGTAGCTGGACGTGCCAAGAACAGCTCCCTAGGGAGATGTCCTAGTGACATCCTTACTAAATGCCCAAACCGCCTCAACTGACTCCTTTCCACGCAAAAGAGCAGCTACTGTACTCTGAGTTTCTCACGAATGACTGAGCTTCTCAATCTATCTCTAAGGGAAAAGTCAGCTATCCTTCTAAGAAAATTTTGTCATCTTGTATTCGTGATCTTGTCCTTTCGGTCATTACCCAGCGCTCATGATTATAGGTGAGGGTTGGAACAAAGATTGACCGGTAGATTGAGAGCTTTGCCTTTTGGCTCAACTCTCTTTTTGTCATAACAGTGCGGTAAAGCCACTGCATTACTGCCCCGCTGCTCAGATTCTCAGGAGTTCCAAATGTTCCATCACTTGTAAACAAGACCTTAAGATGCTTAAACTCCTTCACTTGGGGTAACAACTCACTCCCTACCTCACTCCCTGGAGAAGTGTCTAGTCCATGACAGGTCATCCAGGGTATGCTAACAGAAATCTTGGCAAACCTTGACATGATGTTCATTCTGCTTCTTGGTCAGCAGCCAAGAATGTTTAATTATCTCTCAACATTACAGGTCTTATACCAATCATTTATTACACTAACTGTTGGTCACAATCATGGGTGAAAATACTGTAGGTCATTATGGTTTGCGTTACTCAAAAAATTAAAGAATGGCAGCCTGTCAAGCATTTATGCATGATAACATTATGTCATCTGAAAGAACACATTATTTCCTTAGTAATTGCTTCTAAGTCATTCCCGAATTGTCCATGTTGTTTTGTTCACAGTTAACCAAAAGGTAATTTGTTTTCCCAACATCCCAAATCCCTCTCTAACCCTTGATCAAGGGTACTGCTTGGTGTGTGTATCAGCCCCTCTGTTATACAGCACCTTCAGCTGGACTGCAAGCCTATGACTGCATCAAATCTATACTGATTTTGAATATATTTTCTATAGATAGATAGATAGATAGATAGATAGATAGATAGATACATAGATAGATTTCAATTTTTGGTTGCAAATTGTAAACCCTTCTTCACTTTGCTTATTTGAGATCTGTACATGCCACAAAAGTGTTATATGCATCTGTATCTTAATAAATTATATAATAAATGCACAAGGTTACAAATTCCACAAAATGAGAAACGCATATAAAATTTTGAGTAGAAATGGTACGTTCACTGTATAGCCTAGAATTAACATTTCCATGATATGGCCACAGCAATGTATTACTGACTTACTTATAATTATAAATTAGTAATGCTGAAATGCAACAGTTTTAAGTAAATTGGTAATTTTTCCTTTAGGTACAGTATGTATGATATCTCTATCCAAAAACTTTATTATCTTACAGAGTCATCATAGACTTTTTTTTTCTGTGTGTGTGTTTTGCTTTAAATAATTAAATATTCTGCTAATTACACACACACACACAATACAGAATGCAATCGTACTGTAATATTTTACTTCTGTTTTGAACACTTACAAAATTGTGACAAGAGAATGCATGAGAGTTAATTGCTATCAGGACCATTTAAAGTGGCTAAGAAGTACTGTAATACACCAGTGCTAATTTAGGTGCTGTATCTTTTTAGGCCCTTCTGGTGAGCTTGTGGGCGGAGGTTAAGTGGCGATATGGCCTCCAGATGGGAGCTAATGGGCTGCACCTGGGCTTGTAATTCTGTGCCTGTGGGCTCAAAGCCTGACTCAGCCAAACACACACACACACACGCCACAAGCTCTTCAATCTGTGGTCTGCAGTTTGGCCAGTCAGCGCAATTCTCAGGCTTTAGAGTTAGTTTGGGCCAACTGTCATTGCAGCTGATAATTGCTTTTTTTTTTAGCCTTTTTTTTTTTTGTATATAAGCCATAGCATTTAAACCTGACAAATTTTGTGTAAGTCCCTCTTGTGGTTCCAAAACAGCCCTAAACCATTGAGGCATGAACTCCACAAGACCTTTGAATTTGTGTTGTGGTACTGTATCTAGCACAATGATGTTAACAGACGATTGTTTAATGCCTGTAAGTTGCAAGACAGGCCCTCCATAGGCATTACAGTACATACTGTAGATTCTTGATCAGAATGAGATCTGGGGTATTCAAAGGCCAAGTTAATATATGTAATTCTTTGTCATCACTGACCATTCCTGAACAATATTTTCAGTGGGACAGGGAGCAGTAACATGCAATAAAGGGCATGGCTATTAGGTAACATCATTGAGTGGAGGGATGTACTTGGTCAGCAACGTCTGCATTAATGTAGGTGATCCTTCTACCAGTAAGCGATGCACACACCCCAGCAGTCATCATGATTTTATTGTAGAAGAAAGCTTGTACCTTGACACAGTTTGAAATTTTCAGTCATAGCCATATAATTTAGTTTTTATACGTTTAAGAATTATTTCTTTTGATATTTGAACTCAGCAGCCAAACAATACACCCCTTCTTTCAGTGCTCCTGTAAAAGCTGCAACCCCTCATTCATTTACATGAGCTGTTAAGGCAGAGACGTTAATGCCTCCCCTTACTTTCCCTGTCTTACTGTACAGTACGTGCAAGCACAAACACCCCCTGTTGCTGATTGGCTAGAATAGTGTTGGCAGAGTCTGTGCCACCGTGTTTGTGGGCCCGTGGATAAAACCAGTAGCCCACACACAGAATAGACATCTAGCGGATATTAGCTGCATTTAAGAAGAAGTATAGCGGATTGGAAGTGCTGACTCCTCCTTTGAGCTGAAATTTGTGTGTGTGTGTGTGTGTGTGTGTGTGTAAATAGCATGCAGGTGTGGTTATACATGTTTCTGCAGCTTGTTAACTCTAAATATATATTGGCATCTAATAAGTTAATTCAATTTCTTAAGTTAAGAACATTCGTAAACAGGGGGGGTGTTGGAGGCTTTTCTTTTCTGGTTTTAAATTCCAACAGTCTCTAATAATTTCACACAGGAAATCATACACATGCTGGATTAGTGTACTTATATGCCAGCTGTCCCATCTATTTAATGAAACAAGATTAGGCAAGCTAAGTTTGGCCCAGTCACTTCTCAAAGTTAATTTGCTGGAAGGAGGAAAGCTTTATTTTAAGAATCTGAGAAACTTTAATAAGGGCCAAATTGAGATTGCTAATGTCAAAATACCAGGTCTTGTGGTGTGTTCCCAGCTGGTGTCAGGATCACACAAGGGCTCCTGTAGCACAAATTATGTAAATTGGTCGCTGGCTATGATAGATGTCCGAACACAATGCTTTGCAGGCTGTATAGCCACAAACTGGTCAGATAATGGATTTGTGAGCATCAGGGGAACTTTAAGAAGGTCACCTGTTTTGAAGAATCACATTTTCTTTTGCATTATATGGATAGCTGGCAATGCGTACTGTATATAACTTACCTGGGGAAGACATGGTACCCGAAGGCAGTGTGAGACTTTGGCCAATGTTCTGGTGGAAAACTTTGGGTCCTAGCATTCATGTGGAAGTTACAATACTTTAATATGTACCACCTACCTAAACACTGTTATACACCAGGCACACTCTGTTGTAGTAACAATATTCCCTGACAGCTGTAAAATGCAAAAACTGCTCAAGAATGGACAAACATTTCTGATCCATAGAGGCCACATTTCACAAATCGCAGGATCTGCTGCTAACATCTTTGATGCTGTGCTGTGATATCTGGTACCAAGAAGTCCATGCCTCAATGGGTCTGAGCTATTTTTGTGAGACAAGGGGGACCAACACAATACTAAGAAAATGGTTTTAACGTTATGGCTGATCAGCTTACAGGGTATACTGTATCATTTGGTGTCCGAAAGGTTGGTGTCCAGTGTCTTCATATACTGTATATGGTCTCCACTTAAATTTTATTCACCAAAGGCATATGACTTGGTGCTAGAGTCAACAACAGAGATCACAATTAATACAATATACAGTACAATACACAAGACTCAGTAATGGGACCAGTTTCAAGTATTTGGCAACAATTTTGAGGCAGAGTTTCTTTTCTAAGAAAAACCAAACAAACGAATAAATAAAAAAAAGAAATTAATTAGAGTAGAAAAGCCAGTATTGTTCAAATGAAGTATTATCTCTCTTGCTTTAGAGTGGGTGAAGGACAAGCATGCAGCTGGACTGGGTCTGATCATGGCCATTTCAAAGGCTCATTAAGGAACAATGGGTTACCATGGTGACTTCTGCTTCAGGGAATTTTGGTCTCGAAACACATTACATTAAAAACAACAATTGAAAATAAAATGTATTTAGGCATTTACTGCAAGACATCAAGACATACTGTAAGATTTGACAGCAAATTAAGTACAGACATTTGAAAATGATAAACGCTCCCCTAATGAGCCCACCGATGGCAGCTATTTGTAGGGTTGTATGAAGCTAAAGTGATAAATATAATTTTAATAATTAATTTACTTAATTCCTTTTATGTGTAAAATATTCACAATAGCATTTCTTATATAATAATTTGATTTGGTGAAACAAAATTGAATTGTTTGACCTCAATTCTAAATGTTATGTCTGGAGGAAACTACTTTAGGCACTGCTCATCACCTGCCCAAAACAATCCCAACAGTAAAACTACTGTATAGTGGTGGCAGCACCCTACTGGGGTGTTTTTCAGCAATAGGCATTGGGAGACTGGTCAAGCAATATCCTCAATGAAAACTTGTTCCATACCACAGACTTGGCCAAAGGTTCACCTTCCAACATGATAACGATCCTAAGCACACAGCCAAGACAACATAGGAGTGGCCCATCCAAAGCTTTGACCTGAACCCTATTGAACATCTCTGGAGAGACCTGAAAATGGCTGTCACCTGATGGTCCCCATCCAACCTGACTTAGCCTGAGAGGATTTGCAAGGAAGAATGGCAGAAAATCCCCCAATCCAGGTGTGCCACGCTGGTTTTAACGCTTGCTTTTTCCAAGATGGCTCCGGTGAGGTCGGCTGCCGTCACGACGGCTCCGACCACCTTTTCTATGTTTTTGTTCTTTAAGTTAGTTTTCAGTGTTTTAAAATCGGCAAAATCACCAGCATTGAGTACATTAGGTACGATAGAGACACTCTTGTTTCTATTGGTATACAATGTACTCACAATTCGACGTTTCTAACTCCGGATCCGAGCTGGCCGAGTGAGATCCTGAGGGAGAACAAAGGACGCGACGCAAAGCGGCGGCCCCGAGGGAAACGAGCCCGCGTCAGGAACAGGCTGAGAGTTCGTGCACACCGCACACCTCTGCCTAGCATCTTGCTCGCCAACGTCCAGTCACTGGAGAACAAACTCGATGACCTCAGGGCCAGGATAAAGTTCCAGAGAGACATTCAGGACTGCAACCTCCTCTGCTTCACCGAGACATGGCTGAACCCAGCGGTGCCAGACCACGCCATCCAACCGGCCGAGTTCTTCTCGGTTCACCGCATGGACAGGACGCGGGACGCGGGGAAGTCAAGGGGAGGCGGCGTATGTTTAATGGTGAACAACAGCTGGTGCAACAGCGCGAGCGTTGTTCCTCTTACACGCTCCTGCACACCAAACCTGGAACTACTGTCCATCATGTGTCGTCCTTTTTATCTTCCACGGGAGTTCACATCGGTCATGATCAGTGCCGTTTATATTCCACCACAAGTGGACACAGACACTGCCTTAAGCGAGCTGCATGAGGCGCTCAGACAGCACCAGACACAACATGCTGCGCTCATTGTAGCGGGGGACTTTAATAGTGCCAACCTCAAACGTGCAGCGCCGAACTTTCATCAGCATATCACCTGCCCCACCAGGGGTGATAGGACACTAGAGCATTGTTATACTACGGTCAAGGACGGCTACAAGGCGCAGTCTTGTCCAGCGTTTGGTAAATCCGACCACGCCGCCATCTTCCTCATGCCAAAATACAAACAAAGGCTGAAACAGGAAGTTCCGATTCAGAGGGAGGTCGCGCGCTGGACGGACCAATCGGTGGCCGCGTTACAGGACGCACTTGATGACGCAGACTGGGAAATGTTCAGAAACAGCTCCGATGATGACGTCAGCGTGTTTACGGAAGCGGTTGTGGGATTCATTGGGAAGCTAGCGGATGATACGGTGGAGAAAAAGACTATAAGGACAGGAAGACACTGCCAGCACCGGGAACGCGCTCATCATCACCGAGCACGACGTGAGGAGAGCCTTCAGGAGAGTGAACACCAGGAAAGCAGCAGGACCAGGCGGCACTCTCAGGAGTCCATCATTGTTCCTGTCCCAAAGAAACATCATCCTGCTTCCTTCAACGACTATCGCCCTGTTGCCCTCACCTCAGTAGTGATGAAGTGCTTTGAACGCCTGGTCAGAGACTTCATCGTTTCTTCACTACCCAACACAGGACCCACTACAGTTTGCATACCGTCAGAACCGCTCCACAGACGATGCAATCTCTCATCTCCTCCACACATTACTTACCTACCTGGACACTAAGAAAGGGAATTATGTTAAAATGCTCTTCATCGACTACAGCTCTGCATTTAATACCATAATTCCCTCCACACTCACCACCAAGCTGGAGCACCTGGGACTCAGCTCATCAATGTGTCAGTGGATCTCCAATTTTCGGACTGGCAGACCACAGGCAGTAAGGATGGGCGGACATGTCTCAGCTACACTCACTCTCAGCACTGGAGCCCCCCAGGGTTGTGTTCTGAGCCCCTTGCTGTACTCTTTGTACACCCACGACTGCGTGGCCACTACCAACTCCACCACCATCATCAAGTTTGCTGACGACACCGTCGTGTTGATCACCAACAATGATGAGTCGGACTACCTAGAGGAGATTGGAAATCTGGAGAACTGGTGCCAGAGGAACAATCTCCTCCTAAACGTCAGCAAGACAAAGGAGCTGATAGTGGACTTTTGTACAAAGCAGGACAGGAACTACCAGATCACTGTCATCAACAGGAGACCAGTGGAGAGAGTAGACAGCTTCAGATACCTCGGTGTTCACATCACTCAGGACCTGTCATGGTCCTGTCATTTCAGCAGCGTCTGTACCACCTCAGACGCTTGAGAGACTTTAGACTGCCCTCCAAGGTGCTCAGGAACTTCTACTCCTGCACCATAGAGAGCATCCTGACGGGAAACATCACGACCTGGTTCGGGAACAGCACCATGCAGGACAGATGAGCTCTACAGAGGGTGGTGCGATCAGCTGAGCGCATCATCCGCACTGAGCTCCCTGACCTGCACTCGATCTACAGCAAGCGGTGCTGGACCAAGGCCAGGAAGATCGTGAAGGACCTCAGTCACCCCAGTAATGGACTGTTCTCTTTGTTGCGGTCTGGGAAGCGATTCCGCTCCCTGAAGGCCAACACAGAGAGACTGAGGAGGAGCTTCTTCCCGCAGGCGATAAGGTCTCTCAATCATCACTACACCACACAGGACTAATATCTTTTTAAGCTCACAACATTGACTGGACAATCATGGACACATTCATACACACTTGCACTAAATATTTATATATCTGGACAATTGCACATGTCACTTTCATTAGTCACCTTACATGCATATTTGCACAACCATTGCCACTTTAAATTCTATATATACATATACACATATTACCCCCCCCCCCTATATTTCTATATTTTGCAATATTTTATTATGCCCTTATTTGTACAGTTTATTTTACTAGTTAAATTTATTTCTTTAGTATTACCTTTTATTGATATTTATTTTACGTACAAGCTTTTATTTTCTTTTTAAGGTCACTGGCGGTCGTGTAAGCATTTCACTGCATATTATACTGTGTATGACTGTGTATGTGACAAATAAAATTTGAATTTGATTTGAATTTGATTTGGTCGCGTCCTACCCAAACAACTTGTGGTTGTTATTGAAAAAAGTAAACTGAATGCAGAATACTTTCTGAATGCACTATATATAATGTGTAAATTGTGAATCGTGTGTTCTGCAAATGATTGTCCAATACAATACATCTTCCCTCGTTTACCTGGTTATGGGATGTCCAGTGTTGGTGTTTTTTGGACATCTTTTAGACCCCAATTATTTATGTTTTCCTGTGTTCTTGCCCCTTACTGTTTGTAAATTAAAAAAATCACATCAAAAGATGTTTAAAGTCAGGCAGAAGTAGGTCTATAGACAGACCAACCCAATTTGACCTAGATTTAGTCATCTTCTAGGTTATTATGTAGAATTAGTCAACGCCTAGTGTTTCCTGGGTACTCATGATAAATGTCACGTTTCAAAATCAGAACAGCTGCTTGTAAATATAACAAGTGGCAGCTTGGGAATTTCTTTTGTTGAGTTGTTGTTGCCTTTTTCATCTGTTCATTATTAAACTGTGTTAATTGCTCTAGTTTACAGGAGCGTCAGTGATGGTGTCACAACAAAGCAACAGTTTTAGCTTTATAAACTCATTCAAGGGTGTTCCAAATGGCTGTTACTTTTGGCCCCTACAGTATGTGGGGAGACCCTTTTGAGGTCTCCACTGTGAAGCGTGGATCCTTCAGATGCGATGGGACTTCGTCATAATCCCTTTAGAATCAACCACAGCCATAGTTTAATAGAAACCATTTTACTGACCACTATGTCTGAGTTGTTTAGTAAGATTTTATAATCATGTTGTTTGTTTCTTTTTTGTGGATGTGAAATAGTTCCTGCTTGTGTTCTCATGAACTACAGCTGAACCGCATCATCAGTCATCCAAAACACTAGAGGATTTGAAAGAGTCGAGTTTTAAGTACTGTAATTCACAGGAGGTGTGCACACATGGTTGTAATGACAATTTAACTGTTCAGTGGCATTCACCATGAATTAGTACACCACTAATTTACAATTCTAACCAGATGAAACCATTAGAAGTGCTGTAAAAAGTGAAAGTTTTGAGCTGACACATCAAATTTTTTGCTTACCCAGTTGATTCACAGCAGTATGGCAGACATTCTCTCTTTATACTGGTGGCGAAATGTATTGAGACAGAAGTGAAATTCATTGTTTTAATCAAATTCTCATTTTTATATTAATTTTTTTTTATGCAATAAACAATTAATATTAATATGACATATTAATATGATTAATTAATATGACAAACCTGCAGGACTCATAGTTTTAGCTATTTTTGAGCAGACGTGGACACCCTGGCTTTAAAAAGCAAAAGTCCTGCCACATATTTGTTCCATCCATTAACTAACCCAGCTGATTGTAATTAAGGCAACTCTTCAGTTAGATAGGCTAGAACTAATTAGTGACATCATGTGCTTTGTTCACAGGGAGAACCATAATGTGTTGCATATGTTGTAATACTTTCGGCCACCAGTGTATAAGGAAATTTTCTGTATTTTATATGTAAAACCCAATCTTTCACAAATTCCTGCAAATATACAGTACTATAGTTTGTTACTCCCGAACACTTGGCGACATCTTCCTCTCAGCCATGTCAAGAAAATAAGCAGACATTTCTGTAGCATATTCTGTACATTGCAAGAAAATTGATGACATTATTTTCCAGTCCATAATCCATGAAGTCTATGAAGTGTTCCAGTCCTAAAGTGACTGACGTTAGAGGAAAATCTAATGCCTACACTTACTGTACGTCCAAGCAATTTGGCTGCAATAGGATCATAGCTTGATCATAGCAATGTGCCCTTAAGCAAATCCTCTGGCCATACTTGGGATTAGTCCTGGGGTATATGCATGCATGTGATGTCTGTAAGGCATATCAATAGTGGCAGCTCAGGAGGATAAGGGTTAAATTCGTAGTCCCACTTTTGTTCCCTTGTGCAAAGTTAGTCCAGGTGTTTTATGCAATTGCTGGCCCGGTGATCTGACCACAGACTTCTTCCAAGCTGAGACATGTGAAGTCAAGAATGCTGCATGCTGCATAACAATAATAAAGGTATCCTTTTCATCAGGTAAGGCAAAAGCAAAAATCGGGTGGATTAATCGGCACTAAAATTAGGTCTGGTACTGTACCTGTTCCTTGATTAAGACAAACAAATTCAAGTAGGGCAAGCTTTGTGTTTGAGCCAGTGCAAATGTATTGGCATGGTTTTGATATGCCTATTAGAAATTAATTAACAATGTTTTCATAAACACAGTGAACCTTTTGTTTCCCATAGTGACACTTGCTGTCAGCCAACTAAATATTTTCTACATCACAGGGAACCAGAACATTGAGAAAAGCACTAATTGCACTCTTTTGTATACATTCTTACAGACACCCAGGATTGGATAGTTTTGCTTTGATTGACAAGTGAGGCATTAATGTCATCCCTCCCACCCAGATATCACTGCTGACTCCTAGATCTGGATGGTTGAAACATCTGGGGCAGTGGTAGCTCAGAGGGCTAAGGCACTGAGTTACTGATTGGAAGGTTGGTGGTTCGAGCCCCAGCTCCACCAGGTAGCCACTATTGGGTCCTTGACCAAGGCCCTTAACCCTATCTGCCCCAGGGGCGCTGCATCATGGCTGACCCCAGTTATATGTGAAGTAAGAAGTTCACTGTGCTGTAATGTATATGTGACAAAGAAAGGCTGAACTTATCATCTTTGATCTCCTGAAAATAGTATAAATAATTTTCTGGAGAAGTCATACTACTACTAATAATAATACCATTAAAGGAATGAAGTGCAGTACGCGGTAATGGAAAGAGGGTAGAGCAGCTGCGTGCCAAAATCCACAAGCCAGTCACGGAAGGACTTTCAGTAAGAAAACACATCTGGTAAAATTATGTCATCTTAAACAACACTGTGTCTCCATAGTAATTGCTTATTAGTCGTTCCAAATTGCCTCTGAACCATCCGTGTTGTGTTTCAATCCCTCATTACTGCTAGTTAACGTGAGTGCAAGTTTCCTGCAACTTGCTGACAGGTTCTTGACTCACCTCACTGCTTTGTTGACAGGTAACGTGAGTTTCAAATCAAACTAGCTTCTACTGTAATACAAAGCTGAATCCCAAATCGAACTCTAACCCCTGTGCAAGGGCATTACATGATGTGTGGAACAAGGAATTGTACAAACTACATAACACACTAGCTTTCCATTTAACACTACTTGGAATTCAATCCCAGGACAGTTAGGTAGCTGAGTGTACAAAACTTTAAATGTCAAGTGAATTTCAAACGTCAAGCCAGGCCTATTACAGTAAAGACAAACTTCTAAAAATTTTAAAGACTGTTTCCATCCTCATGCTTTATTCTCCTTCTCCTGTCCTTTTGTCTACATGCTGTAGTACTGTTAAGAACTTTAAACTATTTTTACCCTTGGTGATAAGTCTAGGAATGAAGTATACGTAGTTTAATTTAAAATGGCAGCACGGTGGCTTGCTGGTTAGCAGTGTTGCCTTGCACCTCCAGGGTCCGGGTTCGCACCTCAGGGTTTGTGTGCATGTTCTCCCCATATTTGGTGGGTTTCCTCGGGATGCTTCGGTTTTCTCCCACAGTCCAAAGACATGCACATGTGCATTAGGCGAACTACAGTATCGTTCCCAAAATTTGCATGAATTAGCATGTGTCTGTGTGTACCCTGCAATAGATTGGCACCCCATCCAGGGTGTACCCCACCTTGTGCCCTACTGTACATGTAAGTCTCCTGGGTGTATACAGGATAAAGCTGTATAGGCGATTCGTGAATGAGTGAGCTATTGTGTACTTTTCCATTCCACATGCCAAGCTGTAATATGATAAAGAAATTGTAGTGATATGAGACCCAACTGTACTTGGATATGGACTTAACTGTAATTCTTCAACGTAGATTTAAGAGCAGCCTTTTTGTGCTAATAGAAATGCTCTAGGGTTTTTTTTTCCCACTAAATGAAATGACCCTGACTGATAGTAATGGGTTGAAATAGTCAAGCTATGGCATATACATACTGTACATCAGGCCATTCTTCTGTTTCCACCCCTCCCAAGAAACCTACTAACTTCAAAGACATCCTCTAAGACTGTTGGTGTGCTGTCATGATACACGGCACACATGGAAGTCATTCAGGCAGTACTAAAATGGGATGGTCTTTTTGGTTCCACATGAAAGCAAATCCTGCCTATACGTGAGACAGTATGTCTTAAAAGAAACTGTAACAATTTGCTAAGACATAGTGACTTAAAAGGAATGTCAAATCTGCTGATCTTACATGTAAACAGATGTTTAAGTGTGTGGAGACTTGTTTGCTTGGTTTTACTTTCATATGTGTATGGCATCAGACTGTAGGCTTGATCTGGTATCGTATGTCCCTTAATAAATAAATTGCATTAATATGGATTAACAAGAGAAACTGATCATTCTGAAGTAGATTCCTTATATTCCTATCATTTGACTGCCTTTGGCAACATTTCAGCCATTAGGTAAATTAGTTCTGATATATTTTTAATAGAAATTATTTTTAAAGCTTATCTAAAATGACAAAATCTTACTTTTAACATGATGCAAGTCTCAACCTTTATAATAATAAGTTTAATTTGACACAATAAAATCTGTGTGTGTGTTTTAACAAAATTGTCATAACAATCTGACATCATTATGCCTACAAAGCATGGAGATTACACCTTGGAACATGAATCGAAAAACCTTAAAGCCTGAATCATTACACATAGTATATCTGTTTTCCCACTTTAACTGTTGTTAGTGCAATTTTTCTTACATTATTGGTTTTGCTGTGGTATAATGTGAATATGGAGAGTTCTTAGTGTCATGGTGAGTGTTGCAGGTTTCCCTAAGAGGACATGGGAACAAAGACAGTCTGTTGTTAGTTTGCTGCATAAGACACAGCCTGAAACGCATAAAGACATCTGCCTGGCAACAGTATTCTTATACAACAGGGAAAGGAAGAGAGGTAAAAAGGGAGGAGAGTAGGAAAAAAAGTGTGTGTGTGTGTGTGTGTGTGTGTGTGTGTGTGTGTGTGTGTGTGTGTGTGTGAGAGAGAGATTTTACAGAGTAACGATGGAAGTAAAGAGCTACAGCTTTAATGTGTCAGGACTTGGAAGCAGTCTGCTTTTTATTGTAATGCACCTTTTAAAAAGATTCTGCTTTTTAAAAGTCTTATGGTCTTCAGTGAATTAAGAGTGGCTCTGTATGTATAAGCACAGATGTTTTCACACAGGAATTAATCAAACATCTGTGAATAGGTATCCATCATTAATTTAAAAAAATTGTAATACAGACTGTAAATGTCGCATCTATTCATTCATCTTCTATACCGCTTAATCCTGTGTTCAGGGTCGCGGGGGACCTGGAGCCTATCCCAGGAGACTTCGGGCACTAGGCGGGGTACACCCTAGACAGGGTGCCAATCCATCGCAGGGCACACACACACACACACACACTCACACACACACCCAATCACACACTACGGGCAATTTAGGAACGCCAATTAGCCTAACCTGCATATCTTTGGACTGTGGGAGGAAACCGGAGTACCCGGAGGAAACCCACCAAGCACGGGGAGAACATGCAAACTCCATGCACACAGAGACGGGAATCGAGCCTGGCCGGGGAATCAAACCCAGACCCTGGAGGTGCAAGGCGACAGTGCTAACCACTACACCACCGTGCCGCCTATCTATAGAACAAACGCCTGATATTTCTGTTCTGTGGCTTCAGGCCTGGTATTTGTTTCTTATAGCAAGCAACGATTGGCTATCTGCAATCTGGGAAATGCTTGATACAGAAAGGCACTGGGTTTCATTTATGAATCTTTTCGTTTAATGCTTAAAGATCTTTGTAGGCCAATGAAGGCTTACATTAGTATGTAAATGTACACAAACTCAGGATTTCCTGTCCAGAGCTGCAGTGCTCCAGATCCATGCTCCAGTGAATAGCGTATTAATAAATTCGTTCGCATCTAATTTGAAAAGGCTCGGAGTTGATAAACATGACTGTTAATTTTCTGTGATTTTTTTAACAATGTTTCAGCAGCCTATCTTTTGCACTTTCATTTCTATTTCTATAAGATATGCTTATGGAAATGAAAAATAAGCTATGACATATTGCAGTTTCTAAGGTTTAGTGATCATGTACACTTTACACGTCTCAACAACAACAAAAAAAAAAACACCACATTTATATATAAAAACACCCCCCTTATATATAAAAACCCCAATGCTTAGTAACCCTCAGAAATGTAACACTATGACATCATGCTTCGGTGTCTAAAACCAGGAATCCTGGGACTGGGCTGAGTCACTTCCCTTCGTATGAAACTTGCTCTCAAGTTGGACGTCAGATCTCCCCTACCACCCAACCCCAATGACGACCAGCTCATGAACCAACAAAGAGAGAGAGAGAGAGAGAGAGAGAGAAATTGGATGAACAATAAAGCAATGCAGAAGACATGAAAAGGAGAGATTATTTTTCCAAACATTTGTTTACAAAGAATATATTCCTCCTTGGGAATCTTTGAAAGTGTGTTCATTTTGGACAGCTGCAGCATGTCTTTTTGTGGTCAGGGCATTGGACCTAGAGATTACAGATATTACTGTGGTTGTGGGATAGAGATGAAAAAATGAAAAACCAAAACGTGTTCCTCGTTACATTGTAAATATTGTAATTTTGGCCTTTGGATGTGGCTTTTTTTTTTTAAGGAAAAGTTTAATTATTGAATTATTTCGCTTGTATTTGCTGCATTTCTTTTCAGTTTGACTGCAAAAAACTTGCTTTGTCAGCGATTTGTGAAACTTGCACTAATCCAATATAAATGTTTTGATTTGGAGTGTAAAGTTCATCTTCTACATATATGACCATATTTATCCAAAAGTTAGAAACTAGTACTTTAACAGACCACAAAGCAATCACTGATCATTTTCCTGGGTACATTTCTGGACTGATTATATATTACTGATTTATACTGAGGGGTCCAAATATGATGGAAATGATAAAATTTTACATTATTCTCCACTTTAATACAATGATTTATGTTATGAAGTATATTATTAGCAATAAACTGACTGTAAACTACAATAAAAAAACTCTGTAGTATTTGGTACAGTATGTCCCCATTTTGTTTCAATGTCAAGGTACTGTAACAAGGACTCATGATGATTACACTGCTTAAACCAATATAGAAAAACAGTCTCTGACCAGCCTGAGGCATTGCATCCCAGAAGTCGACCTAGTATTTTGTATTGTACCCTGCCCCACACTTGCCTTCGACTATCTTGCATATACACATAAAAAGTTGGTGGCATTCATTACACTCTACAAATTGAATAGAATTAAATAAAACCACCTATTCATTAGGGTGTAATATTACACTGCAGGGCATACAAGAGATAACCTAAATCTTTCCTTACATCGTTCAATAGAGTTTTAAGAAAATTTGGGTGTCTTGTGTATCCAGGTTGGGTTTTAGATGTCGAGCTCATACAGTAAGTGAAACTAATGAACAATTTATGTGTATTAGGCAATAGACATATTACCAGCAGTATTCCTTCCTGTTGGACTATATCAAATATTTATGATCATTGCCATGGAAAATATCAAAAACAAGATGTTTATTAGCATATATATAATCTTTGCATTTTATATAAAATTTGGGTTATTTGGTTCCATAGTTACACATCTGACCTCTGCCCACTGTCCAATTACAGGCCGAAATCAAACCTCCCCTTTATCTCTAAGATTCTGAAAAAGATAGTAGTGCAGCAGTTATGTTTATATCCATATAGGAAAAGCATACATGAACTGTATCAGTCAGGAATTAGGCCACTGCACAGAGAACGCATTTGTTGAAGTACAGTAATAAATTACCTCCTATTGGCCACTGATCAGGGTTGGGTCTCTATGCTTGTGTTACTCAACCTCAGTGCAGTTTTTGACATCATTGGACATAATAATCTTCATCACAGATTAGAAAACGTAGTAGGAATGAAGGGATCAGACCCTATTTGACTGATCCTTATCAGTTTGTAGATTTAAATTGTGACTATTCTGTATGTTTTCAAGTGAAGTTTGGCATTCCACAGGGTTCGGTTTTAGGCCCACTGCTTTTTTCTCTTTACATGCTTCCTCTGGGCAACCCAATTCGTAAGCATGGCATTAGCTTTCACTGTTATACTGATGACACACAGTAATATGTCTCAGCAAAATGCTTAATCCTGACAAGACATTAGTTCTAGTTATAAGACCACATGCAGCTAGAAGCAAGCTTTTTGATCACAATGCAACTTTGGATGGCCTTTCTGTTTCATCTACAGCAGTAAAAGACTTTGGTGTGATTATAGATTCCAGTCATTCATTTGAAGCTCATATAAATAATATTATCAGAATAGCATTCTTTCATCTCAGAAATATTGATAAAGATAAAGAATATTGTCACTAAACGATGCTGAAAAATAAGTCCTTCCTCTCCCTGTCTGTCTCTGTTGAGTATATATGTTGCTCCTGAGCTGCCAGTGATCCAGACTCCATCTTCCCTCTGACTCCTGGTGCCCTGCTTCTGGTTGGAGATTTTGTCGCATGGGTGCCCCATGCTGTCTGCTTGGGATGCGTGTGGTGACTGGGGACGGTTCCACTTTACCATGAAGATGGTCCTGACCTCGGCTGATGCATACAGCTGTTCTCTGAGTGACTGCAGTCACTCAATAGTTCAAGACTGTAATTTCCTACAATCTACCTAAGCCACCAATAACAAACTGGACTCCATATTAATTTAATGACGTCAACTGTTATATAGAACTTCCAGCCACCTAATACACATTGTGATTGCAAAACAATTCCTGCTGTCTGTTATCACCCAAATGAGGATGGGTTCCTTATTGAGTCTGGTTCCTATCAAGGTTTCTTCCTATCGCCATTTCAGGGACCTTTATCTTGTCACCGTCGCCCTCAGCTTGCTCATCAGGGACTATTTAATCATTTTGATTCATACATATTTTTCACAAAAAAAAATCCTTAATTTTCTTTTGATTGTTAAAAGCTTTGCGACTTTGACTATTGTTAAAAGCGCTATACAAATAAAATTGAATTGAATCTCACAAGGTCATGAGGTTCACAAAAAGTGTGTGTGTTTGTTTAGGAAGTTGCATGACTGTGTGTGGGGCACAATTACAATCCCATTCTCACCTCTCCCTGTAATCTAAACCCAAAGTTAACAAAGGGAAACACAAACCAGGCACAAACAAATGATCCACTCCTGTCAGGCTGTGAACCGCAAACTGTGCCTTCTAAACAATTCTTCTGCCTTGTACCTGACTGCGCCCCCACTCCTCACTTTGCAAACAAGCTCAATAGTTACAGACCTCCATTATTCACCAGCAGAGTAATTTACAGCCAGGCTAAGATAGACATCAAACTCAAAGTCTAATCTGAAGCTAGAATCACACAAGCATTCAGGCCCACATAGCCCCTATTACAGTCATCTGCTAAAATAAAATAATGTATATATTGTTTCACCACTGAGTCTATTGTGTCAAAAGATGAGTATCTATTTGCTTTAGGTAATCTAAGCCTTGAATTAGTGGTCTTCTTATATTCAAAGTTTACTCATGCAAGGTTCACCTTAGAGGCAAGCCCAAAGATGGGAGTATTTCACATAAATATGTCTGTCATGCTGTTATCAAAAGACCGGAATTAGACTGGCTTTATGATTTTGTTGACCTAACTGATCAGCTCAGGTGATTGACTGTGAAAAAGACTGAATGGCTGAAGTTTGTAAAAAGGTGGCATGGTGGCTTAATGGTTAGCACTGTCACCTTGCACCTCCAGGGTCTAGGTGACAGTCCTAACCACTAAGGCACCATGCCACTGTCAACTTGCACCTCCAGGGTCCAGGATTGATTCCCGCCTCGGGGTCTGTGTACATGGAGTTTGCATGTTTCCTCCCGCAGTCCAAAGACATGCAGATTAGGATAAGTGGTGTTCCCAAATTGCCTGTAGTGTGTAAATGAGCTTGTACCCTGCGATGGATTGGCACCTCATCCAGGGTCTTCCCTGTCTCGTGCTGTAAGTGACGGATTAGCTGGATCCTAGATTAGCTTCAGGTCCCCCCCGCAACCTTGAATACAGTACATGATAAAGTGGTATAGACAACGAGTGAGTGAGTGGGTGGGTGGGTGAAGTTTGCAAAAAGTCTTTTGACTATTTGGTTACAGTTTATTTGTATAACACTTCAAAAAAGAATAAGGTCGTTTTACATACATTTAGATCCCTGGCGATGAAACCAGAGCATACAATGGTAACGAAATGCCCATAAAGATGATGAGAGACATTTTAAAAGGACCAAAAAGGAACCCCTAACCATCTTATATATCCTTTGATATTATATACATTATATTTAAAACAGGACTAATTGTTTTCAGTGCGAGCATCAGTATTTATGATTGCAGCAGACGTTTAAAGCGGAATATGTTTTTGTATTTTTGAATACTGTATAAGCTGGTCTATGTCTATAAGCATCCCTCTGGTTTCTGATTTAAGTACAATTACTGTCAGTTAAACCTTGTAAAGGTGGTGGGTTTGATTATATTGTTTCTTCCTGTAATTCCTTATGAGATCAGTACACAGTTTCCCAAAAGCATTGCGACATTGTGAATATCTTAACGGGTAGACAGAGTGATGATAATTCTATCATTTAATGGTTTACTGATGATGCTTATGCTGCAATGCTTTTGGGAAAGTCAGACCAGGTTGAGTTTCAAAATGATTGCATTTTTTGTATGAGTCAGTAAGCATCCATTAGTGGAGCACCAGGGTAACCGTATCATGCAGAGACCCAAATCATTATTACTTTGTATATGTTCATTTCACATTTCGGTAATAAAAAAACAGTATGAGTTCAGTCTATGAAAAACTCTGACGAATTGCAACACATATGACACAATGGTTCTGGATATCCCTTGTGTGTCACTTTGTTGTGTTTTCTGTTTTCACATAACCACATCACCTCAGGCAGTGGTTTTAATGAGCTGATTAGTTAAATTTGGTGTGCTAGAGTAGGGAAATACTCAAATATGCAGGACAGAGTGCTGCAGGACTAGGGTTTCATAGCAAGCTATCAAAGGGATCAAAACATCTGAGATGCATTGACCTCTAATTTCACTATTAATTATGTTCATAAATACCATGAAAATAAGGGTAATTGTGTGGTTACTGATTAATGATATGTAAAAAAAAAAATAGCAGTATTCTCTATTTTGTTATGTAAATCGTGTATATTAGATACATTGCTGTGTTATATTGGTGTCAGCTGTACTGCAGTAATTTGCTGTCACAAAATTGAGACCACACTTGCTCGGCACAAAAGCTGCTTTAACTTAACATGACAGTTGAACAGGAGCACAGCCGGGCAAGGGGAGTTTGTTTGTACTGTAGATGTGATGTGTAATGTGGCTGACCTTCAAATAACAAGAAACCCAGTCTGGACATGAGGAGCAGTTGAAAGTACATCTGGCCCACATACTTCTATCCATCTTACTTGCTTTGCCTTCTCTAAGCAGCCAAATGGTATGCTTATTTGAGAGACACTGGAGAGAGAGGGAGAGGGAAAGAGAGAGAGGGGGATCTCAAGCTGAGCTTGACATTTGGATGGCTTCTCCTTTAGCCTCAGTACAAAACGCTGGGTAAGGGTGCAACACAAGTTCCTTCCCAGCCAAAACCCAATGGCAGATATCAATGACAGGCCACTCAGCCAGCATTTCAGCCTCCCTTTTAATGCAAAGGCTGGAATGTGTGTCTCAAGTGACACTACTTTAAAAGTCATTTTCCCATTTCTGCATCACTGGGAAAACTCTGCTTTTTTTCTGTCTCCTAGTAACCACCATGATCATGCAGTGGGAACTTTTATGTTTGCTCCAAAGAGACTTGTGCTTGTATGCTATCAATAAAAGTTTGTCCTTATGTATTTTTTTCTTTTTCAACTAATTTGTTCATTTAAGTCTACTCATTAAAAAAAGGAGTTGGAAAATTCACCAGAAGATTTATGAAAAAAAAAAACCATTAGATTTAGCTTAATATTTGTATTCATTGACCTACAGATAAAATAATAAAAAAAAAAACAGTCAACCATAGTTCTGCAGGAGGAGTAAACCTACTGTATGATTAGTTAACCTTCTATTAAAACCTGGAAAATCCAATGTTCTAGCGCAGTCAAACTGACAGTAGGTCTGCAGCAATTCAAATAATCAGTCTTGACAACTATGGTGACCTGAAAAGCAAGTCACAGTGCACAAAAGATGAAAACTTTTAGCATAACAGAAGACCACATCAGGTTCCTCTCCTGTCAGCCAAAAACAGAAATCTGAAGCTACAGCGGTCCCAGGTTCACTGGACTTGGACAAGTGAAGATCCAAAATAAGACCAGACACTGTTTTTCCAATCTTCAACTGAGCCTTGAGAATGGATTTGTTTTCAATTCACAGAGCTTCTGGCTTTGTTTGGATATGCAGGCTTGTGCTGTACATTCCGCCTGACTGAAAACCCTGCCCCCAAAACATGGACTGCACACTGTCTCCTCTCTTCTAAAACACTCTCCTGCAAAGCCATGGGAGTGGAAAATATGGTGAAGCACCCCACGTTTAATCTAAGCGAACAAAGGCATCATAGCCTACATTTCAGCAAACTATGCAACCTCCAAACTCATCAACAAATCCTGTGCTCTTAATCTCGAGTTTGTCTCGATATGTCATCCACATATGTCAGTGTGTCATGAGACAATGTCTGACTAATTCCTTAGAGGCCCCCCAAAGGCATTGGATATTCATTTCCTTCCTAATGGCTCTTCTCTTCACTTAGCACCATGGTTCAGTTCTGGCCCCAGCTGCCTATGTGATCATGTTAACAAAGGTCCCATGTTAGGGACTGAGCACATGTGGAGGTTTTGACACATTCTCTCATTTACACGTGTTGGCACGACGTTCATAGCCAGGGATTTTGTGGAATATAAAACATCTGACCAAGCAGTTGCCTGAGTGTCAGAGGTCAGTTCACACAGTGCATGTAATCTGTAATATAATTTGTATTTCTTTTCTAATTCCTAAGACTACAATGAAACAAAACGATGTTCAGTAACAATAATTCTTCATGGTTTTGGCTTATCGTTTTATTTCCATTTTTCTATTCTTCCCATGGATGCTTGATCGGATTAAGGTCTGGTGTGTTTAGAGGCTGGGTTGGTGACCTTGGGCTTTTTTGAATGAAGGGGTTCCCCATGTGTGGAGAGATGTGGTGCGCTGAGTGTTCTATGGCTTGCCATTTTGTTGCTGCTTTAGAGTTTTTGTGGGATCGGACTGGACAGGCTAGCCTTTGCCCCGCCAAGCTTGGGTGAGCCTATGCTGCCAATGATCCTGTCACCAGTTTACTGGTGTATACTTAGTGGTCAATGATGTTCAGGTCACCTATCAGTGGTCATGATGCTACAGCTGACTAGTGTAGGATAACTGGTTAAAGGTTCAAGTGATCTCTCAATTGAATTTCCATTTATGATAAAACTGTAGGAATAAAGTCCTCTGCAATTCAATAGTGATGTTCACTTTCTGAGGGGAAAAAAGCAAAACCAAAACTTGTTTGTACCTTATTTTGCTGCGTGGTTTTGCAAGGGCAGTGTTGCCACCTCATACAGTAGCTCTCGATTGTGGGATCGAGGAGTTTCGAGGATTCTAACCAGGTCTGTGTGGGTTTTATTGGGTTCTGAAGATTCTTTCCACTTTAAACAAAAATGCCAACTAGGTGAATTAGGGACTTTAATAAATAAAATAAATAAATAAAAGGTGCACATTGAAAACTTGCAGTAAATATAAACTAAATATTCCCAGCTCCTCCATGTTTACTGCTTGGAGGCCAGTTCCTACAGTAGATGTACTGTATACTTGGTTCTCCTTTGTAATTGTGTGACCCCTACTGTATGTTCCTAGAAATATTTTTGATATTCCATCTCTTTGCCAGGTGTTGTATCTCTTGGGTTTGCAGAGTTTCTTTCTGTATTCCATTTGATTTAAAATCTTTTATTGGCTTCTGCTTGCTGGTTGCCTTGGAACATACTATTAGTTCTTAGGGCCTCACTGACGGCTAGTAATCGCACTGGTAGCCCTTTAATAATGATAAGGTGCAGATGCTGGTACTGGTAGCAGGAATTGGTAGTAAGGTCAGCTTGACACAGTAAAAATACCTCCAGCAACTCAAGTTATTTTGACAGCCACTATTAAAATAAGATGTAAACTGTGTGGGAGAGTTTCAGGATTAATAGGCCTCATTCATCAAGCTGGATACAAATGAACTTGTACAATGTTTGCAAAAGAAATATGGTACTCATAAAAATCCAGTTCGGTCAGGAAAAAAATTTGTATGGCATGAGAGGTAATGAGTGTATGTACAGTATACTGTAAGGAAACTCATTTATGTCATCCTCAGTTGAAAGTTTGAAATTATATAATTGCCCCGAGTTACTGAAATTTAATGCATAGATTATGCGATGAAATTTATTTCAGTTACAAACAAAATCACTTGGAATTTGGGGCAACATGAATTAAAAGAAAGCAATCTAAAACAAATTTATAAATGAAGACAAATTAAACTATCCTTTACAGTAATTACGACAAAAGAAATGGGGCAAGGGTATTATATAGTATGTATGTATAACCAGATATGTATATAAAAGGAAGGCATTAAGGTGGCCAGGGTACAGTATAGGACAAATATCAAGAAACACCTGTATAGCAACAACGCAAACCAGGTGTAGGATGATATTCAGCATCTCACTAACTACAGGCCCAATCTACAGTACAAGCAGCTAAAGGTGATATATCACTGGCAGAGGAACTGATATATATACTGTACACCATATCCAGCAGAAAACAGTAGCTCCACCCTCAAAGTGGAGGAGTGGGAGATAAGGCGCACACTTAGGGCCATAAATCCAAGGAAAGCCACAGATCGGCTGGCCAATGTCGCTACTGAGATTTTGATCAACTGGTCACTATCACTGTCCACTGTCTGCCATCCCGACTATTGGCCAGTAACACTCCCTCCAGTGGTCATGAAGTGTTTTGAAAAACTGGCACAAAGTCACATCACATCATTCATGCTGCCTGACTTTGCATGACACATGACTGCATCCCCACCAACTCCATTAAGACTATAGTTAATTTGCAGATGACACCATGGTGATAGGAATTATTTCTGGAGGGGACGAGTCAGACTTCTGAAACAGACAACAACCTGCTTCTGAACACGTCCAAAACAATGGACATGCCACATTCAATATATATCCATATTAGTTTTTTTTAACAATACTGTATATATGACTGCTGAAGACATTGAAATTATGCCAGAACAAATGTGTATTTTTGTATTCAAAACATTGTGTTAAATAACCCAAAAATATTTTATATTTTTGATTCTTTAAAAGTAGCCAACTTTTGTAACTTGGTTTTCCAATAATATTGAAGGAGTTCCCAAAGGTGTTGAGTATTTGTTGGCTGCTTTACCTTCACTCTCCGGTTCAACTCACCCTAAACCATCTCAATTGGATTCAGATTGGGTAATTGAGGAAGCCAGATCATCTGATCCATCAATATCCTTCTTGGACAAATAGCTCCTAGGGGTGTTTGGGGAAAAATGTTGTTGTGGTAGCCATGCAGATTAAGTGTACCCTCTCAGTTTTGACTACAATAGGTTATGAACAATATCACCACCAAAGCACACCATCACACATTCAGTGACTATTTGTTCACCCTCTCTACATCTAAAGAACAGGTGATTGGCTCCAAAGGGCCTCTGAAGGTGTGCACTGGTTTCCGGTACAGAAACGTTATCTAGCGGATCCTTTAGGTGCTGTGGGTTGAGGAGTGGGGACTCCGTAGATCAGACTTGTTTGTTTAGGGCATGCCAAAGATGGTCGATCAGATTGGGATCTGGGAAGTATGTAGGCCAGGTCAGCATGCTTGGGGTCTTGGCATGCTGGGGTAGTGTTTGATAATTTACAAGCGATAGGAATCTTCCACATCAGACATAAAGCTATGGAAAGATAAACAGGATGCTGGCTGTCTGAGGTACAGTAGGACAGGTTCCACCACCAGTACTGGCACTGGCGGTAATGAGATATGGGATTACCTTGTCAGAGCATCAAAACTTGGCAGGGAACATTGTGGGTTCCCTCAGCTACACATTCCTGTGTGATAGCTGACCACATTCCTATTCCATTCAGCAATGGCTGCTGGCCCACCCTGTCCATTAAGGAAGGGCGTTGGTCCTACAGATGCAAGTCAAGCAGCATTAAAACACTACCCTGCCCTCTGTGCTAGTATCTTTTTGTGAGAGTGGTGGAATGAGTTAAAGTTTTATAGGAGCTTAGTGCTTAAGCGCTTTAACAATTTTACATTTTTAAAGTTAATATTAGAATTAAATACTTAGATTAAGGCATGTTAATCAGTGTTAATTGGTAAACATTTGAAGTCATTGTTCTCAATAAAATACACATGCTCTTAATTGGTTTGCATTTTTCAGATGTGACTTTGAGGGCTATATTTTATTTCCTCAGAATAGTCTACACTGGAAAGTGGGTGTATTATTTCATGTTGTGACACCTTAGACTATTTTCACACTACTAGGTAAAAGTGACACAGATCAGATTTTCTACCTTAATCCAACCTATGTGTGACTGTACAGAAACAGCAATCCAATCTTTTCCAATCAGACATGGCCCACTTTTGTATGTAGCCTTTGCAACATGAAATACCCATGTGACAGCACTTTCTAAAATTAATTTGGGAAAACCTAGAACAAAAAATAGTTTGATTAAACAATGTTGCAAGAAATTGATATGTGCGAAGGCATTCAAGTCAAACCAGTGACATTTACAGAAGACTTCAAGAACTGTACAGTGATGATAATCGTAGCTGCAGTAAAACATTTGAATGGTGCAAATGTTGTAAAGAAGGCCATACCTACTGCGAATGATGATCCCAACCGAGGGCCACTGAAGATTCAGTGACTGGAACGCCTGACCCTTGAAAATCCGTGTCTGTGTATCCGGATACTGTGTCACCAACTTACGGAAGAGACTGTCCACACAGTTGTTCAGGAGCATAACTTGCACTTTATAGGAACTTGGCTAAGAGTCATTGCCACATCACTGTACAGTCCTGACCTCGCTCCAAGCCATTTCGACATGCTTTTGGAATTAAAAGGCCATTAACTCCGGACTTCTGGTAGTTCCCAGAATTTCAAAATCTACAGAAGGGTGTAGGGCATTTTCATACTGTATTTAGCTCCAAATCTTTGGAATAGCCTTCCAGACAGTGTTCGGGGAGCAGACACAGTTTCCCAGTTTAAAAGTAGACTCAAGACGCATCTCTTTAATCTAGCATACGCGTAACTCATCCAATAACCTCATACTCCAGTACATCTACCCTGAATGGCAACTACGATAATTATCTCCATCTGTTCTGTATTTTTTTACCCATCCCGAGGCATCGGGAGATTGTGCCAGCTTCAGTAGACAAAGGCCGACCCTGTGAGGTTCCTGAGGCATCCAGAGAAGGACCAGCTCCAGCTGGATTCAGCTTTATGATGGTTGGAGCTACACATGCTGCTCCTGTGCTTCCAGTGATCCAGACCTCATCTGCCCTCTGCACCTACTGACTCGTCCCTATGCTGAACTGGTCTTCATGTTAATTTAAATAACTTTTGTCATATTGAACTTTCACCTGCACAACACAAATGATGTTATATCATTTCTATCTGTTATCACCCAAATGAGGATGGGTTCCCTGTTGAGTCTGGTTCCTCTCAAGGTTTCTTCCTAATGCCATCTCGGGGAGTTTTTCCTTGCCACCATCGCCGCCACCCTTGGCTTGCTTATCAGAGACATTTTATTCATCATTCATTCATTCATTCATTCATTCATTCATCTGATTATTATCTAGACACATTTTTCTCACACATACACACTTCCAAATATTTTCTTTTCTAAAAAAACTTTTTTCATTTCTGTGAAGCTACTTTGAGACCATGACCATTGTTAAAAGCCCTATATAAATAAAATTGAATTGAATTGAATTAAAAGTGTTCCTGAGAGGCCAGAATTTCAGAAATGAAGCAGGCAGTTCAAGTGTGGCTTTGGTGTACTGAGAAAACTTTCTACCTTAATGGTATCCAAGTACTAGTGAAACACTGGGATATGTGTGATAAGTGTAGCAGGGGATTATATTGAAAAACAAAGATTTTTTTTAAATTAATATTGGTGTTCTATTATTCTGTACAATCCTTGCTTGTGGTAATGAATGTCAAGCGTCATTGTAAACAGATATCTGAGCTAAAAAAAAATCCTGTAACATTAATGTAGGCTTAACTGTCTGTCTTTATTGCTCTTTAAAACCAACTTTCCCAGAATCCTCAGCTCAACTATGAAATATAAGCCAGTCATATGGTCCAGTTCTGGTGAACAAGATTTGTAATCACAGTCACATGTTCCCAATTAGCACACTCCGCAAAAATAAACAGTACTTTTAGTGTATATCTTTGCAAACCTTTAGTCTGCACTTTCCCAATACTGCCCACTTTGTTTATTGTGTTCCACCCAGCCTAGTTTGTCTGCCGATTGATACTTAGCCTCTTTGTCTATTTTGGTTTGACTTTTGGATTTATCTGCTTAATTCAATACAACCCCGCACTTGCATACAAACTAGAGCTCTGAGGTGGCAATCCTACTTGCTATGGCAAAGTGCCATGTTGATGTGGAACAGAAATGGATCTGCGATTGTTTAGCATTGGAACAGAAGCTTGTGTTGTAACAATTTTGCATTTCTTCTCACACTTTAGTATATTCATATTTATATATGCATTTTCAGTAATCACACTGTATCTGGAGCCTATCCCAGGAACACTGGGTGTGCAGCAAGTAGAATACCCTCTGCATGGGAAGCTAGTCCATTACAATTTACAATGCACACCTTAGGGGCACCTTACCATAAATTCATTAACAGAGTTCGGTTACTATGGATTCAATACAAATTAAACCTCTCAGCTCACAGGTGCCTGATCATCCTGTTCCCAGGTTTTTAAAAAAGCATTTTTTTCATGAATTCCCATGTCGTGTTGGCGCCTTGAAACACAAATTCCTTACTCTTGTAACTAGACCTCTCTTATTGCTGTAGTTTCTGTTGTTACTGAATAATTCTTGGCAGTTACTGAATAATGTACTTTACAATCCAGATACCAGATACCAGATTAACGAGTCAGAACTTATTATTGTGTAGGACGATTACACAATCGTTACCCTATACTTATAGCTTTTGTTTAACCATGCAACCGGTGGCGACAGTGCTAACCACTACACCACCACGCCGCCTTAATATATATATATATATATATATATATATATATTCATTCATTTATTCATTCTCTATACCGCTTAATCCTGTGTTCAGGGTCGCGGGGGACCTGGAGCCTATCCCAGGAGACTTCGGGCACTAGACGGAGTACACCCTGGACAGGGTGCCAATCCATCGCAGGGCACACACACGCACACACATCCAATCACACACTACGGGCAATTTTAGGAATGCCAATTAGCCTAACCTGCATGTCTTTGGACTGTGGGAGGAAACCGAAGTACCCGGAGGAAACCCACCAAGCACGGGGAGAACATGCAAACTCCATGCACACAGAGACGGGAATCGAGCCTGGCCGGGGAATCGAACCCAGACCCTGGAGGTGCAAGGCGACAGTGCTAACCACTACACCACCGCGCCGCCTTTATATATATATATCCAAACCACCTCAATTTGGCCTCTCTGACTTTATCTCCAAAACATCTAACATGGGTTGTCCCTCTGATGAACTCATTCTTGATCCTATCCATCCTTGTCACTCCCAAAGAGAACCTCAACATCATCATATCTATTCTAAATCAATATCCAACAAATTATCTACACTATATGCACAAATGTTTTGGCCAAACCTGTGAATTATTAAATGTAGGTGTTTTAATCAGGATTATCCTTCAAATCAAATCAAATCAAATCACTTTTATTGTCACATCACGTTACTGGTACACTGGTACAGTACACGTGAGTGAAATTCTTATGTGCAAGCTACACAAGCAATAGTGGTGTACAATTATAAGAATAAATATGTATGCATATGAATAGTACAGTATAAGACTAGTATAAAATAAAATAATATAAGTAAAAAAAAATAAGTAAAAAAATATAAAAATTGTGAGTGCAAGTATACATAAAATATATATATATATACTGTATGTATATATATATATATATATATATATATATATATATATATATATATATATATACACATCTACATATATCTATATATACATACATATATCTACATATACACATATATGCATACATGTATATACACATACACACACGTTTGTGAGAGTATCTCTACTTGTGTATAATGTATAAGAATGTCCGCAATGAATGTTGTGCAAAAAGGCAATTATGTGCAGTATGGAGTGGAAAGTGGCTTAGTGACTATAAAGTGACAGTGTAAAGTGACCGTGTAGTGTCTATGAAGACCTATTGGTCAGTGTTCAGCAGTCTGATGGCCTGATGATAGAAGCTGTCCCTCAGCCTGCTGGTTCGGGACCGGATACTGCCATACCTCCTGCCTGACGGGAGCAGTTTAAATAAGTTGTTGCTAGGGTGACTGGAGTCTTTGATGATCCTCCTCGCTTTCCTCAGGCACCGCTTCCTGTAGATGTCCTGGAGGGAGGGAAGCTCACCTCCAATTATCCTCTCGGAACACCGCACCACTCTCTGCAGAGCTTTGCGGTTGTAGGCGGTGCTGTTGCCGTACCAGGTCGTGATTGATCCAGTGAGGATGCTCTCGATGGCACAGCGGTAGAAGGTCTTGAGGATGCGGGGGCTCATGCCAAATCTATTCAGTCTTCTGAGAAAGAAGAGTCGCTGCTGCGCCTTCTTCACTGTTTTGTTAATATGAACTGACCATGTGAGATCCTCTGCTATGTGAACCCCCAGGAAACGGAAGCTGCTCACTCTCTCCACAGCAGCGCCGTTGATGATGATGGGGGAATGTGCACCTCTACACCTCCGGAAGTCCACTATCAGCTCTTTGGTCTTTCCGACATTGAGGGAGAGATGATTCTCCTGGCACCAATGTGTCAGGGCACTGACCTCCTCCCTGTATGCCGTCTCATCGCCGTTGGTGATGAGACCCACCACTGTTGTGTCGTCTGCAAACTTCACAATGATGTTGGAGCTGCTAGTGGCCATGCAGTCGTATGTGTAGAGTGAGTACAGTAGAGGGCTCAGTACACACCCCTGTGGAGCACCAGTGTTCATTGTGACAGAGGATGAGGTGATACTGCCCAGTCTGACCATCTGGCGTCTGTCGGACAGGAAGTTGAGAATCCAGCTGCAGAGAGAGCTGCTCAATCCTAGATCTTGTAGTTTCCTGTCCAGCTTCGAGGGAACGATGGTGTTGAATGCAGAGCTATAGTCTACAAGCAGCATTCTCACATACGTATCCTTCTTCTCCAGGTGGGTGAGGGCAGTATGTAGAGTCAGGGCTATGGCGTCATCAGTGGACCTGTTGTGGCGGTATGCGAATTGTAGAGGGTCCAGTGAGTCCGGCAGCACAGAGCAGATGAAGTTCCTGACCAGTCTCTCCAAGCATTTGCTCACGATGGGGGTCAGGGCTACTGGTCGCCAGTCGTTCAGGGATGTGATGGTGGAAGATTTGGGTACAGGGACTATGGTGGCCGTTTTGAAGCAGGCTGGAACTACAGACAGAGAGAGGGAGAGGTTGAAGATGTTCATGAACACTCCAGCCAGCTGAGCCGCGCATGATTTAAGGACACGGCCGGGGATTCCGTCAGGACCAGCGGCTTTGCTTGCGTTCACCTGTCTGAAGCACTTCCTTACATCCTCTTCAGACACTGTGTGCGCACTGCCGTCGTCCATGATGCGAAGTTCGCTGTCCAGTTTCGTGGTGTTCGCTGTGTCGAATCTAGCATAAAATATGTTTAGATCCTCACACAGAGAGGCCGTGGTCTGCGGTGGGCTGGTTTTCCCTCTGAAGTCCGCGATTGTATTCAGTCCCTGCCACATTCTTCGAGGATCATCAAATTGTTGTTCCACTTTGTCCCTGTACTCACGTTTTGCAGATTTAATAGTCTTCCGGAGTTGGTAGGTGGCGTGTTTATATTCCAATGTGTTAGCGGAGGCAAAGGCAGAGTTCCGTGCTGCCAGTGCCATGCGAACATCACTGTTTATCCATGGTTTGGATAAATTTTCACTGTTTTGGATGGTACAACATCATCTACACATTTCCTGATAAATCCGCAGACTGAGTCTGCGTATTCATCAATGTTGTCTGCAGCTATTCCAAACATTTCCCAGTCCACGTGATCAAAACAGTCCTGTAGCATGGAATCTGATTGGTCCGACCAACAGTGCACCTCCCTTAGAGCTGGAGCTTCCTGTTTCAACTTCTGCCTATAGGCAGAAGCAGAATGGAGCGGTGATCTGATTGGCCGAATGGGGCACGGAGGAGGGCTTTGTACGCATTCCGGAAGGAAGTGTAGCACTGGTCGAGCAGCCGTAATAATGACTGCTGAAAATTCTTTCGGTAGCCAGAATGGCCGACACATAAGCATTAGAAACTCCAGTGAAAGGGCAATCTTAATGCTTTAGCATACAAAGACATCTTGGACAAACACTGTACTGTATGCTTTGTGGCAAACGTTTGGGGAAGGTCCTTTTCTCTTCTAACATTACTGTGCCACAGTGCACAAAGCAAGGTATGTTAAGACATTGTTTGGTGAGTTCGGTGTGGGAGAAGTTGACTGGTCCACACAGAACCCTGACTTCAACCCCATCAAGCAATTTTGGGATGAACTGAAATGGCGATCCAGGCCTTCATGTCCAACATCAAAAACACACCAAAAATCTTGTAGACAGCCTTACAAGAAAAGTGGAAGCTGTTATAGCTGCAAAAGGTGCACCAACCCTATATTGAAGTATATACAGTCGTGTGAAAAACTATTTGCCCCCTTCCTGATTTCTTATTCTTTTGCATGTTTGTCACACTTAAATGTTTCTGCTCATCAAAAACCGTTAACTATTAGTCAAAGATAACATAATTGAACACAAAATGCAGTTTTTAAATGAAGGTTTACGCTATTAAGGGAGAAAAAAAACTTGAAATCTACATGGCCCTGTGTGAAAAGTGATTGCCCCCCTTGTTAAAAAATAACTTAACTGTGGTTTATCACACCTGAGTTCAATTTCTGTAGTCACCACCAGGCCTGATAACTGCCACACCTGTTTCAATCAAGAAATCACTTAAATAGGAGCTACCTGACACAGAGAAGTAGACCAAAAGCACTTCAAAAGCTAGACATCATGCCAAGATCCAAAGAAATTCAGGAACAAATGAGAACAAAGGTAATTGAGATCTATCAGTCTGGTAAAGGTTATAAAGCCATTTCTAAAGCTTTGGGACTCCAGCGAACCACAGTGAGAGCCATTATACACAAATGGCAAAAACATGGAACAGTGGTGAACCTTCCCAGGAGTGGCCGGCCGACCAAAATTACCCCAAGAGCGCAGAGACAACTCATCCGAGAGGCCACAAAAGACCCCAGGACAACATCTAAAGAACTGCAGGCCTCACTTGCCTCAATTAAGGTCAGTGTTCACGACTCCACCATAAGAAAGAGACTGGGCAAAAACGGCCTGCATGGCAGATTTCCAAGGCGCAAACCACTTTTAAGCAAAAAGAACATTAAGGCTCGTCTCAATTTTGCTAAAAAACATTTCAATGATTGCCAAGACTTTTGGGAAAATACCTTGTGGACCGACAAGACAAAAGTTTAACTTTTTGGAAGGTGCGTGTCCCGTTACATCTGGCTTAAAAGTAACACAGCATTTCAGAAAAAGAACATCATACCAACAGTAAAATATGGTGGTGGTAGTGTGATGGTCTGGGGTTGTTTTGCTGCTTCAAGACCTGGAAGGCTTGCTGTGATAGATGGAACCATGAATTCCACTGTCTACCAAAAAATCCTGAAGGAGAATGTCCGGCCATCTGTTCGTCAACTCAAGCTGAAGCGATCTTGGGTGCTGCAGCAGGACAATGACCCAAAACACACCAGCAAATCCACCTCTGAATGGCTGAAGAAAAACAAAATGAAGACTTTGGAGTGGCCTAGTCAACCCTAGAAAACCCTCAAATAAAGCTGAATTACAACAATTCTGCAAAGATGAGTGGGCCAAAATTCCTCCAGAGCGCTGTAAAAGACTCGTTGCAAGTTATCGCAAACGCTTGATTGCAGTTATTGCTGCTAAGGGTGGCCCAACCAGTTATTAGGTTCAGGGGGCAATTACTTTTTCACACAGGGCCATGTAGGTTTGGATTTTTTTTCTCCCTAAATAATAAAACCCCTCATTTAAAAACTGCATTTTGTGTTTACTTGTGTTATCTTTGACTAATAGTTAAATGTGTTTGATGATCAGAAACATTTTGTGTGACAAACATGCAAAAGAATAAGAAGTCAGGAGGGGGGCAAATAGTTTTTCACACCACTGTATATTTGAATACAGTTTCTATGCAGGTGGCAGCACAGTGGCTTAGTGGTTAGCAGTGTCACTTTGCACCATGGTCCAGTTTTGATTCTTGGCCAGGTTCGATTCCTACCTCTGTGGGCATTGAGTTTGCATATTCTCCCTGGCCTTGGTGGGTTTCATCCAGGTAATCCACTTTCTTCCCACAGTCCAAAAACATGCAGATTAGGCATGTTTATACAGGATTGAGCATTATTGATGATGAGTGTTGTGAGTGTTTCATTGCAGGTTTGGCCAAATACGTTTGTCCATATATTGTAATTTAGATAATGACATGTAACATTGAACAAATGAAATGCATTATGCAACCAGAGCAGCTATGGCCCCTTGGATCATGACTCCAAGACATCTGGGGGTGTGCTATGGTGTGTTTCACTGAAACATTAGTGGTGGATCCTTTGGGTGCTCTGGATTGTACAGAATGGGAGACTTGTTTGTCTGTTGTATTCCATGTATGCTCGTTCAGACTGTGATCTGGTGAATTTCGTTGATTGCCGGATCAAGTTCAAGTAGGCTTTATTGTCACTTCAACCATATACAGTTAGTACACAGTGAAACGAAACAATGTTCCTCCAGGACCAAGGTGCTACTGTACATGCAACATAAATTTACAACATAAATTAACAGAAGAGCTAAAACTAGCTAACTAAGAGGCCTAGTTAGCTGGCTAGCGGAGACAAGACAGATTGACCTGACAATTTTTAACAACATAAATTAACAACATAATTTAACAAAAACTAACCCAAAGACAACAGACAACATAAAGTGCACGTGCAAGTGTGCAAACGAGCAACAAAGTGATGGTGTGACAAACATGACATAACACGATACTATGTGGTTTTGAGGTCATGAGTTGAGGTAGTGCAGAACCAGTAAACGTTTTAGAATTAAGGAGAATTAAGAGATTAGTGCAAAAAGTAATCCAGTACTGAATATTGTCCAAAAAAGAGCATTTATAGGTTGGTGTGTACAATAGTTTGGTAGTGTAGGTCAGTGTGTTTGCGCTTGTGTTGATTAGTCAGTCCAGTCTCTATGTTTTGAGGTAGTTGAGTTAAGCTGAGTGATAATGCTTGTATCGGTGTGTGTGTGTGTGTGTTTCTCAGTTCAGTCCCTTTTTGTTGAGAAGACGGATGGCTTGTGGAAAAAAAAGCTATTGCACAGTCTGGATGTGTGTGCCCGAATGCTTCGGTACCTTTTTCCAGATGGCAGGAGTGTGAAGTGTGTGTGAGAGGGGTGTGTCCGATCAGCCACAATGCTGGTGGCTTTGCGGATACAGCGTGCAGTGTAAATGTCTTCAATAGAGGGGAGAGAGACCCCGATGATCTTCTTTGCTGTCCTCACTATCCGCTGTAGGGTCTTGTGGTCCGATATGGCACAATTCCCAAACCAGACAGTGATGCAGCCGCTCCGGATGCTCTCGATAGTTCCTCTATAGAATGTGGTCAGGATCGGTGGTGGAAGCTGGGCCTTTCTCAGTCTTTTCAGAAAGAAGAGACGCTGTTGGGCTTTCTTGTGCAGGGAGCTGGTGTTGAGGGACCAGCTGAGGTCCTTCTCCAGATGGACACCCAGGAATTTGGTGCTTTCGACGATCTCTACAGAGGAGCTGTCGATGCTCAGCGGAGAACGGTCGCCTCGTGTCCTCCTAAAGTCAACAACCATCTCCTTTGTCTTGTCAACAATCAGAGACAGGTTGTTGTCTTTACACCAGTCTGTTAGCCTCTGCACTTCCTCTCTGTACCCTGACTCGTTGTTCTTGCTAATGAGACCCACCACGGTCGTGTCATCAGCGAACTTGATGATGTGATTCGAACTGTGTGTTGCTACACAGTCGTGAGTCAGCAGTGTGAACAGCAGGGGACTGAGCACACAGGCTTGTGGGACCCCAGTGCTCAGTGTGGTGGTGCTGGAGGTGCAGTTCTCGATCTGTACTGACTGAGGCCTTCTGGTCAGAAAGTCCAGGATCCAGTTGCAGAGGGAGGTGTTCATGCCCAACAGGTTCAGCTTCCCGATCAGTTGTTGGGGGATGATAGTGTTGAATGCTGAGCTGAAATCTATGTACAGCATTCGAACGTATGTGTTGATATTGTCCAAGTGTGTGAGGGCAAGATGGAGTGTAGTGGAGATGGCATCGTCCGTTGAGCGGGTAGGACGGTACGCAAATTGCAGTGGGTCCAGTGAGGGGGGCAGCAGGGTTTTGATGCGTCTCATGACGAGCCGCTCAAAGCACTTCATGATGGTGGGTGTAAGTGCAACGGGACGGTAGTACACAGAAGACTTCTTGGGCACGGGTACGATGGTGGTGGCCTTGAAGCACGTGGGAACGGCAGCGCTGCTCAGAGAGAGATGTTGAAGATGTCGGTAAGAACATCTGCCAGCTGTTCTGCACATTCTCTGAGCACTCTGCCTGTGATGTTGTCTGGACCAGCAGCTTTACGTGGGTTGACTCTGCGTAGAGTTTTCCTCACATCAGCTGTAGTGAGACACAGCACCTGGTCGTTCGGAGGAGGGGTGGTCTTCCTCGCCGCCACATCGTTCTGCCTGTCAAACCGAGCATAGAAGTTGCTCTTCCGCAGTAATCCACGGTTTCTGGATTGTCGTGAGATGATGCTCTTGGAGACAGTGACGTCATCGACTCAGTGACTCCTCCAAGTCAGTGAAGTCGCTGTAGGTTGCAGCCTCCCTAAACATGTTCCAGTCAGTGCTCTCGAAACAGTCCTGAAGAGCAGAGATGGCTCCTGCTGGCCAGGTTTTCACCTGCTTCAGAACCGTTTTGAACGCCTGACGAGTGGTCTGTATGCTGGAATTAGCATAAAAGAGATGTGGTCTGAGTAGCCGAGGTGGTGGCGGGGCTCAGCCCGATACGCGCCAGGGATGTTTGTGTAAACAAGATCCAGCGTGTTATCCCCTCTCGTTGCAAAGTCCACATACTGATGGAATCTAGGAAGCACTGACTTGAGATTTGCATGGTTGAAATCTCCAGCAACAATAAACAGTCCATCCGGGTGTGTATTTTGCAGTTCACTGATCTTTGTATACGGTTCCCATAGCGCTTCATTAGCATTAGCGCTAGGTGGAATGTACACTCCGATAATGAAAACGGTGGTGAATTCCCGTGGTAAATAAAAAGGTCTGCATCTAACAGTCACAAACTCCACCAGCGATGAGCAATAACTGGAAACTAGCACAGAGTTCTTGCACCATTTCGTGTTGATGTAAACACACAAGCCGCCACCGCGAGTCTTACCGCGCAGAACTGCATTTCTATCGGCGCAAAACGAGGCTAGCCCGTCTAGCTGAATAGCAGCGTCTGGTACTCTGTCGCTGAGCCATGTCTCCCTGAAAACAAAGACACAGCAGTCTCTAACCTCATGCTGTGTAGCCTGCTGGAGTCGGATGTAGTCCAGTTTATTGTCCAGGGAGCAGACGTTGGATAAGATGATGGACGGGAGAGCCGGCCGGCTAGGGTTTGTTTTTAACCTAGCACAGACTCCTGCCTGCTTACCGGGAGTAAGCAGACAGGCTAGCCTTTGGTCCCCACAAGCATAGATGGGCCTTGGGTCCCCATGATCCTGTTATGTACCAATATAACCATATATAATTGATAATTAATATTATTCAATTCACCTTGTGGTGTTATTGTGGGGCTAATCGGTGTATATGCATATATCAACACTTAACAAATTTTATCCAATTTATTTTGCATAGATCTTTTATTTTTGTCACAGTGCAAAAGAAACCTTGATGCACATTTATATTACTAATGAGAAATCCAGAGACAAGGAAAAACTTGCTGAGACAACAGGAGGAAGAAAGATTTGACAGGAACCAGACTCGAAAGGAAACACATGCTCTTCTGGGTGACAGGATAGTGAAATTATAAATAGGCATGAACTGCAAATCTTTAGAATATCCATAAGGGACCATCCACATCAACAGAAGGTAAAACAAGTGCAGAAGCTCCAAACAGAAATAGTGCAACAGGTCTGGAAGCTAAGATGAACCACAGCAGCAGAAATGTGTCAGGATCTGGCACTGGAATCATGTAGCGTTAGACAGAAAGAAAGAACAGATCTGTATCACTATAGGCAAACCAACAGGAGTGAGGAATGTTCAATTGCGTGGGCCAAGATTTCTCTATCAGCATGAGTAAGGGAGAGACACAGGAGAAAAGAACAGGTGGTAAACAGATAGAGGAAGGCAGGCACAAGCTGATAACATCCTTCTGCTTTGAGCTTTAATTCTCACTTTCAACTATTGTATGTTCAAATAAATAGAACACTTAAAGGTAAGATTTAAATCTAATTAAACAAAACATATCTCAATAAATTGTTTATACTGTCATGGATTAGAGAGGAAAGTGAATGCACATAAACAGCAAGGTGGAAAAAGGATTCTAAGCAATACTGTGGCAAACACAAGAACAAATGTCAATTTAACAGAAGCTTGAGAATGAGAAGATAAGAAAGTAAAACTAAAGCGTAAATTCACTAGCGTAAATGGATTTCATTATATTCAGATTGTCAGCTGACTTGAAATGAAGCAAACCCAAATTACAGTACAACGCTGCCTCTAGAGGCTTGTGCAATGGGAACTACGTACTATATGATAGGTGCATCCTTTATGCACTTCTTTTCTTACCCTTACACACCCATTTCTCTGGACTAGGGTCAGGCTGGACTCATCAGATCAAATGCCTTCTTTTGCTTTAAAGCACTGCTTTAAAGTCCAATCGTTATGCCCTCTAGCAAACTGAAGCTTTTTTTTTCTGATTAGTCTTACTATCAAGTGGCCACACAGCTGTTTAGTCCCAATCCCATACTGTAAGTTTTCTTTGCATTGTGTGTGGAAACCCAATAGCCAAATCAAAAATTTATAAAAAAATTTTCTTGATCAAATTTAAAACTGTGAGGTTTTTTGGACAAGTTATGTATATTTATTCTGATACTTTTGTTACCACATCTTATACTTGATTTGCAGTTTACCATTATGTACTACAGTAGTTAATCGAAAATATTTAGTGATATAAAGTGTGATCTTAAGTTGCGTCTTGTGTTACTTTTAAAGCTTGATTACACATCTGATCTGATGTGCATTCATAAGATAATTAAACTGTTGACAAACCATTATATAACACATCAGCTACTTTTTCAAAACACTGCCTTCAATTGATAAAAAAAAAATATATATATATACAGGCGGCGCGGTGGTGTAGTGGTTAGCACTGTCGCCTTGCACCTCCAGGATCTGGGTTTGAATCCCGTACCAGGCTCGATTCCCGTCTCTGTGTGCATGGAGTTTGCATGTTCTCCCCGTGCTTGGTGGGTTTCCTCCGGGTACTCCGGTTTCCTCCCACAGTCCAAAGATATGCAGGTTAGGCTAATTGGCGTTCCTAAATTGCCTGTAGTGTGTGATTGGGTGTGTGAGTGTGTGTATGTGTGTGTGCCCTGCGATGGATTGGCACCCTGTCCAGGGTGTACCCCGCCTAGTGCCCGAAGTCTCCTGGGATAGGCTCCAGGTCCCCCGCGACCCTGAACACAGGATTAAGCGGTATAGAAAATTAATGAATGAAGGATATATATATACAGTATGTATAACCATTTAAGAGCATTCATCTGATATCACAACTTTCAAGCATTCACATTCTGCTGAAAATGGAATCAGACAAACTTTAAACTTTGTGTTGGCTAGTTATGATGGATATGCTGTATGTCTTTCTTTGTACTTGGCCTCCATCAACAGTCACAGTGTGTTCGTTCAAAAGCTGGACAGGATGGCAAACATGCCGTTTTATACTTTCCCCTCCCGCACATTTCCTGATATGTGTTAGACCTCACACTTTGCGAATCTATATCTCCCACGCATTCCATCAGCCTCCAGCACTCAGTCAACTTCAGAAAATGTTCAGATGATCATTAACTGCTTTTTTCAAAAGTTTCACAAATCATAGTTTTACTCAGAGCTTCTTTTCTCTCTTTCTGAAAAAGGAATGTTAGGGTTTTCTTAATGTATCATGAACTTTTTATTTGTCACATGCTAGTTTTATGAAGATTAAAACTTAATTTTTTTAGACAGTTGCACATTCAAGGAGAAGAAATGGCTTGAGTAGAGCAAATGTTATCCAGCCCTTCCCCTGTTGCCAGATCCACACATCTGACGTGCAAACAGGGCTGGCTCAAATAACCTCACGTTCCACTGAGGCCTTTCATCTAAACCCTCCAATATATTTTACAATTGCAAACCAAAATATATAAAGAAAGGGCTTGACACGAAAGGAGCGCTGCAGAACTAAGCTATCTTACTGTGCTTTCAAATGTCAAATGAACACAACTTCAGAAAATTCCCTCAGACGGACTCTAAGGCTATTGACGTGTAAATAACCAAAGAGCCTCTATACAGGCAGAATACAAACTTGTGAGTCTGATGGGAAAATTAATATTCACTTCCAGTGTACGGCGTATTGGACTATATTTAGGAGAAATAAAAAATAGATTGTGATGATTGGGTTACAGTGGGTTTCCTCTGGGTACTCAGGTTTCCTCCCACAGTCGAAAGACATACTAATTGGCGTTCCCAAATTGCTGATGGTATGTGAATAAGTGTGTGAGAGTATGTATGTGTGTGTCCTGTGATAGAATGGCACCCTGTCCAGGGTGTACGCCACCTCATGCCCTAACTACCCTCGGATAGTACATGGTAAACAGAGAGTGTCTTCCGTAAGTTAACGGCAAGTGTCAGATGTTGTTTTTTGTGTACAACTGCACAGTAGAGACTGTCATTCGTGGATGCATGGCCTTCTTTAAAACGTTTGCAATATTCAACTGTTGTACGTGGGCTAAGAGTCTCATCACTGTAAATGTCACTCATTTTTACGCCTTCATTCGTGAGAAATTATATCACAAGTCCCGATTTGACTTGAACGCCCCTTGTATTACATGTTCATTTTGTTTTTCCATTTCCACTTCTCACTCTTACCTTTTAAAATGTGTAATAATTTATCTCAGCCAATTCACATGAAAGGTTATGAATAATGACAAAGGGTGGGGTAAGCGTTTCTAACCTTTATTATGACTTCATTCCACAAAATTGCTCATTAGAATTTGTATGAATTTTGGATGAGGTCAGTTTGTCCATCTAGTCCAGCACACCACCCAGACAAGCCTAAAGGCACATTCTGTGACTAGCCATAACATGACATGATAATGATCATGCATTCAAAATGACAAAGAATGAATTGCCTATTGCATTCCACTTATGGAATATATATATATACATATACTCAGCCTTTCAACTGTTTTTACTTTCAGTAAACTTAACGTGTAAATATTTGTATGAACACTAAAAGAGTCGACACCATAAGACATAAACTAAAAATGTTCCACAATGTGTCCCTGAATGAAGGGAGGCTCAAAATCAGTCAGTACCAGTCAGTATCTGGTGGCCACCAGCTGCTTGAAGTACTGCAGTGCATCTCCTCCTCATGGACTGGACCAGATTTGTCAGTTCTTGTTGTGAGATGGAGGGATTGTGTGTTCCTGGTGTGACTCGGGCAGTTGTTGTGGCCATCCTGTACCTGTCACGCAGGTGTGATACTCGGATGTACCCATCCTGTGCAGGTGTTGTTACACGTGGTCTTCCACTGCGAGGATGATCAGCTGTCCTTCCTGTCTCCCTGTAGCGCCGTCTTAGGCGTCTCACAGTGTGGACATGGAGATTTATTACCCTATAGCCACATCAGCAGTCCTCATGCCTCCCTGCAGCATGCCTAATGCACGTTCACGCAGATGAGCAGCGACCCTGGACATCTTTCTTTGGGTGTTTTTCACAGTCGGTGGACAAGTCTCTTTAGTGTCCTGCGTTTTTAGAACTGTGACCTTAAATGCCTACTTTCTGTAAGCTGTTAAGGTCTTAACGACCATTCCACAGGTGCATGTTAATTAATTGATTATGCTTAATTGAACATGCATGGAAAACATTGTTTAAACCTTTTACAATGAAGATCTGTAAAGTTATTTGGATTTGTACAACATTATTGTTGAAATACACAGTCCTGAAAAAGGGGCGTTTCTTTTTTTGCTGAGTAATATATATATATATATATATATATATATATATATATATATATATATATATATATATATATATATATATAAGCTCCTCCTGAATTAGCATAGATACAGTAATCATGCATTCTTCTTTGTGAAATGAAGCTCTGGTATAACACAGTATGAAATCATTTAAGCAGATCTGTTTTTCTTAGAGTACTTGGTATTTTGTGGAGTGTGTAAATCGTAAGCCAAGAACTAAAACTTAACTGAACCATACAGTTAAGGTCCCAGGAACTACACATTTCCCCTTGCAGGTCTTGTTCATGCACAATGTTACAGTTTAATACTCTTAACTGACACAACAGATTTATTTCTGCCTCATGTAAGTCACCAAAAATAAGATAGATCAAGGTACAGTATAATGATATGGGCTTGCATTCAAATCATGTCTTCATCATTTAACAGCACTGTTTCATGTTAAGAGTACATTGTTTGACTAGGTGTGACAGCATATCAGTGGAGCTCAGGCAGAACTTGGCCCAGGGACCTTCCAGATGTGTGACAAAAAGAACATTTAGTCCTTTTTAAAAGCGCAGTGTTCTACCCACCCCCCATTCTAGCTCCTATTATGAATCTCACATAAAGAACATCAAAGAGAATGCTCTTATTTCAGTTATTTAAAGTCATTTAGTTTACAAGCTGTAATACTCTAATTACAGTGGAGAATTATGTATTTCTTATATAGATTGTCAGCAGAACCCAACGTGGCAACACGCTGCACAAAGTGGGAGAATTCACCATTAATGGAATGCTGTTCATTGCAGGGCACTGTGCATACAAACACACACACATGCATTTACACCCAGAGTTAATTTAGCATACAGTAGTAACCTTACCTGCATGTATATTTAGGGTCGGTAGGAAACCAGAGAACATGAAGAAAACACATATAATGTGATGATATATCTATTTTTCGCATCCAGAGAGTTATTTATACTCTACCTTGTATACTGTAATTCTTGCAGTGAAACATTTAGGGCAATGTTCCCAAACTCTGCAGAACATACTGTATAAAGGCATCTAAGGTATCCAAGGCCTGTAAGACAAGCTGATTGAAGGTCTGATTCACATTGAGTCCTATTGAGATCCAGAATTCTTTTCACCATCAATTCAGAGCCTTGAACATTTGTAGAAAGTGTTCTAGCTCCTGCTGAAACCTATTATGTTACAGTAGTGTTTGGAAGATTGCAGTAGTGTAGTAGTAGGTTGAAGAACTGCAATTTATGATAAGCATCCTCACATAGTTTCCCTGCCTCTTGTTTAGATGGCACAATGGGTAGAATGCCAGTAATGGGCTATTGTATCATCAGTGAATCTTTTGCTCCAGTACCAAACCAATGGGGGTCATGTTCATTTGACATGAAGGACCAGACTAAGTCATTGATTAGCCTTTCAAAGCAGTTCATGGCTAGGGAGGTGAGTGTAATCAGGAGGTATTGTAGTTAGTGAGGCATGCTTTAGCTGATGTTTTGGGTAAAGAGATGATTGTGAATTTCTTGACGCATGCGTAGAACATTGGCTTGTGTTATAGAAGTTTGAATACAGGATATAGCTGATCAGCATAGATACTAAAGACATCCTTGGATTCCACCTGGCCCTACAGATTGTACAATGAAACAATAACAATCAGTCATATCATTATAAATACTGACAGGTGAAGTGAATAACAGTGATCACCAAATATGCAGCAGCATATTGGTAAAGGGATCATGGGGATCCAAAGTTCTTCTATTCCAGTGGGGACCAAAGACTAGCCCAACCCCACAGAGCCGACAATGCAGCACAAATTGCCAGAACTCCCAGTTTACCACACCCTGCTGTTTAATTCCCCAGATCTGAATCTAACCAAGCATCCATTGAATGCACTGGACAAATACGTCTGATCCACGGAGGCCCCACCCCACAACCCACAGTGGTCCCAGTGCCAAACAACACAACACACCCCGGAGGTCTTGAGGAGTCATGCCCCAAGGGTCCACAAGGGGAACCTACACAATGAGGGCATTATGTTTTGCATTGTTCTGTTATAGCTCATTCATGCATATTCACCTCCTTGAGGGTTGTAATGGAATCAGCAGCAGGAGTATCTATCAAGGGCGAGCTTAGCGGTTAGAGCTGGAATAGTTTCTAATTTAAACACAAGCACTCTTTGTTTAAAAGTAAGTCTGAAATAAAGCTTAAAATTTAGACCAAAACTAGTACGCATATTCTGATTTACAGTTTGTCATTCTCAGCATTCTCCAACACATTCTCTAGCACCTTAGAGTCAGGGATGGTAATGATACCCACTGTGCTGCCATGCTGCCACTATTATAAACATTTAAAAACAAATAACTTCTTAGTTGTATTAATTATTACTGTAGTTGTCTTTCCATTTGTAATAAATCTTCAACAAGTGTATAATACTGTGTCTTCCAATAAAATGATTTTACCAACATCATCTCCATAACAAAGATGATAAGCACAATTCTCATTTTCACTGCTTCCCTAGAGTACTCACAAAAATGTTAATTATACCAGAAAAAGATTCCAGCATTACAAGATGTCATGTTCCCACACAGACTAGCTCATGTCCTGTAATGAGTTGAAATACATTTTTGGTTCATTTCCTGTTTGTGAGGTCAACGCAATTGTCTGGAAACCTGTCGAACTTTAGGAAATTTTGTGTTTCTAGAAAAGAGATATAACTGTTCGCCATAGGTATTGTACTGTATCACCATGAACTTGTGAAATGAGAATTTATTGACATCTTGCAACACATTTGTAATTCCATAAAGATGCAATGTACATATTTGAGTTCTCTGTGATATAAGTTAATAAAGACAGTGAATGAAGAAGTACCCCTGATAAAGAGAGGAAATAAAACAGCACCTCTGCCCACACTAATGGAAAATCAGCAGTATGTCTCCGGATGCCACCTCCACAGCTTGCAATGCCAACAATGCCTGCTTTCTCACACACACTGATTCAAGGCTGCATTCCAGCAGCTGAAAAATTTCACCCATTTCCAAGCACCTGCTACCTTGGAGACTCTGTAACCAGGGAAACACACAGTGCATGGCACTGAAATACGCCACCCTCCGACATGGGCACACCTTCTGAGACGGAGTCTTCCGTTCTAGGTTTTAGAGGAATTAATCACTTGGAATCTTTAATGGAAGTCCGTTTGGCCAACTAAACAACTACAAGCACCTCTTTGTGTATTAAATTTGTGAATTCAGGCTTAACCAGTCTTAATGCACCAACGATAAAAAGTGTTACTGCAATTTACTGACAAACTGCTTATTGCTGGTTCCATCTTTTTACTTAAATTGAGTACTTCCTTGAGTAAACTTGCAGCAGTGCGTCTTAGTTTATGTGGCTGTGTTTACTTTACAGTACATTCTTTTTAGGGCCTGGCTTTAATTAGCAGCCATGCTGAGTTGATGCTTTGTTAGGGGTGTTGAAGATATAAATTAGCAGCTCATTCAATAAAGAATGTGCAATGGACTACAATACTAAAAATAGATCATCTGAATTGGGATTTTGTTTATAACCATGACCATGTCTGAAGAAACAGCAGCATATAATGGCAAATTATTAAAATGAAATAATTATATTATAGTACTATACTAAGAGTTTAAATTACACAGAGGCTTTTGAGGGAAGCCCCATTTTGCACTGTGTACATGACTTCCCAAGTCACATATACATGTAAGTGTACAAAATATACATATAAGTGCATGGCAGCGCAGTCAATAACTGGGTCACTACGAAAATCTTTCTACTATTACGCTAACACTGCAGGCAGTTAATACCATCAGTTACATTTCATATAGGCACAATAACAAGCACATAATAATTACACAAGAAGTTTAATAGCCTAATCAGAGCCAGAGCAAACAAAAAACTAAATCACAAATTCAGAGAGACAGGTAACACCTTTCTGTAACTCACATACATCCCGTCCTACTCCTTATTGTCTGTTTGTTTCGTGAATCCAAATTGTCTGAATAGGAAAGCTTGTTTCTGTTTCGATACTCTTTTTCTTTTGGATTTTCCCCTGATTTTTGTCCCCAATTTAGTCGTATCCAATTCCAACACGTCACTAGCTCCCACATTAAGGTTACTACTACCAGTCAGGGAGGGTGAAGGCTATCACGTGTTTCCTCCGAACCATTACCATGACCACACAGTGATGAGGAATTCAGGTGGCTACATATTAGAGATGTTCCGATACCATTTTTCCCCTCCCGATACCGATTCCGATACTTGGGCTCAGGGTATCGGCCGATACCGAGTACTGATCCGATACCTAGGTGTGTATCTGTACAGTGTGTGTGTGTGTGTGTGTGTGTGTGTGTGTGTATAATTTCTTTTTTAAGTAAAATACTACTAGCCCTGTGTAACGGGTTCGACCCTAAGTGCACGGGCGACACCATGAAACACGGACACGAGGCGAGGTCTTACATGAAAAAGGGTAATTTTTTTAGAAAAATGGGTAAGGAAAGGGTTAAAGGCTCTATGCGGCCTTTTCCACTTCGGCGGCAGGGATGCGAAGGCGGGCTCTACGCGGAAGTGAAGATTCCGCGGGAACTCACGCAGCTCGTTCACGCGCTCCTCTTGCAGAGATCAAAGGCGTCCCCCTTTTTAAAGTCTCTGGGGCGCATCACATCGCCCCGCTCTTGTGCCACCGTCTCAAAGTCCAGCTTCCCAACAGTCAGACCCCGAGCTACACTCCCCGCTGTGTTTTATAGCGCCGGGATCATTAGCGCCGATAGCTCATGGGCCGTTGCCTGATTCTGCTGCCCTGCTCCTTCACATACCTAAAGGGGGGGGGGAGGCCGCCTAACTAGTGAGCGAGGTGCGATATCAATTTGGGCGCACGCCCATCACAGGCGCACGCCGTGACACTCTGTAAGTAAGCTAAGCTAGCAAAGCTAGCGGGCATAAATAGGTTATGTTTAGGAAAACGGTATCGGATCGGTACGTGGACTCAAGTACTCGCCGATTCCGATGCCAGATTTTTTTGTGGTATCAGCAGCATTTCCGATACCAGTATCAGAATCGGAACAACCCTACTACATATATCTAGTCATTCAAGTGCAGCGCCGCCATGTATGGATGGTCACGGTTGAATTAGTGAAGACGGAAATGCAAATGGAAAAATAAGATTAGAAAAATTCATGTAATGAGCTAATAAACATGGAACATAGTTTGGGGTCACTTGCAAAAACAGATTTCTTTATTTTCTACATTGTACAACAATACTGGGGATTTCAAAACTATAAAATAACACATATGGAATTAGGTAATTACGTACTGTAACATGAACAACAACAACAACAGCAGTTAGTTGTTATTTTAAGACACAGAGGTCGGCCTTTCTGTAATAGTTCTTGCAAGAACAGTATTGTCAAGTGCATTTGTAAAAATCTGTCTCTGGTCAAGCACCATAATGAAACTGTCTCTCATGAAGGCCGTCCCAGGAGGACGAGACCAAAACCTACCTCTGCTGCAGACGAGAAGTTCATTTAGAGTTATCAGCCTGAAAAGTGACCAATTAACAGCAGCTCAGATTAGAGGCGTTATGAAGTCTTTACAGAGCAGAAGTAGCAGAAACATCTCAATATCAACTGTTCAAAGGAGATTCATGCAGTTTTTGGACGCCTTCAGCAAAACTTTACAATGTAGAAAGAAATAAACATCAGGAAACATCATGGAGTTAGAAAGTGACCCCAAATTTTTGATCGGGAGTGTATTTGTACTATTTTATGCACACAGAAAATAAAATATAACAAAAGTGAACAATTTTTACATGAGACTTTCAAAGGAAGATCATGTCCTTTTTGGGGTTGCTGAGCTCCCCTGTAATTCCTTGGGTGCCAGTGGTACAGTAACTCAGTGGTTAAGGCATTAGACTGTGTTTCAGAAGGTTCCAGGTTTAAACCCTTCAACTGCTCAGATGTATAATGAGATTTTTTTTAAAAGTAAGTTGCTCTGAATTCCATTGAAGGACTTCCCACCTACCTCTACATTTACAGCACTTTACTCCTATATATACCCCTACATGAGCAATAGTACAGTATATGACTATTTTGTTACCAAGAACTTGATCAAAGTGTGAAAGGTATTACTTGAGGAATCACACCTAGCTACAGTAACAAGGTTTTAGATTTTTAGGCAGACAGTAGATTTACCACAGTGTTTCACAAATTGGCTCCTTACCTACTGTAACAGGTTCTCATAAAGGTTGGGAGAAAAAAAAAACTAAATACAACCATTTCAACATTATTTTGATGAAGTAGAGGTGTCACACTTTATTACTGGTAGAAAAAATAAATGTGTGTAATTTCTGGATGTTTTCCTAATGAGTTTCCCAGGTGTAAAAATGTGTGTTTGCACTCCTTCTGGCAGGAGAATTCAATCACATTTAAACTGTTGTTTTGGTGTAAATGTAATAAAATGTTTAGTAAAGCCAAGTCTTTATAAATTAAGAAGAGGCAACCAATCATTTGCCTTTCTTTAGAAAAGTACGTTCTTAGCCTAAAACTGCTGACTAAGGTTTTAATACTAGCTGGTAATGAATGGAAGCTTAGCTTTTTAGAGATGTACAGGAAACAAAAAAAACATCTAATTGATCTCCTAAATACTGTTCATTGATGTGCATACTGCATTTTGTAAGTGCTGGTTGCATGTCGGGTTTCCTCCGGGTACTCCGGTTTCCTCCCACAGTCCAAAGACATGCAGATTAGGCTAATTGGCGTTCCCAAATTGACCATAGTGTGTGATTGGGTGTGTGTGTGTGTGTGTGCGCTCTGCGATGGATTGGCACGCTGTCCAGGGTGTACCCTGCCTCGTGCCCAGAGTCTCCTGGGATAGGCTCCAGGTCCCCCGCGACCCTAAATACAGGATAAAGCGGTATAGAAGATGAATGAATGAAAGAAGGCGGCGCGGTGGTGTAGTGGTTAGCGCTGTCGCCTTGCACCTCCAGGGTCTGGGTTCGATTCCCCGGCCAGGCTCGATTGTGCATGGAGTTTGCATGTTCTCCCCGTGCTTGGTGGGTTTCCTCCGGGTACTCCGGTTTCCTCCCACAGTCCAAAGATATGCAGGTTAGGCTAATTGGCGTTCCTAAATTGACCGTAGTGTGTGAATGAGTGTGTGGGTGTGTGGGTGTGTGTGCTCTGCGATGGATTGGCATGCTGTCCAGGGTGTACCCTGCCTCGTGCCCAGAGTCTCCTGGGATAGGCTCCAGGTCCCCGCGACCCTAAATACAGGATAAAGCGGTATAGAAAATGAATGAATGAATGAATGGTTGCATGTCAGACTGTGCAAAAAAAAAATTTTAATCACAAGAGATTAATCACTCTCATCCCACCCATCACTTAACATTCTTTCCTTGCATTCCTGTGCTTAAAACTTCCCTCAAATACCTCAGAAAACCCAATCATTAAACAAAGACCATCAAGTACCTGGCTGCTCAACTCCACATTCTACAGTCTGTATTTACTTCCACACATTATTTTTATATAACGTGTCTGACAGGTGATTATCAGGGTGACAAAACTGTAAACAAGCCATCAAAGGGAGGACGTTTTTTTAAAAATACTAATTTCATTCCTGATACATGTTGTACATTTGTAAGGTTGTGCTAATAGTCACATCAGTCACATTTGTTTGAGCATGGATTATTCAAGCAAATGCATTAACAATAATCTAATAACCCAAGCTACAGTACGAGCCTTGGATGATGGGAAACAGAATCTCTGAATACTAAAAAGGAGAGGTGATATTTTCTTTACCTAATGAGACAGAGAAAAATGGAGCTCATTTGCCACGCAGTTTAAAGCATTGCAGTTGCTTTATTAGTTTTCTGCTTTAACATATGGCTTGGCTCATATGCAGGAAGTGTCTAGGTTAATCTCCTCATGCTTCGCTTTAAAATGATGTCGGATGTTCTAGATTACTGGGGAAGTATAGACATGTACTGTACGCAGACTGCTACAAACATCAGAGAAGAATCAGACGCAACCCACTTCCTCTGTTGCACCAGTTCTCCTCGCTCTGCAGGCTTATACTGTAGAAGTGTCTTTAAATACAGGCATGTTTCACCTTGGCTGGAGACTGTATGAATCCTCTCCATCACTCACTCAAAAATCAGACCACATCAAACAGGGGGAAGGAGAAGAGATGCAAAGTGCTGGATGCAAAGTCTGGGAGAGGAAAGCTCTATGTGAGAGCAGAGAGCAAAATTAGTGGGCGGTGTGGATATGAAATGGATGAGGTGTTAGAAGAGAGAAGGGTTAGGCAAGATGGTGGGGCAAACAAGCTCAAAGAGCAGCTGGTGCCATTTGCTAATTTTTCAAAGATTTTCTATATTGCTTTAAGTTTTTCTGGTGCTTTCCTCTCTCTCTCTCTCTCTTGCTCATTCTTTGTCACTTTCCCTCTTTGCGTATCTTTTGTCTTTTCTTTTTGTCCATGCTTATTCAGAACCTGCATGTATGAAAAGAACCTGCCTGCCTGTGTCACGTAACGCCATAATTAGTCCATCCTGACAGCACTTACTGTATCTTAGGCTGAATGGGTGACGCAGTTGCCCTGTGGAACAGCAAGATGGGTGGGGGTATTGTGGACAACACAGAGCAGGCTCCATCTGAAGCATCACTGAATCACGATGCCCTTGGCTTGGGCACTGCCCAGTGACTCAGACCCAGCAGGGAGAGAGGAAAGCCAGCCATGCATACAGCCCTCTGTTATTGCTTAACGAGCTCAAGCTGTTGGGGGTCTACAGCCCATGTCTAAAGTTTCACCCACCTCATTAGGCAGAGATTAATCTTGGCCAGTAATGAGAAAGTCCTGGAAGCAGAATACTGCAGAACCTTTATCTGAGTAGGCGAAAGTTGAGGGAATACAGAAATTGGTCAACAGAAATCTAAGAGAGCGAGAGTTCAAAGGGAGGCGGATCAAGGTGACTTAGGATCATGTGGCAATTGTGTGTACCCCACTCTATTTTTATTCCAAACCCCAGCTTCATTTATTACAGAAGATTAATGAGAATGACTGACATCAATGTGTATCCTATCTCATTTATTTTTACGAATGTTTCCTTACAGCATACAAAATGTATGGACCTTTTTTGGACACTACACTACATTGGTCACCAGAGACTATTCAAGCTGATCATTGTAACACTTAATTAACCTCTTTCGTGCATGTTACTGACACTTAGCTAATGAGGTCAGTGAGTGCATTTGAATAGAATAGTGCCTATTATTGTCTCTAGTTTGTTGTCATACAGTACAAAGACATTCAAAGAAGCCAGAATGCCAGGAACAAATACAACCAGGTTCCCAGAGGTTTTGTGGGTTTTGAAATATTGCAAATGTGCAAATCTGCAAAATTTAAAAGAGAACAAATGTAGTGCCCATGACATGTACTGTAAGTCCTGCAATTTTCCTTTCCTGTGCAATTTTAATTTGCTATACAGTATGATAATAATGTCAAAAACATGATTTGCTTTATGGCCCGTGCATCCAAACATCACAAAATACATTCTTTTTTATTAAACCCTTTAAACAGGAAGCAGCATGTTTCAGTATTTCTTTCTGTTGCTTTTGGCTTCAGCGACACACGTTAAATATAGTGTGTTATAACCTAAGGGAGTGACTGAATGATGTTTTTAAGGCATAATTAAAATTCAGCCTAGTCAATGGAAATACCAACTGTACCAATTAGTTGCAGACATTTATGGTATCAGTAATACAGGATATTAAATGTTTTCACAAAAATATTTGTAATTACATAGTAAGATCATTCATCAAACAATAACACAACCATAATGCATACTGTATAACCAGCATGCTACTGTAGCAGTAAGGTTTTGCATATCTTACACTATGCTTTGTTGCACATTTTAATAGGCATCTTATCACTTTTATACTGCATTACTTCCATCACAGGAAATGATCCGCCACAGCAGACCGTTCACTCCACACACAACTTGGCACAGGTTTCACACCAGATGCCCTTCGTAAAACTATCCATTTTATCCGGGCTTGTGGCTGGCCCTGCGTCCAGTGGCTGAAATTTGGTCTGTGAATTAAACCCAGGTCTTCCGCATAGCAAGTAAGAAACCTACTGTACCATTGAGCCTCCAGTTCCCTAGTGTGTTAATACATGGTGTCTAAAAATAATTATCATAAGTCATATTGTCTAGATACCAGACTTTTGGATGGTAAATGTAATAAACGGTTTGAAATAAAACCTTTAAAAGATTTCAAATCTGTCATACAAAGTTAAATATTTTATTTCTTTTTGTAAGATTATTAAACCTTCCCAAAACTCCACAGTTGGTTTTCAGAATAAACATCTCGAGCTGCCTTTAAATTTTATTTGGCTAAAGAATAAAGCATACACTTAGTTCGAATTATGCTGTTCTACAGTATAAGCACCTTCAGGATCCAGAAAATCTGAATCATGCTAACATCAGTCACTCAGTCATCAGTTGCTCAGATTTGAATAACGATCCTATAAAATCTGAGTCTTTCATTCTGTCTTGAGTCAGTGTTCCTAAGGTATGCGTCACTGGGAATTACCCAACTCTAATTTAACAGACATGGGGGTTATTGTGGTGTTACAATACTAAATGTGAAAAACAAAACGAACTGTGCATATGAGTAACTTTGTGTTAATATTTCAAATCCATTCACTAAAGACAGCACTTTTACATGATACTTTTACTTTCAATTATTCAATGCTTTTCTGATCTATTGACTTTCGGCTTTTTTTATATCAGGGATTCCTATTTATTACTGCTATTGTACTTTCTCTATCACTGATGATAATGGGTTATTAATGTGTCAATGATGTATTAATAAATAGGTTAATATGAATGCAACTGAAACTGAAGGCACATTTTAACAAATGCAATCACTTGGCTCATGGAATGTCTGGAGCGTTTCCCAGGAGACTCTGGGCACTAGGTGGGTTAATCCCTGGACAGGGTGTCAATCCATCGCAGTGCACAAGCAAGCATACACTCACACTACAGGGAATTTGGGAAACGCCAAATAGTCTAATCTGCATGTCTTTGAACTATGGGTGGAAACCGATGTAGCCTGAGGAAACTCACCAAGCGCAGGGTGAACATGTAAACCTCATGCACATAGGTGGGAGTCAAACTCAAGGTGGTACAAGGCCACATTGTTAACCACTATGACACTATGCCACACTCACCTGGTATAGCCTTTAATAAAAATACTGTGTTAATCTACATAGATCAGATCATACAGTGGTGTGAAAAACTATTTGCCCCCCTCCTGATTTCTTATTCTTTTGCATGTTTGTCACACAAAATGTTTCTGATCATCAAACACATTTAACTATTAGTCAAAGATAACACAAGTAAACACAAAATGCAGTTTTTAAATGAGGGGTTTTATTATTTAGGGAGAAAAAAAATCCAAACCTACATGGCCCTGTGTGAAAAAGTAATTGCCCCCTGAACCTAATAACTGGTTGGGCCACCCTTAGCAGCAATAACTGCAATCAAGCGTTTGCGATAACTTGCAGCGAGTCTTTTACAGCGCTCTGGAGGAATTTTGGCCCACTCATCTTTGCAGAATTGTTGTAATTCAGCTTTATTTGAGGGTTTTCTAGCATGAACCGCCTTTTTAAGGTCATGCCACAACATCTCAATAGGATTCAGATCAGGACTTTGACTAGGCCGCTCCAAAGTCTTCATTTTGTTCTTCTTCAGCCATTTAGAGGTGGATTTGCTGGTGTGTTTTGGGTCATTGTCCTGCTGCAGCACCCAAGATCGCTTCAGCTTGAGTTGACGAATAGATGGCCGGCAAATAGTTTTTCACACCACTGTATTTATTCATGATAAAAAGGGAAACGGTTGTTCTTGGCTTAAAAAAGGAAAAGAAAAAAATTATACTTATACCAAGTTTACAGAAAATAAGACGATGTGAAGCCTGCGACCCTGAACACAGGATTAAGCGGTATAGAAAATGAAGGAATGAATGAATGAAAGACGATGTGAAGAACAAAAAATATAGCTTTATTTAAAAAAAAAAAAAAAGGCAGATGCTCTGAGAAAGTAGTGGCAGATGTGAGAGTGCACAGGAAGGTTAGGAAGCAGTGGCTTCAGAAGCAGAATCCAGATTTTGATCTGGTGTAAAAGGGCCAAGTGAGCAGGGTTGGGTGTTTTCAGAGTGACGGTGTAATTTCCAGCAGCACTGTGGCCTCGTGAAGCAGTGTCTGAATCTGGCAGGGCCCACACATGCAGCACAGTGAAAAGGCTGTTAATGTGGGAGAGGGCTTTGGACCTGTTCACAAGGTGACTAGCCAAACCACCCCAAGCATGCTGGCTCCCGCTGGTGTCATGCCACCAGCCACTGACATTGTCAACATCATTACTGTCAGCTGCAATAAAGGCTTGGTGCTTTTACAAGTCACCCTGCTACCACCCACTGTATCCTCTTTCTCTCTTTTTCTGTCTTGTACTCTGCCTTTTTATTTTTGCACAGATTCTTTTTGCTTCACCGTGGGAATGGGGACTTGAATGTAATAAACAAAAGTTCATGGCCGATGTTGCTATGACATTCTTCGTTTGTCAACAAAACCCAGAGGTAAATGGCGCACTGTACCCATAAACATCCTGTCCTATGGTAGAGTACAAGCGAGAGAGAGATGTGGGGTGGCTGCCAACTTGAGGTAACAGCTCAGCATGTATTCACTCCACTGCCATGAACTACGGTGTAGGTTATGTTGCCATCTTTAGCATCTACTTTGGATGACCTTATAAACATATGACTTCATTTTCCAAAAAAAATAAAGTTTTTCCCTAGAGTATCAGTGTATGAGTCTCATATACTATATGTAGGGCTTAATTTTCAAGAAATCAAAAGAAAGCATAATGCCTTATTCTGAAAAAATTTAAAAAGGCTGTACATTATATTCTGCTGTCAGCACCACAAGCAAAATACAGGCATATTTACAGGAACTTTCAAGGTCCAGGTTCAATTCCTGCCTCAGGGTCTGCGTGCATGGTGTTTGCATGTTCTCCCTGTGCTTGCTGGGTTTCCTCTGGGTGCTTCACTTTCTCCCACTTTCCAAAAACATGCAGATTAGTCTAATTGCCATCCCCAAATTGCCCGTGGTGTGTGAATGAGTATGGGAGTGTGTGCTCTGCAATGGATTGGCACCCCCGTCCTGCGTATACAACACCTCATGCCCAAAGACTCCTGAGATAGGCTCCCCACGCAACCCCATATACCAGGATATGGACGATGAGTGAATGAGAAAATGCTGTTTGCATTATTATTCAACCCTATGTACTTTGGAAGCATTATGTTTGCACAGATGAAACATATTACTACAACAAGGACACGATTTGCTTACAACTGGCCTTTATGTACATCTTTCCTGTATAATTCCCTTCATTCAGCCACCATTTAGACTGTGAATCTGAAAGAAAGCTGTGAAAATAAGAACAAAGAGCATTCTAACCTCAGATTTCCACCGGGAGCAGATCTATGACGTCTATGATTTTCTTTCGTCTACTTTCTGCCCCACCGGAAGCTCTTCAGTGACGGAGTGGCTTGTCTTAACAATTGGGCTGCTTTCCATCCCATGTGTCCATAAACAGGTACCTCCTTCTCCCTGCTTCCTGTTCAGGGAATGATGATTAAGAGGCCTTCCCTTAACAAAATTCCTCCACTCAAAATAATGTGGCTGCTACTACTCACACTACCATTAAGAAACAGTATTTAAATGCATTGAACTAGTAAATATTGGTAAAATAATTTGGTGTAGTGGTTAGCAATGTCGCCTTGCACCGCCAGGGTCCGGGTTCGATTCCCGGGGCAGGCTCGATTCCCGTCTCTGTGTGCATGGAGTTTGCATGTTCTCCCCGTGCTTGGTGGGTTTCCTCCGGGTACTCCGGTTTCCTCCCACAGTCCAAAGACATGTAGGTTAGGTTAATTGACGTTCCAAATTGCCCGTAGTTTGTGTATGTGTGTGTGCCCTGCGATGGATTGGCACCCTGTCCAGGGTGTACCCCGCCTTGTGCCCTAAGTTTCCTGGGATAGGCTCCAGGCCCCCGTGACCCTGTATATACGGATAAAGCGGTACAGAAAATGAATGAATGAATGAATGGTTAATTTACAGAGAAAGAGATGCTTTGTGGGGACTTCTTTACTGAACATCTGGTGGAAGCACAAAGATTGAGTAGCAACCAACAGGACAACTGGAATATGATACCACTGCTCCGGGTGGAAATGGGGGTAAGATTAAAGAAAAGGATTTAGCAACTAACAAGACTGAAAGCTCTAGAGTTGAAAAACTCAGCTGTTTAAGTCGAACCTTTACATTTTCTAAAGTGGGCAGTCCACATGATATACAACATCACAAGAAACTACACACTATGGGCATTGGACTTAAATGGAGGTACCTTCATTCTAATTTGAGCAAGTTGAAACCTATAAGTGTTTTGTTCCTGAAAATCTATGTACAGTACTGTGCAAAAGTCTTGAGCTACTCCTCATTTCTTCTGGTTTCGGTTCCACAGTCCAGGCAGTCATTGATGCAAGACACTGGAGACTTCTTGGATGCACGATGATGGTTGTGGCCTTGAAGCATGTCGGAATGGTTGTTGGAGATTTTGCAAGTGTCAGTGAAAACACATCCTCTGAGCACTCTGCCAGGAATATTGTCTGGTTAACTGTAGGTTGAGTTGCATACAGTTTTCCAAACATCAGTTGTGGTAAGACTCAGTACCTGGTTGTCGTTGTTGGTCTTCCTTGCCTCCAGGATAGTCCTTTGAACTATGCAAAAAACTGTTGTTCAGCTCATCTGGAAAGGACCCCTGCCACAGGTACTGTAGTGTTGTCCTGTAGTTGGTGATGGCCTGGATGCCTGGATTTGTTGGAAGTTCCTGTGGATTCTCTGGGAATGTGCAAACTTTGCCTCTCCGATGGCTTGGGACAGTTTTTGTTTGGCTGTTGTGTGACCTTTAAAGGCAGTGACTTGAGTCTTTAGCAACACACACACCTCTGGACTCATCAATATACAGCATCCGCATATATCAGTATACAGCATCAATGACTAACTGGCACTGCCTCAAAGAAAGTTACTACACATTGCAGGCATTGACCATGAAGTCCAGAGGTGGCTTTTTAAAATAAAGCCAGCATTTGTTGCAGCCTCCATGAAAAATTTCCCAGGCAGTCTTGAAGAGCAGAAACAGCTCCTGCTGGCTAGGTTTTCTCCTGACTCAGAACCAGTTTGAAGTGTCTGCCGAGTGGTGTGCATTCTAGTCTAAGCGTAACAGAGATATGGTCGTCGTAGCCAAGGTAGGGAGGGGTATGAACCAGAAATGTTTGTGTAAACAAGATCTAGTGCTTTTGCTCCTCTCTTAGCAAAATCCACATGTCAGTAGAATTTAGGGAGCACTGATTTATGATTTGCATGGTTAAAATCTCAGATAACAATAAACAGTTCATCACAGTGTGTGTTCTGCAGTTTGCTTATAACTTGACGCAGTTCACCGAGTGCATTCCTACCATAAGGCACTGTGGCACCATCTCTTGATGTATTGTCTATACCATTTAACCTGTGCAGGGTCACTGGAGGGCCTGGTTGCCTCTCAAAGGGAACTTGGAGAACAAGCACACACAGCCCAGTCATACACTATAGGCAATTTGGAAATGCCAATCATACACGCATATGAAACATATAAAGAGATATAAATGATTTCAAAAGCTAAAAGGAAACCATATTTACTCCATATGTGTTTAAAAGCAGAGTGAGGGAGACCTAACACTCTGAGTTAAAAATGTACACCCAGTTTGGCAGCTAATTAAACTGCTGCAATAAAGCTTGGGCTAAACCAAACAACAGCTGAAAACAGAAAAAAAAATATGATTACTGCTTGAATCTGTTTCAAATAAGCTGAAAAAAACAAATTGCAGTAGGAGCTAAAACTGTGAATGGGAATTAAAGTATTTATATCTTCATGATACTGTCGCCTTGCACCTCCAGGGTCTGGGTTCGATTCCCCGGCCAGGCTCGATTCCCGTCTCTGTGTGCATGGAGTTTGCATGTTCTCCCCGTGCTTGGTGGGTTTCCTCCGGGTACTCCGGTTTCCTCCCACAGTCCAAAGATATGCAGGTTAGGCTAATTGGCATTCCTAAATTGCCCGTAGTGTGTGATTGGGTGTGTGAGTGTGTGTATGTGTGTGTGCCCTGCGATGGATTGGCACCCTGTCCAGGGTCCAGGGTGTACCCCGCCTAGTGCCTGAAGTCTCCTGGGATAGGCTCCAAGCCCCCCGCGACCCTGAACACAGGATTAAGCGGTATAGAGAATGAATGAATGAATGAATATCTTCATGAATTAAGCCCAATCTAAAAAAAAATAAAAAATAAAATTCTGACATGGTCATGTACAGTATGATCTAGCCTATATTCTTTTTCATTTCTATGTCAGGTATTATGGATCTCCTAAAAGAGTCAGGGTGTGGGTCACTTGGATGATTTAGTCGCTTCAAGTTATATATATATCTAAAAAAAAAAAAAAAAGAAAAAAGTGGATAACAAGCATGATGTGCATGACCAGAGGTGGAAAGAGTAATAAAATTTTGTACTCAAGTACAAGTACTGTTACTTCAGTGAAATTTTACTTAAGTACAAGTAAAGTTACTCTTATAAAAATCTACTCAAATAAAAGTAAAAAGTAGCTCATTAAAAAATTTACTCAGAGTAAAAGTTACCGAGTTACTTTTTTATTTAAATTTTTTTAACAGTGGGGGTGATTCTTTTGCTGAATTGTTTTGCCCTTGGGTGTTTCCATGTTCACTCTTATATTAACAGATTATTGTTTGTTTTTAAATGTTTGCTGTGGGTGTCGATTGTATATTGATCTGGCTCTGCTTTTTTTTTTTTTTTGTTAAATAAAAAAAAAAAAAAAAACACACACAGCGGGGGTGGGATGAGGCATTCTAGCGTAGTTCAAAAAAGATGAGCAGATATAAATCTCAAACTAGTTGTTTTTAACTGAAGGAACACCTTTGCATAATAAAGTGGTCACTTAAATATGGTGTTACGTCCCAGTCTAGGGTCATACAGCAAAAGAATGGTTCAGGGTTCTATTTTAAACTGTATGGAAATGGTGGTATATGGCAGAAAGAACTAGATCCAATCATTAACTGATGAAATAATGAGGTTTGTATATACAAACACACACACACACACACACACACACACACACCAGGAGGAGGATCAGATTCAGGATGGACCCAGGCCAAAATAACAAACAAAATGGTATTTATATTTAGTAGCTAGATTACCTGCAAAAAGAAACAACAACAAAAAAAAACCCAGAAACAAAAATACAGGTACCTTCCCGGACTCCCTAAACCAAAAACAGTGAAATTATCTACAAATATATACAAAGACCAACCAAACCAAAGGGACAAAGCAATAATCAAAGTCAATTGGAGGCAAAAAGTCAAAACCGGAATACACAACCAAATATCAAAACGCCAAAATCACAACCTCTTTCATCTTTCCCGCGTCTCTCCGGGTTATACTGTACATGGTCGCGCTAGTCGATGACGTGACTCTCAGGGCCGAAGCGACCGTGTGGAAGGTCAGGTAGATGCCGATGTCAGAAAACCCGGAGTGGAGTCTGGAGCGGCGCGCGACCAGCACATGATACACACACGCGCGGCGCAACGGAGCATTTATACAAAGCATAACATTTTCATTATTTTAGCATTTTTATTCATTTATTTTTTACTCAGTAGCGAATATGATTTAAAATGTAGCGAATTACAATACTTCAAACAAAACGTACTTAAGTAAAAGTAAAATTGCAGATTTTTAAAACTACTTTAAAAAGTAGAAATACACAAAAAAGCTACTCAATTACAGTAACGCGAGTAAATGGAATTCGTTACTTTCCACCTCTGTGCATGACTAACAACTAAGGATGTTCACCTGCTTTTCATTTACTACTTTTCATCCCAGGCTCGCCAGCAAAGCACAGGACCAGCAACATCTGGCGATTCAAAAAAAAAATTAACAAAGGGAAGAAAATAAACACGGGAAAAAAGTGATTATGGAGAAATAATTCTGTTGTCCCAAAAGGCTGGAACTGGTTTGCCAACACGCGCATGTGATCACACATGCAGGCACACGTGCGTGTTTAAACACACACACACACACACACACCACACTGTTATCTTTGTGAGGTTCTCCCACTAACATAACTGTACATGCATATAATTAATGCTGTGTCTTTACCCAATAGTAAGGTTAACGTCAATACCAATACTTAATACCAAAAGGACACCTTGTGGCGTTTTCATTTTTATAGTAAAAGCTACATCTTCTTCACAGAGACAGCCAAACATCCTCACAAAAACCAAACTGATATTCATACAGTACAGTACGCTTATGGAGACCATCTAAAAACCTGCCCACAAACACATGCACTCGAGATGCATTTACACACAATATTAACACCACGGACAAGTCTGTTTACTTTTTATTTTCATTAGCAAGATCATAACTAGAGTAGAATAAAGTGATAAGATATTTAAACAAATCTCTCCATATTGACAGTCAATGTTATTCATGTTTTCTTTAATGTAGGTCTTTTAAGCTCTATGTAATGTAATGCTGCTCCTTTCAAGTAAATATGAAAGCTTTACTGTCCTGAATTAGACAGGGTGGGATAGCTTGTCTGAGTAGGGTTCATAACACCCTTCTGACTACAGCGATTCCAGACAGCAGTCAGCAGATCTGTCACAAGCACAACTCAATACTGCAGCTAGCCTTCACTCTACCATTACCATTTTGTCAAAACAAACAAAAAAAGCCTTTCATCTTTTTTCTTCTAAAGTATTTAATCAGTATATTGGATAGTTTTGCATAGTGGACAGTACAACATTATTTACAGGTCAAATAAAATGATGGCAGAACGTGATGATCACTCATGTACAGGGGACATAAACTTACATGTAAGTGGAAGAAATAGGTATGAATTTATTGCAGAGAGAGAGAGAGAGAGAGAGAGAGAGCAGCGATAAAATAAAAATACATATTTTCAGCTTTCTGGATCAAGATCAGGCATGTGGCTGACATGGGATCCTGACGCCAGCCTGGTGAAGGCTGCACCCTGCAATAAAATCCAACCCGACATCTATTCTCTAGGAACAGAGGGAGAGCAAATTTCCTGAAAAGTGCCTCTGTAGCTCTAACAGAGCCCCATCTCTGTCAGACTCCTGTAACGTGGCCAACGGGAGAGAAATCACTTTTGATGGACCCCGGCTCAGGCATGCACAAGCTGATTCTGTTCACCGCTGTCAAGCTGTAGCATTAACCAAACCCTTAGAGGTAGATGGTGGAAGTGGGCAAAGTGGTGTGGTCGAGAATCATCTTCCAAAGACGACCAGCGGAATGCCCTCTGTGGCCGGTGCAGCATTTCCGAAATGTTTCCTCTGACCAAAAGCAGCTTGCTTTTTCTTGAACACATGTTTTACATTGCTGCAGTTCCCAAGGAATAATACCAAATATTTGAAAGAGATTCATTCATTCATTCATCTTCTATACCGCTTAATCCTGTGTTCAGGGTCGCGGGGGACCTGGAGCCTATCCCAGGAGACTTCGGGCACTAGGCGGGGTACACCCTGGACAGGGTGCCAATCCATCGCAGGGCACACACTCTTACACACACTCACACACCCAATCACACACTACGGGCAATTTAGGAACGCCAATTAGCCTAACCTGCATGTCTTTGGACTGTGGGAGGAAACCGGAGTACCCGGAGGAAACCCACCAAGCACGGGGAGAACATGCAAACTCCATGCACACAGAGATGGGAATCGAGCCTGGCCGGGGAATCGAACCCAGACCCTGGAGGTGCAAGGCGACAGTGCTAACCACTACACCACCGCGCCGCCGAAAGAGATTCAAATAAATGAAATAAAAAAATAGGTACACGAGGGAAGCAGTGTCTGCAGCACCTGTCCTGTAAAACGTTTGGTTTTACATAGAGAAACAGATAGTTTTAAACATTCACAAACTACAGAATATGTGATGCTACAGTATAGTGTAAGTAGTCTTGTGGGTTGAAGCTCATTTACATACATTTACTACATTAGTGAATTACTGAGGATTGTGATTTATTGGTTTGCAGTTCTTACAAGAAACATGTTATTGGAGGCCATGCATCATACAAGAATAAACGACCCATAAATCCATTATTTGGCCTACAAGTCAAATGAAAGCTCTTGTGGTCACATTTTGGTTGCCCAAAAACTCACTTACTCTCACTTACTCATCGTCTATACCGCTTTGTCCTGTGTACAGGGTCAAGGGGGCCTGGAGCTTATCCCAGGAGACTTTGGGCACATAATGTCTTTGGACTGTTGGAGATACCTCAGGACTCGGAGGAAACACACCAAGCATGGCGAGAACATGCAAACTTCATGCAGAAAGAGGCGGAAATCGAACCAGGGCGGGATTCGAATGCTGACACTTGATGTGCAAGGGCAGAGCGCTAACCATTAAGAAACCGTGCTATTTCATTAGGTAGTTGTTAATGCAATATACACTGATCAGCCACAACATTAAAACCCAAAACACTAAGCCCATATTGTATGGACGTTAGATCCTTTGGGTGCTGCGGGCTGCAGGGTGAGGCCTCCATGAATTGGTCATGTTTGTCTGTTACATTCCACTGACGCTCGGTCAGATTGAGATCTGGGGAATTTGGAGGCCAGATCAATAACCTTGAACTCTGTGCTTGCAAAGCCCCATATGTGGCAGGCTGTGATGCACCGGATGTTCTGATACTTTTATATAGGACAGGTGTAGCTCAGTGGTTAAGGCATTGGACTACGGTTCGGAAGATCCCAGGTTCAAACCCCACAACCACCAAGTTGCCACTGAGCAAGGCCCTTAACCCTCAACTGCTCAGATGTATAATGCAATAAAAATGTAAGTCGCTCTGGATAAGAGCGTCTGCTAAATGTAAATGTATATATCTTGGGCAGCATTGATTTTTTCAGCAATTTGTGCTCCATTAGTTTCTCTGGGGGATCCGCCATTAGTTCGTACAGGCATACTGTAGATGAGCCTTTAGTGTTTGTGCTGCCGTCACCAGTTTAAAGGTATGTAATTAATAATCAGTGTTATTCAGTTCAACTTGTGGTGGTGTTGGTGTAGTGGCTGTTCAGCAGTGTTGGGTGTAATGCATTACAAATGACTTTTTTGATGTAACGAGTAATCTAACACATTAGGTCCGCCATTTGCGGTAAGTACTCAGTCATTTAGTTATATTTTCACAAATGTTATACCCCTATCTCACATCCGCAATTTGAGAAGCGGTGTTCGGCACTGTAAGCTGACGCGTGGAATTATGGAAACGTAATCACAGAGCCAAAACTCTCAGTGGATCATGATGAACTGTACTCACGACCACCGCGCAGGTGAGAGAGGGGTATTAGTAGTTAACAGATTGTGGGCCAAACTTCTGAGTAGAATAATTGAGTAAGTCTTGACTAAATCAACATGCATGAGGAATCACAAAGGAGTTTTCATTTTCTGCAATAGTAAAGTACTCGAACTAGTTCCTTTCATCAGAAAGTAACGCTGTAATGTTACTGATTACTGTAATTTTGTAATGTAATTAGTTACTTTAAAAAGTAGCGTCCCCCCCAACACTGCTGATCAGCTTATTAATGCATAGTGAGAAAGGTTTCCTAGTTATGTGCACTAGAGTAATGAAATGTGTGTATCATTATATTACTTTTTTGTGTTTGTGATGCAACATGTTGTGTTAGCCAACATAGACTGGGATCTCATTCAGAAGGAAAGAGTGTTGTATGGTAGCTCTGTGCCTGACTTTATCATTTCATCAGTTTTCAACACCTGTGTTCCTGCTTCTAAAACCGTTGCCTAAAATTTGTCTAAAGTAATTAGTCCATCTCGTGAAAATGTTTTTACAATCACACAAACTGGGTGATGTGTGTGTGAAGCAGGAAGTGGGATCCAGGAGCAGACACTGTATAGTTACAGCACTGGGATGTGCATTCCACCAAACTTGACCAATAGTTTCAATTAATACTTTTGCAAAAGGTACCATTTTTATTTTTCTGATTATTGAACATGCTGAACAGCTATTAAGTAATTTTGTTTAAAAAGAATCATCATCATCATCATCATCATCAACAACAGATTAATCATACATTGAAAATGTGGGCATGCTAGTGATATATCATGGCTCTTCACATCCGTATAAACTCAGCCCTGGCCATGTAAAATTGTCATGTGCCGGATCCTTTCTGATAAACTAGTCTGCTCCAAATATTGCTTGTTTCTATCTTTCCTGTTCATCAACCAAGCCCAGCAAAGTGGAGCAAGCTCTGTCTGGCTCTATATTAGACTCTTTGTTTTCTAGGAAAATAACACACCTGGGTTATGTTTTGAAAGCTATATATAGTGCTCTCACCTCTAAATATGAACCACCTGTGCCAGAACCGAGTAAAATATCCCAAACATGGGTAATGGAGGAGGCAGTGGTGAGCAGTTGGCCAGAACTCATGCAGAACACAAGCACTGTGTGCCCAGTGAAGGCGGCCATTAAAGCCCTTTCACTAGCAGTGCTCGCCAAAAACACCACAGATCATTTAGTCTACCAGTGTGAGACAAAACTCTGGACACAGGACCTGTTTTTTCTTTCAGAGCTGCCACAAACATAACACAGTCCAAAACACTGTGACCATTTCCACTCATGCACACAACATAAATCCAATAGAATTATACGGTTTCATTTCTATGGTTATAGTTATGGTTGTGTGGTGGTTCTGCATGATCCTATGATTGCGATTGTGAATGCTGATGGATGGCAAAGTTCTGGAGATAATTAAACTGAAAATCGGAATTTGGAAATGTTATTTTTGTACAGGAAATCGTTTCAGAATGTCGAAGTCGGTTTGTGTTATGAAGAGTCAGGCTTTAAATCCATCATGAAACCTTGTGATGGACTGGTGTCCCATTTAAGATCCGTCCCACCTGTTCTTCAATACACAAGGGTTTCCTGGCTTAACACAAGCTTGGCATGGGGTGTTTCAATGTAGTGTTTCACGACTTGTTGCTGTAATTTTTAACTAGGGTTTCTCAGACACCATGGTGAGTCACAACTTTTAATTACACTCCTCTGAGCCCAGAAGAACAGATTTATAAAAGTTATAATCCAACTGTTATTCAAATCTAAGGCTCATTATTTAAACATGTTCAGTAGTCCAGGTTCAATTCCCAGCCAGGTTAAATTACCTTCCCTATATGAGTTCTCCCCGAGCTTGGTGGGTTTCCTCCAGGTACTCCGTTGAAAGAAATGAAGATTAGACTAATTGGCATTCCCAAATTGCATGAATTGGCACCCCGTCCAGCGTGTACCCTGCCTCGTGCGCCAAGTTTCCTGGAATGGGCTTCAGGCCCCGCTGACACTGTATACAGGATTAAGAGGTATATGCGATAAGTGAGTGAGCGTGAATAGGTGAACTAAATGTCTTTACATAACAGAACTTTCATGAATAAATAGTCTTTTCATCATAAACATGGATGCACCCTATACAAAAAAAATAAGGAGGGAACTGAGAGTTTCACTGTTTGGTGCAGGAATTAAAGTGCAGATGAGAAGATAAGTTCTTTGGCTATACCTCACATTGTCCTTTTACTTGTTGTCTTTGTAATTTTTGTCCTTTTTATTGTTAAGAACTGCATTAGCTGAAAGAAAGTTAATCAGATGTTCTGCTATGTTGAATGTTAAAGTGATGTTCCAACAACCTGCACTGCCATTGGTCAAATCAACATGATTGGTTTTGAACAGGAAAAATTTGTCATTGATGTTCCATGTTCTATAAAATGTTCTATTCGTAGGTTATTGGTTGGGAAAATATTATTGATGTGCAAAAAAAATAATAAAATCGATTGGAGAATTTGCGTCTGTTGTGTAAAGAACTTTACGCAAACATACTAAACTATAAGAGCTAAATAATTACAATATACATTTGGATATGTATGAACTTTTAACTACTTAAGATAAAGATAATAATAATCTCAAATCCCTGTCTATGGTTAACTGACCTATTGTGGGCGGTTACATAAGGTTGACAAAATAATTGCATGGCCAATGTGCGCTTTAATACAGTAGATGCTAAAGTCGCTAAAAGCGTGCAACTTTTTTGACCACGCAGTGTAATAATGTTAAGCACGATTGATTATTAACAGCGCTGCACTCTGTTGCATGTTTTAAAAAAAATAAAAATGACATGTTAATATTTTACTGCTTAGAATCCATTAGATTATTAAAAATTGCAATTGAACAACCCAGAAAAAGGCTGTGTTTTTTGGTTAACACAGCAACATTCTTTGAGTCTGTTATATGACTGAAGTCTGTCCATATTTTTCCTGGCAACTTATTTTATTTATAGCACCACACATTGAATCAAAATTCACTCTCATTTACGCTGATTGTGCAGGTTTGCTTTTAAATGCACCAATGCAACATGGACTGGTGTTTGTCTGATTTAAGTGAAAGGGCTGGCACGGTCTGGTATCAGGTGGCTGCTCTGGGGACTTTTGGTAAACGCTTGGCATGGTAAAGAAGGCACATTTTGAAAAGGCCCTGGAATACTTTGGTCTTTAAATAGCACAAGGCGTTGTCCATTTCCTCTCAGCCTCCTTAATGCTGACACTTACTCAACTGGGAATTACAACTTCATTGGAAATTATGAAGATGAAGCGAACACAGCCATTTTGTGTAATTGCGGTCAGTTTGTGAGTAGGTCGTGTCCTGTGAACAGAAATGTGTTGGCTGGGGTACTTTTGGATTTTTTTTATTTTTTTTATTATTATTTCACTGGCAAGACATGCTGGCACAATTTACCTCTGTTGTGCTTTTCCCTTTACTAAATATTTTCCTGTCTTGTTCATAGAACACAAGGTGTTGACTTCCCAAGGTATGCAATGATTCACCAAAAAAAAAAAAAGTCAAGATTTTGTGTAATGTTTATCAATTTCAAAACTTTTTTTTTTTAAGTAAAACCAAACCTAAATGCATTTGTACTAACATTTAACTAATATTTAGACAAAGCAATTTGGCTAGTACATCATGTGGATCCAGACATGTTTCAGAGTCTATTTTTAAGCCGCAAATATATTCGGTGTGGTCTACTGGCAGCACATTGGGCTTTCATACTTCAGAATGAGTTTAACAGACAAAGTGGGTGCTGATACATGATTAAGCGAGTGTGGATTTCAGAACCTGGTGTGCTTTACGAGAATTACGAGAAAGAAATTAACCCACAGGAGTTACGTGACTTTCAGCATGATTAGTGGCTAAAATAAGACACTGTTAATACTATTACTACACAATCAGGGTCCAACAATGTTGGATAGCTGGAATCCAAATCCGGAATTAGTTGGACATATTTTAAGAATACTATTATAAAAAATTATGCAAAAGTTGCAAAATTGGTGGGATCAAGGGCAAGAGCATGTGAAGCCAGAGTGTCTTTCCACATCACAACCAATGTTTCCAGGATAGAATCCAGGTTCATTGAGACCCTGACCAGGATAAAGTGACTACTGAGTAGAAATGTATGAATAAATGGATAATGATTTTTAAAAATCCTCTGTAAACTATCAACATCCTGTCATCTGTGGATTAAAACGATTTATTTATTTTTGTTAATGCTCATTAGATCGTCTATAGACACTTTATACTGTAGATTGTCATTCATTCATCTTATGTTTTGCTTGCTTGCTGTTGTAAATAAACACTAAGCAAACACATTATTGATCTCACCCCTTTTTATTATTATTTTTTTCACTTTTTTCCTCCCTTCTTTTCTTTCCTGTTACGACCCAACCTACAGTAGACCGGGGCATAACATTCAATTAATGGTTAGTATATTATCACTCAATCATCTGCTATACCGCTTTATACTGTATTGAGGGTCATGGGGACCTGGTGCCTATCCAAGGAGGCTAAGGGCACAAGGCGGGGTACATCCTGGACAGGGTGCCAATACATCGCAGGGGACGCACACATTCACACACTCATCCACACCCAATGGGCAATTTGGGAACATCAATCAACCTAACCTACTGTACATGTCTTCGGACTGTGGGAGGAACCCGGAGTACCTGGAGGAAACCCACCAAGCACAGGGAGACCATGCAAACTCCATGCACACATAGATGGGAATCGAGCCTGTATCGAGTATATTATCAATCAATTTCTATTTGTATGCTCTTAATTTGTATAGTCTTCCTCAGCCAGGTTGCCCCTGTTGGGCCCTTAACCCTGTCTGCTCCAGGGTGAGCCTGCGCTCTGACCCCTGCCTACTAACAAGAAGCTGGGATATGTGAAGAATAAGTAATTTTACTGTGCAGTAATGTATGTGTGACAAATAAAGGCTGAACTTATAAAAACATCTTTTATGTTTTCAACGCTGGATCAATGCTGGGAAGCTACAGCCCCTAGGGAATTGAGCCAGCATCATGAACAGGCTGAGGGCTTGTGCACATTTTATACCTTGGCTTAGGATCCTGCTAGACAATGTTCAGTCTCGCGAAAACAACCTAGACAGTATCAGAGACTGGGGTAAGTTTCAAAGGCAAAGTCAAGACTGCACCCTCTCCACTTCACCCAGACATCCAGACATGCTTGAGTACCAGACCACGGCATCTAGCACGGCATGGCATCTGGGTCTTCTTTTTTTTACCATATGGACAGGACAGCGGATTCAGAGAGGCTGGGGGGGGGGGTATCAGGACAGGCAGGGTCTTCAGGCAGACATGGACACCGCCTTAAGAGAAATACACCAGACTCATCTGCAGTCATTGTGTCGGTGGCATTTTAACAGTGCCAACCTCAAATGCCCAGGGTTATATTTACACAGCACATCACTTCCATCGTTTCTACATTCCAGTCTCATTCATAGTTTGGGAAATCAGACCATATCACCAGTTTATTCATATAGTACTGAAGGCAGAATGCATGTAGAGAGTGTGAGAATTGGAAACTCATTCATCATTTGGAGCATAATGGTTAGGAATGCTTTCAAGCAAGTGAACCCCAAAAAGGCAGCAAGTCCAGGTGACATCTCCGATTGAGTCCTCAGACCCTGTACTGACCAGCTAGTACTGTACCAGCGTGAATAGAAATATTGAGCCTCTTTCCTGCACCGTTGGTTATCCTCACTTGTTTTAAGCAGTTAATCATCATTCCTGTTGCAAAGAAACCCCAGCCTGCCTGCCTGCCCCAATTATGCAATAGACCTAACCCCAGTTGTGATTTTGAAAGGCTGGTCAGACACTTCATCAACTCTTTATTACAGTACTTAACCCTCTGGACCCACTACAATTCATATACTGTGCAAATCCCTCAACCGATGATGCCATGGCACACCTTCTACATACAGACCCTGAACCAATGAATTTGGCACCAAGATTGAGATTGTGAGTTCATGGTAAGCAGACATTTATCATTCTCCCTTACCATCAGATGAGATGAAGGACACAACACTACAGCTGACCAATTTCCAAACTTATCACGCAAATCTGGTGGAAAAAGCCTCTGGAGTGCTGTTGCAGTGTCAGCTCTAGGGTTTTTTTTATTTATTTATTTTGAGATCAACTCTGGATTGGCATAAAAATAGTAATGTCTGTACAGTAACCACAATCTTATTTTCCCCTAAGGCACAGGCCTAGCCCAGCTAAATAACAACCTAGTGCAGCAGCTCTCCCAGATAGGTTTATTACATAACCTTTAGTACTGAGCACACAAAGTACACAAATCCTACATTTGAAAAAAAGAGAGATATCCCAGCGAAAATATTACTCAAGTAAAAGTAGAAGTATACCTCAAATTACGTGCGTATTCCTACGGTATAAGTTTATGTCAATAATCCAAAAACCAGGTTGTCTGATCATATCGCTCCAAGCTCTTACCAGTCATCTGGCAAGTTGATATAAATACTGCGACATCACATTTGGCTTTTCACCACAAGGTTTTGGTGTGGTGTGAGTACTGTACTTAACGCAGTATTCTACAACATGGAATGGAACTACAGTACCATGGTCATAGCACGAGCGTGAAGAGGTCATTTTGAGAACTCCATTAACGTAGAAACAACGCAGTGACATCCCAAACGCAGCTCGGACAAAGTGCCATCTCATCTGTGCCAGGCTTGTGGTATGTTAATGATGTGCCTAAGTTATGTTAGTTACAGCATTAACCGGTCATGCCATCATTACTACAGTACATCCTAATTAAGTTCTTTCTGCATCCTGCTTCAACTATTCTATTCTTTCCTTTCATTCCTTCCTTTATTTCTGAAAATGTCCAGGAAAAAAGGAAGCAGCACATTTTGAGATACAATACGACGTCCGTACCAGTTTCTACTTTGTTTCTGCCAAGTTATACAAGTTCTTACTGCATTTATCAAAAAATATACATACAGTACATTAAGGGAACATGGCTCATTGTGACAGAGGGTTTAATAGATTATTAACTATAAGCAATAATCATATTCTTCAACCCATCACATGGTTTAGCATTTCCTAATTGTTGACTTCTGGGTAAATCTGACATTTTGCTGGTTAAGTTTCTAAACTCAGATTTGAACCTGATAAACTTGGACCTGATTTGGTCCTGATTGATTGTGTGCAGTTACGACTCACTTACTGAAATGCACTGGATACTTTATACTTGCACCTCCCCCAAATACTGTAGGTTTGACTTACATTTTGATTTACAAAAAAAAAAAAATGGTCGCCTGTATGTTGTACAATGAATAGTGGAGACTGCAGACTCACCATAAAGACTGTTCTGTGCTCACTGCTAGGACTTAAACCCTAACACTCATACCATATACCCTTTCAGGACCCTTGTTTGTTTTTTCTCCTTCTAAATGCACACTCTAATGATTGATCATCACACTACCCAGCATTAACTGGTGGAGAATGGGTTGGTTTGTTGAGTCTGATCTGTTCTTCATGCACTTCCAGGGAGTTTTTCTTTGCCATATTTACATCTACAGTATCTATCTATCTTTCTATCTATCTATCTATCTATCTATCTATCTATAGATTATGCAATTTAACTTATTATTATTATTATTATTATTATTATTATTATTTGAATACAACATTTTGCACACATTCTCCAAAAATATCTATATGTACAGTATCTATGTATCTCTGGCAACTGTGTCAATGGGTTCCATTAGACATGTTTTCAAGGAACCACAAACTCTACTTTAAATAGCTGACTGAAAATGTTTCAGTGCCTGCAAATGCTCAAGGTTATTCAGAGTGCATTGCACAATTTGTATTTCTCTTCCATAACAAGCATTTCCTTGAAAGCGAAATGGTAACACATATAGTGAATGCGGAGAAAAACTTGCATTTGCTATTAAGTAAAACTATCGCCACAGACAAGTATTTCCCCCATTCATGCAGATCATTTCTTCTATACAGTATGTAGGCATCACATTTCAATAGAGTTACTCTCAATAAAAGATGAAAATCTGTGTCGATGAGTACAAATCAAATTATTTTACTAATCTACTGGCCTGAGCCGCACCTTGTTTCTATTCATGAAAAAAAAAAATTTAAGAAGAGAATGTAAAAGAACAACAGTGCATATGTGCGAGCAACCTGGCCAGGCCTATTTCTTGGTAGCCATACTGCTTTGATTGAATGAAACATGCAGTGCAGTACTGTAGGTGTGGCACAGTGGCAAGGAAGCAGGAGGAAACCAAAACCAACCCTGGTAATAAGTTCAGATGGAGCGAGTCTCTCACGGGCCTTTCGCTTGTAATCCAGGACTGTAAATCATACAAGGGGTGTGCTCTGTATGAACCTGGCACACATGGTCACACGCACACAGAAACTTGAAAGCACACCACTTGCTCACTTGCAGAGGCACTCGACTACCGCAGACATGCAGCCAGACACAGGAAGGCTCGCCTGGGTGAGCAGCTCAGTCCATGTTCTTAAGTCTTGGGTGAGGCTCACTATTAAAGCAGTATAAGGCAGACAGGATTGAAGTGTAACTCAAGCCAACACAGCCAATTCAGGCAAAGAGCCAGTTAAGTGATCAGAGGTAGAAGAAATGTCTCACCAGTGCACTGGCATATACATTTAAAAAATATATTCATATTATATTAATCAGCTGTTTATAGTTTGCTATCCTGAAAAAGAGAGTTCTGCATTCCATACTATATATACAATTATATTATATTGTATCCTTTGGCTACTTTGGACTTTTTCACCTTATGTACTCCAAGCAGTCAAACCACGACCACCACCATGTGAAAGTTCGTTATCATCAATTATACTAATAAATTTATGATGGCTTGGGTAATCATGAGCACCCAAGGTTCATCTATATGGCCAGGGGTAGCTCAGTGGTTAAGGCATTGGACTACGGTTCGGAAGAGCCCAGGTTCAAACCCCACAACCTCAGATGTGTAATGAGATACAAATGTAAGTCGCTCTGGATAAGAGCATCTGCCAAATGCCTAAATGTAAACCTATGCTTGTGGGGACCAAAAGCCAGGCCATTGGAATTAATCCCACATGTAGCACAAATTGCTGAACAAAAATCAATGCTGGCCACAATAGAAAAGTATCAAATGTGTTACAGTCTGACATGTACAGTATGGGGCTTAGCAGGTAAAAGGTTCAAGGTTGTTGACCCAGTCACCAAATTTCCCAGATCTTAATTCAAGTATCCATGGAATACACCAGACACCCAAGTCTGATCCATGGACACCCCAACCCACAGTGCACTAAGGATCTGCTGCTAAGTACCAGACCTTTCCCATGTATGAATAGAAATAATAAACTTCATCATCATTACTTGATAATGGAATGCTACTAGTGATGGTGTGAGGTGGAGGTTAGGGGTTGAGTGGGTACTCTTCCTCTTTCCCCCCTCTTAATTAGAGCAAATCTGGCCAATTGTGGGCATCTGTGAGTTTACAAATGCAGCACAGGACAGATAAGTCTTTCCTATGTGTGTTTCTCTAGCCTGTGACACTGCATGAAAAGATTTTGGCTTCACATGCCTTGGAGGAAGCATGTACCTCACCCTACTGGTTGGTGGTTGTAGTCAAATAGAAGGCAGCTAGTGAGTGGTTGGAAATTGGCAAGACCAAATTGTAGAGAAAATGGAGGAAAGGAAAAGCCAAAGGAAACAAACAAAAAGACCAAGTGAAAAGATTAAGCTGTTTGTGAATCAAAGCTACACAAGTGTTGTTGGTAAAGAAATATGTTTACAGCTGCAGTTGGAACAATTAAGGCTGAAATTGTCCTGCTTTTGAACCGGACAGGGTTCGTCTTGCTCAGAGAGTCTTGGACCGGTTGTTTTGGTCTGCACCTGAGAGCAGTTGCTGTGTTCTGGCCTGCCTAAACAAATTACACCAAGAAGGAAAACATGAATCAAATGAGTCCAGTTCTGCATATGTGAAAGCACCCTTAGAAGTCTTTCATAGAATCTCTCACTTTAACCATGAAGCATGTTATTAATGGAGTCAAAAATGGAACTTATCAAAACGTATTAATATTTTCATTATAGCTAAGAGAGCTAAAATATAAATTAAAAATGAAAAAATTATATATATATATATATATATCTGGCAAGTGTGACTGATGTATTAGATGGGCTAATCCCAAGTGGGGTCATTGCTGTGCCAAGTAAACAAAGTCAGAGCCTCTGCGGCTTGTAATGATGGAGGAAAGAGGAGCCCAGTTACACAGATAATAATCAGGGTCCATGGAAGGCATGAATCAAGTCAAAGCCTGCGCAGTAAAATGAAGTAGCTAAGAGGCCTGTTTTATAGCTTCATGTGGCGTTCCAGACCAGGCCTGGAGCTGAAATAAACTTTCGAGAAGTGGAAGCTTAACTAACAGACTGTAAAGAGGGCGTCTAAGGTAAAGAACAGCTAAAAACCAACAAAAAAATATATATTTTTTTATACTGTATGTATAAACATCACAATCACTTCAATATAAAAAAGAAAAAGATAGCATTAGAAAAAAGTCCTGTTATTCCCTCACGGTGGAACCGTTTTACAGGTAAGCTGTAGGTGTAAATTTCTTCTAGTAGACCGTTGACGAGATCAGGTTCCCCCTCTTCTCTTACACTTTAAGAAGGTCAGTTTCTAACACATGTGCTAAGTTTCTTAAATTGTGTTCACTGATAGCCTCACACACATGCACACAGACAAGCACACACATACATTTCTGTTGGTGTACCATGGCTGCTCATAACGGTTGGCTTGTCGTCACACACGCCCTGTACTTTTCAGATGAATTCAAAAGGTGCTCTCAGACTGGTGCACCAAACAAAGCAGCCATTGTTTTTTGGGGGTGGCACAGGCCTATCATTTACAATGTCAGGTCATCTCTCATATGTCTCCCAGCTATCCAGAGGCCTAAGGGGAAAGCCAAAGATGGAAAATAAACTTAAGACCTGACTGCCTTAAGTTAAACCCCCTGACCTGCCAAGAAAGTGAGTAGACACTTTAGATAAGTAGAATTTCCATGCACTATACAGTATCTTACTATGTCATTTAAAGTTTCTTTAAGTTGTTTCCTATGTAAACTTCTCTTTAAAGAAAAAAATAAAGCTTGGATGATGAATTACAGTCATTTAAGAATCTTTTCCTTGTATCCATCAACATGAAGCTTAGAATGTCAAGGTATGGCTTGCATGTTTAAGGTTTTGGCTGCTACAGTAGCTGCTTCCTTATTTACTCAAATTCCTTAAAAAAAATTGGAATTTGCTATTCTGAATTTATATGTTGTTGAGTATTTAATTGCGGCATGTTCTTGAAATTGTCTTGTATACATAGCTCCAAAACAGAGACAACAACCCGACCTTTCTATCAGCCACTAGTATAAAATCGCAAAGTCTGATAAGCATCACCCAGCCCAGTAGTAGGGTTGTTCAGATTCCGATACTGGTATCAGAAATGCTGCCGATACCACAAAAAAATCTGGCATCGGAATCGGCGAGTATTTGAGTCCACGTACCGATCCGATACCATTTTCCTAAACATAGCGTAGTTATGCCCGCTATGCTAGCTTAGCTTACTTACAGAGTGTACTTACAGAGCGTGCGCCTGTGATGGGCATGCGCCCGAATTAATATCGCACCTCGCTCACTCCGAAGCTCACTAGTTAGGCGGCCTCCCCCCCTTTAGGTATGTGAAGGAGCAGGGCCGCAGAATCAGGCAACGGCCCATGAGCTATCGCCGCTAATGATCCCGGCGCTATAAAACACAGCGGGGAGTGTAGCTCGGGGTCTGACTGTTGGGAAGCTGGACTTTGCGACGCGGCGGATTTTATGAGAGACAGTGGCACAAGAGCGGGGCGATGTGATGCGCCCCAGAGACTTTAAAAAGAGGTGCGCCTTTGATCTCAGCGAGAGGAGCGCGTGAACGAGCTGCGCGAGCTCCCGCGGCACCTTCACTTCCGCGTAGAGCCCGCATTCGCATCCTTGCCGCCGAAGTGGAAAAGGCCGCAGAGAGCCTTTAACCCTTTCCTTCCCCATTTTTCTAAATAAATTACCCGTCTCTAAATAAAGAACCCGTTACACAGGGCTAGAAAAAGAAATGCTATATATATACACACACTGTACAGATACACATCCAGGTATCGGATCAGTACTCGGTATCGGCCGATACCCTGAGCCCAAGTATCGGAATCGGTATCGGGAGGGGAAAAATGGTATCGGAACATCTCTATCCAATATCTCTCTCATCTCTTTCTCTATTACTTTACTTAATGAAAAAAAGGAATCAAACCAGATGTGCAAACAGAACAAAGGAAATAAAACCAGAATAGATGATCCAAAGGTTTGTAAAACAGGGAGTGCTGTTGTACTGAATATCAGCATGCGCCAAATGTCGAGATACTACAGTCGTGCTGATATTCAATACAACAGCACATCCGTGAGTATGATTTTACACAAAAATTCCACAATTTATTATTACAAAATTCATTCATTCATTCATTTTCTATACCGCTTAATCCTGTGTTCAGGGTCGCGGGGGACCTGGAGCCTATCCCAGGAGACTTCGGGCACTAGGCGGGGTACACCCTGGACAGGGTGCCAATCCATCGCAGGGCACACACACATACACACCCAATCACACACTACAGGCAGTTTAGGAACGCCAATTAGCCTAACCTGCATATCTTTGGACTGTGGGAGGAAACGCACCAAGCACGGGGAGAACATGCAAACTCCATGCACACAGAGACTGGAATCGAACCCTGGACCCTGGAGGTGCAAGGCGACAGTGCTAACCACTACACCACCGCGCCGCCTATTACAAAATTATAATTTGTTATTATAATTTGCTGACTGTCATTTTGCTAAACCAACACCCTTCCAATCCCGATAAGAGTTAGTTTATTAAACAGGGGTGAAAGTAGGTGTACATTCCTCCCTGTACTATGTAAGGGAAAATAAAGTATGGAGGTGGTGGACAGTTCTGAAAAACTGAAAAATTCTGAAATCGACTTTGTATTTCTAGTCATTTCACTACAGAATATCAGCTAACTTTCTGCGTTCTGGGGTTTAATCCTGGGAGTTGAGGTCAAGTGCTTTGGCTGTCTGAAAACAAAGAACTGGTTCAAAATTGAGTAACGGCTCTGAACTAGCTCTGGAAGCACCTTGGTGGAAAAGGGATAATTGCTAAGCTAGAAGAAAGAACCACATACAACAGGGGCTGGGGGGAAGGGCACAGTTATCATGACCAGGTACAAGTTTTTGATCTCCACTTTTACAAAATGAACTCAATATGAAATTGGCAACTCGCCATTGGGGTTGTGGTTGCCCCTAGCATTTGCTGCTAGCATTGCCGCTAGCGGTGGTGGAAAAGTAGACACCGTACATGGACGTATAAAGTGACACAGATGTGACAGTTCTTCATTTTTAACAAAGTCAGTTCGTTGGAGCTTTGCTATTGAACCTGATCTGAACCGGCTCTGAAAAGGGGTATTTAATTTGAAAGGCATAGGAAGTGGTTAAATTAGGTTCTTTCTTTTTTTTATCATAGCAGCTTGGGAAAAAATTACCTTCCTCCACTAAAATACATTTTAAACAATCCATATAGTAGAACTTACAAATAAATGTATACAAAAGTGAAACTCAACTCTATGCATTGTAGAATCGTATGATACTGTACTGTATATGGTGATTACTGTCCTAAACATAATACCTGGTTTGATTCAACTTCACAACATAGCTATAATGTTTTCAAGGTTTGTGATCCAACAAAGCTGCAAGTCTGCCTTTTATTCAGTGCTGTGATGGAAGAAAGTACTGGCTTTATCAAAGCATAAAAGACATATACAGTAATAATTTTTCAGTACTCACATGCTGCCATCTCACCAAGGAAATTATCCTCCTAATAGCTTTAGGAAGCAAGTTTCTAGGGGAAGGTAATAAACTATGATGCTTAACATGTTCCAAGCTCGGTGTGTGCACATGCCCAATAAAATCCACGTACAGTATAGTAAAGAAATTTGTTTATACTGAGAATGGCTGGGATACATCAGTTACCCTTTTCTAAGTTCTCTCACCTCCTTACTCATATAGTACCTTGCCACTGTCCTTAACAGCCCTAAGCGTTTAAAATATGCTAAAGCCAAATTGTCATCTAGCATTTGAACTTGTGAATGGAAGTTGGCACTGGATTCTCCTTGATGTGGCACATAACATCAGTACCAGCTCACCACTTAACAGTTTTAGAACCACACCTTTGTTTGGGGAAGTGCGGTCTGTTCCAGCTCTCATTTCAGATCCCATTTATGTACATGACATTTTTTTTTTTTTAAATAAAAATGAGTCATGTACTGTACCTCAACATGCTCCTCCAGTTTTGAAACTCGCTTGCTAAGACACCAATTTCAGTTGAAGTCTGAAACACATATTGACCATTTACACAACACTAATAGTTCCTGGAAACATTACTAAAAGAGTACATAGTCATATAGGAATTTTTTCCCCCTATACAGTTGTTATTGGATTTAAAAGGCCACACTTCAAATAAACATACTGTATATGCAGAAGCAAGTAAATTAATGCTGTTTACTGCACATGGTATTGCCGTAACGTGAGCCCTCTGGATTAAACACACATGCTCAGTAAGGCCTGAAATATTTTAATGTCTTCATCCGTTTGTGTATGGATCTCCGCTGATGTGAATTGTGAACCGTTAAATGTAAAAAAAATAAATAAATAAAAGGATTGTATTATGTTTTCCGTTGCACACCATAATCAGGACTATAATATACTTCATTTATTTATTAATTAAATAATGTATTCAATCTTGTAATTATGATTTATAACCTTTTCTCAACCATATTAAATGTTTATATTTTTATATATGTTTAAAGCATTATATAAATAAAACTGAATTCATTTGCTGGCAGCGCGGTGGTGTAGTGGTTAGCACTGTCGCCTTGCACCTCCAGGGTCCGGGTTCGATTCCCGGCCAGGCTCGATTCCCGTCTCTGTGTGCATGGAGTTTGCATGTTCTCCCCGTGCTTGGTGGGTTTCCTCCGGGTACTCCGGTTTCCTCCCACAGTCCAAAGACATGTAGATTAGGATAATTGGTGTTCCTAAATTGCCCGTAGTGTGTGATTGGGTGTGTGAGTGTGTATGTGTGCCCTGCGATGGATTGGCACCCTGTCCAGGGTGTACCCCGCCTAGTGCCCGAAGTCTCCTGGGATAGGCTCCAGGTCCCCCGCGACCCTGAACACAGGATTAAATGAGAAATATAGAAAATGAATGAATGAATGAATGAATGAATGAATTCATTTGACTTTAGAGTTTCTGCCATTATATACAACATACTGTACTTGGGTCAGTCTTCTCCTGCAAAAAGAAGTCTTTATGAAATGTATAAGGCTTCTCCTCATTCATCTTCCTATATTCTTATGTATATCTTGCCTTTGCTCCATAAGGTAGAGTAATAATAATTGATCATTAGTATGAGTAAACTGACCTATGATAGATTAATAATTGCTTTAACTGCACAGTACTATTCGTCTTGTACTTAACTGAAGATTAATGCCACCACCATTAGTTATTACTACAGCACACCTGGATTGCTTTACACATATGTGCATCAACTATGATTATTCGCATAAGCAGAGGTGGAAAGTAATGAGTTACTGTACATTTACTCACATTACTGTAATTGAGTAGATCTTTTGTGTATTTCTACTTTTTTAAGTCGTTTTTAAAATCTGTAATTTTACTTTTACTTAAGTATGTTTTGTTTGAAGTATTGTACTTCACTACATTTTAAATCATATTCGTTATTGAGTAAAAAAATAAATGAATCAAAATAAAAAATAATACAAATAATACACGATGGAACGATGGAGGACAAAACTGATGCCAGTGATGCAGACACAGCTGAAAGTGAAATGCCAACTAATTCTTATGAAGCGAACTCCTGGCCATACAGTATTTAAGCGACCACTTTGATTTCAAGCACAACAAAAGGGAACAGATTTATAATGCAAGGGTGTTCCATCCCACATCCCACGCCCGCTGTTAAAATAATTTTTTTTTAAAGTAACTTTAAAGCTGTAAACTTTATAAAGTAAATTTTTACTGAGCTACTTTTTACTTTTACTCGAGTAGATTTTTATAAGGGTAACTTTACTTGTACTTCAGTAAAAGTTCACTAAAGTAGCGGTACAAAATTTTATTACTCTTTCCACCTCTGCACATAAGCTTCTGACGAACATACAGATTTAACATTACAAACATACTGTAACACAGCTGTCAAAGCAGAAGTACGTAGCCATTGTATCCCAACTAGTATTTACCATTTTACACATACGTAGTCCATAGGAGTCTTTTTTCCAGGAAAATCCATGACTGGTCATTTTAGTGGTGTCACAATGGGCATTACACAAATGCATGTTCTTCACACTGCATCTGCTCAACATTAGTTGCCAGAAAAAAGCATGCATGCCATGTTTTTGATATCCTTAATGATTAAAATTAATTAATTAATTAATTGCCTTTTTTTTTTTTTTTTTTTTAGAACTGATTGTTTTACATGCACAGGGAATCAAGCACCTATAATTGATGATTGTCCCATCAATAGTACAGATATAATCTGAGATATTGTGCTAATAGTCTATGCACATCTGTAAGGGAAGAAGCTGCCCAAATTCCTCCGAGAGCCTTGTGCTTGAGATCATCCATGTTTGGCTTAGAACGTGCTGAGGTAATCTTATCCTTCCATACAAATGACAAATGATGTATTCTGTATGAAATAAGAAAGAGATGAGACGTTCTCATCATAATTGTAAGCAAATGCCTCCTGTTTAGAAAGTGGTGGTTTGTGGCTCCTTTATAAATATCATTTTTAATTGCTTTTAATTCATACCTTATGAGAAAAGTAAGTGAACTAAGCATTTGGAATCCTTTCAAAGATATAACACTTGCAAGCTGTGATGTTTTTTTTCCTGGCCACGTATCAAGTCGACATAATTAACAGGGTCCCCAGAGATAGAAGTGATGATACAATGATTCATGACTCTGTTAAAATCCATTGCTTTCACGGACACTACCTGGTAGCTATAGCTGCAAAATGCTTTAAAAAGAAAGAAGGTCTGCTGTCTAGCTTAGAATGCGGTAAAATGTTTTCGAAAAGGTGTACTTCCTGAGTTCCAGTTTACCGTTTCTGCTGTAAATAACCTTTTTCTTGTCTAAGTTTACATGAAGAACTTGGATGAACGGTTCTGCTTTCCAACCAACATTGTAAGTTTATGTTCAAAATAAATAGAGCTCACTGTATATCTCAACAAGCAAGCAAAGTCTACTCGAAGCATCTTCTGGAGAACGACCTGCAAACTAAACACGGACAGTTGCATCCCAAACAAGGTATGAGATCACCAAGTCTCCAACAAAGTGAGAATAGACATGTTTATGAGGAGGTCAAATGTGTCATTACACAGCACGGCGTGTGTTTTACTCTGCCCTAAATTGTCGGCTTACGTAAGATTAATAAAGTGATCATGAATCATCCTTCTGGGGCCAGCCTAGTAGTCTATTGCACACATACATACACACATTGTGTGTGGGTCTTTTATCTTTTACCAATGGAGTGTTTTATTGGTGCATAACACACAGAACCAAGAATATACTGAAGAGGTTGGAATATACTGTAAGATTATATCCCATTTGAGGAGGATGCCACTCCAGTTGTTGATTCTTCTTCTTCTTCTTCTTTGTCTTTCGGCTGTTCCCTTTCAGGGGTCGCCACAGCGAATCATCTGCCTCCATCTAACCCTATCCTCTGCATCCTCTTCTCTCACACCAACTAACTTCATGTCCTCTCTCACTGCATCCATAAATCTCCTCTTTGGTCTTCCTCTAGACCTCCTGCCTGGCAGTTCCAACCTCAGCATCCTTCTACTGATATATTCACCATCTCTCCTCTGAACATGTCCAAACCACCTCAATCTGGCCTCTCTGACTTTATCTCCAAAACATCTCACATGGGTTGTCCCTCTGATCAACTCATTCTTGATCCTATCCATCCTTGTCACTCCCAAAGAGAACCTCAACATCTTCAGCTCTGCTACCTCTAGCTCTGCCTCCTGTCTTTTCTTCAGTGCCACTGTCTCTAAGCCGTACTCCAGTTGTTGATTGGTTAATTCAAATAAAAAAATGTATTTGACATACACAGTATGATATGACGTGAAATGCTAAGATGACCACCGATTACCTAAAATAAAATTAATAAGTTTTCAATAAGAATTTTGGGTATAATTTGGGGTATTGTTTTGTTTTTTACAAAATAGAAATACTGTATAGAAAAATACAGGAAATAATTTAATAATAAAAGTAATAAAATAATATAAAATTGAAGTGCAATATAAAACTATGTCCAGCCATGAGCAAGACAATATGTAGCATGTGAAGAATAAAGTGCAAAGTCACAGTTCAAAGTTATGTGGTATGCAAAATATGTAAATACCGTATGCATTATATCCCACAATTTAGTCCTTACATTGTGTGAATGCATAATACATTGGACACGAACTTATAACAGGATTGTTAGTACTATTTGATGCTTATTTACTCCAAATATAACATAGAAATGCACAGCTCTTAGAGAAGTAATGCCAATGCATTGGAATGCCCTTGCTAAAAAGGAATAGCAAGGGCTATATATAACCTTATATATATAATAAGGTTATATATATAAAATAACCTTAATATATATATATATATATATATATATATATATATATATATATAAGGTTACTTTTAAGATTAATTATATATATATATAAAATCTTAAAATTAATATATATATATAAAATATATATATATATGTGTGATGTTATAATGTATATATAAAATTAATCTTAAAATTAACCTGCACATTTGTTATGCAGTTAAAATTGTATAGTAGAATTTCTATAAGATTTCTTAGTGTTTTTTTTTTTTTTTCTCAAAACAATGATACAAGCAAAACACTTATAGTTGGAAAAGGATCAAGTGGATTAGACAGATTCCGTCCTGGACTCAATAAATCCCTCAATGCCCCCAATCAGATGTGGGAACAACATTTTCGCCTCCAGTTCTCTTTTTTTTGTGTTAATTTTAACCCATTCACCAGAATTGACCATTATGGACATACTTCTGGGAAAATAAGTATGGCCACCTGCTCTAGCCAGCTGGATTTATACTTCTGGAATGACTAAGGTCATGGGGTTACCATCCATCTTCCCTAAAGCTGAAATGGCATGAGTCAAGGTCAGGGAGCAGGTGAGTCCAGTGCCCTTACGGACAACAGAAGCACAGTTTCAAAAAGTGCAATTATTTTCTTCACAAACTGACATAACATAAAGCTTTCTAACAGGTTTCCTGGCGCTCTTCATCAGCTTCCAACTAGCATATGTGTCAGCCAGATGATCTTGGAGGAAATACAAGCAGTGCCATCCAGTGGACTATTATGTAAGGATCCATTTCCTTACACTCTCACAACATTTTAGTCTATCATGAAATAGAAGCACCGTAATGTTATTGAGAATCCTGCTGCTCGTTGCTGCTAATGCCTCCACATGGTTAATGTACTGGCGTAAAAGGTGATGTATATACTTATGCTCATACCCAAGGTGGAGCCATATAGCTTTATCCAAGGGGGCATGCATTTGGCAAAAGGTCAGTTATAGATGTGAGGATCCACTTCCAGGGGCCGACGTGGTAGTTTGTGTTGATGAGGCAACAGGGGGCAGGTGCTGCCTGGCCTTGCTGCACCACCTGGTCATGCCCATCAGCTATGTAGGGAGGCCCCCATGTACTCATGCATACTGCACATTCTAGCACTGTCACCCTAACCACAGTTTCCTATCCTTGCTATGTCAAATATTAAATACCCCTTCCTATTAAGAAAGAAGATCCCGGCTTAGTGATCATAAACTCCATCACTCCTCCATTTTACCTCAAACCTCTTTTTTGCTCTCTGAATGGATTTCAGAAGCAGCTAATGATCCTCTTTCACCTTTTTGCATTGGTGAGCCCTGGGTGCCCTGGGCGAGCAGGGAACAACATTATGGAGAAAGTGATTACCCACAAGTTCACAATTACTTTACATGAGTCTCACTAACAAGAGGTTTTCCTAACAAGTGTTTAGTCCTTATGACTTTCTGTTTAAATGTTACTAGTTTCACTAATAAACATAGCTACAGTAGGTTTTTTACTGTTTATTTTATGCCATGCAACTTTACCAAGCGTTTGAGTGATCTTTTTTCCGACCACATTTCTTCAAGTAATTTCAAGTCTCATTGGTTGTTTTTTTGTTATATTAAAACAAATTAATATTTTATCATAGTGTGATCAACAGGAAGTAAAAAAAAATTTTTGCACTTCTGATTATGTCACAAAACTAAATTCTTAAATATGGAAATTAAATTTTTATGTAGCTTCTAGGCATAATAAGCATGTGTGTGCGTGTGTGTGTAACAAATATTTTTACATTTAAATTTAATTTAAATAGACAGAGACTATAGTCTTTTCAATTAAATACATTTATTCTTCCTGTTATGAGTTTCCAGTAAACAATGTGGTCAAATTACAAGCACCTTTTTAAATAAGCATGATGAATCTGAGCTGGGTGAATTTCCGAGCATTCAGCATGTAACATGTAATACATACATGCATACCTGTTGAGCTTACCTATTAACACACTTCTCATTTTCCACTTTTTAATTGCAAGAAGAGATTCTACCAATCACCACTCTAATTGGTCAGATTGCAGTATTACAGTCATGAGACCCCACAGAACTGCCAACCGTATAGAGCAGCCGAACACCTGATTGTCAACAAGATACAGAAGCCATACAAACTCATGCAGCTGGACAGACAGAGAAGCGGCCTTTAAGGGAATTAAATAGAAATGTGCTTGTTTAATATAATAACAAAAATGATCTCGGTACCCACTTGATCTGACATCCATTGGGGCAGTTGCACCTGTGACATGAGATTTGGTTGGAATCAGAATAATTTACCAGCAATATCACCAGCATTCAGATGAGCAGACATACAGTACATCATATAAACATACTGTACAGAAACTCAGTTATGAACTTACAGTATTATAGTCTAGAAAATGTTGACATGTTTTTCTGAATTGGCATTTGTTGTAAATAAGCTAATTAAATTAAAAAAAAAAAAAAAAAATATATGTGGCTGTTTTTGATAGATCATGTAAATGACATTCATTAATTAATTCATTTATTAATTATGATCATTTTTATTTTTATCTTTTTTTTATCCTAAAAAAGTGAAATCCAGCTCTTGCAGCTACTCACTAGGATGGTTCTGTCGTCAGGAAGTCTCCTGCCAAGACCCTGCACCGTGTAAAAGAATTAGCAGTACATTCCATTTCAGCAATCATAGACTCTGTAAAGAATGTGGTGATGAAAGCTGGGATAGCTGCAAGCAGGATGAATGGGAATGGTAGGGTATATGAAGACTGACCCAGAGCTGGAGGAGTAGGAAAAGTGGTAAGGATACGGGAGAGAGGGACGTAAAATTAAGTTGATTTAAATTATGATTTAGGATCATACAGAATATTCCTAGAAAGCGCTTGAAACAATCTGAAATAAAATTTTCAGAGCAAGTGGCAACCCTGTTTGTTGTATAGCACCATAATCACTTTTTTGAACATGTCATGTGGGACTCTACATACTGGATGACAGCAAGAATAAAAGGTTACACACTTATAAGGGCACCGTGGGACATAAAGCTTTCCACCAACAATGCGAACGTATGAGAGTGGGGGATGATGGCTTCACACTTCCTAATTTACCGAGACCTTCTTTGCTCATAAGCTCCCCAGATCTTTACATTTACCTTTATTATTGTTAATAAGTGATTTAGTTTGTTTGTTTGTTTGTTTGTTTGTTTGTTTGTTTGTTTGTTTGTTTGTTTGTTTGAGACTGTACCAAACACTAAATGAAAAGTTGATTCATCATTAGAAGGCTGTTTCAACTGCAGAGCTTAGTAAAAGAAAGCTGTGGTCAGATGTACTTATTCCAGGCACTAACAAAGAACCTGCACCTTTTTATTTAACCAGTAAACACAGCTGTAACTATAAAGACCAAATGTATGCTTAGGCTTGCTCAGTGCAGAACATTGAATGCTTTATCAGTTGTAACATGGGTTTAGTGTGTAAACACTAAGATCTATTTCCTGAGTGGTCCTCAGAAACAAGGTAATTCATGTATTTATGTATTTGCGATTATACAGTTTGGTTATCCAAATGTTTTATGTTAAATGAATGTATTTGGATTTGATAAATATAGTTACATGGGTTTAAGAATCTATTTCTCAGGACTATGGTAAGGCATGTATTCGCAATCACACATTTAGAAAATCCAAGTGTATATAACAGTAAAGTTTTTGGTATAAACTCACCAGCCACTTCACTTCACTTTAATTCTTTGTGGCATAGATTCAACACGGTGCTAAAAACATTCCTTAGAGATTTTTGGCCATATTGACATGATGGCATCAATGCCGTTGTTGCAGATTTGTCAGCTGCACATGCATGATGTGAATCTCCCTTTCCACCACATCCCAAAGGTGCTCTACTGGATTGAGATTTGGTCATTATGAAGGCCATTTGAGTACCGTGAACTCAGTAATTTACAAGAAACCAGTTTAAGGTGATTTTTAGCTCTGCGAAAGGGCATGCTGTTGTTTTCCTTTGGTCAAAAAGGGAGCAGGTAGGCTATGGCGTTTAAATAAAACTCAGGTGGTACTATGGGACCCAAAGTATGAAAATACCAACCACACCATTAGATCATCACCACCAGCAGCCTGAGCCATTGATACAAATTGGAATGTACTGTATAACTGCTTTCTTGTTGTTTATGCCCAATTCTGACCCTCCCATTCATACAGTATGTAGTACCAGAACTCAAGACCCATCAGACCAGGCAACTTTTTTCCAATCTTCTTTTGGCCCTCTGGTTATTCTTCTACATGATCTTATAAATCATGTGATTGCATCTCGGGAAGGTAAATTGCTGGCTCAACTTGAAGCTCTCCAAAGGTTTTGAAAACACATTGTTACCTATTGTCTCAACAAATACCACTGTAAGAAGTCAGGCCAACAATACAGTATTAATTTATTCAGCATTTATCTAGTTGGAGTCCTGGAAAAAAAAACTAAAGAGAACTTTCAGACACATCATGTGTGTAGTGTGTTTGTGTGCGTGTGCGCGCACTTATGTGTGTATTTGTGTGTTGATGTCACTGTCTTAGTCAGCAGGCTAAAGCTGGCTGGTAAGTATATTGAGGCGTGGCTGACACATGCAATTCCCTCATTTCAAACTAAACAGAAGAATTTTAATCATAATAGAAGAAGATACGTGTACTTTCCAAATGGCAAGAATCCCCAGAAGCCATGCTCCACATGTCTGGTTTCAATTAAATCATCACGTAAGATGAAGCAAGAAATCTCCCAGGCTAAAAAAAATTACGCAGCAATGCCCCAAATGTAATACCCATGTTACTCCTAATGTCTGCAATTTCATCACTTGGGTCCATGTATCAGTCAGCACTGGGCACTCAGGAGTCCCCAAACCTACGTAAGTAGCTCTGGATTTAAAAAACTGGAATCTATATCCGCCAATCGTCAGAAATGTGTTACTTAGTAACTTAGTCTAATGAGGAATGGTCACTGTAACAGCACTGTGTTGCTGCTTAAAATTCTTAACCAAAGTGATGTGTTATCCTCATTAATGACCTATAGCTTGCTCCGTATAAAATATGCATCATTCTTGAATTGCATGATTCTGTGATCTATGAGGGTACTGGGTAATTGGACCTGTTCCTAAAACATAGCAAAACTGTCAATAGGTTTAACCTAAAATATAACACTGAATATGGACACACAAGGCATCCTCCAAACCCAGCATTTACAGTATGAAGAACTGCAATCTGCCATACAATGGGATTAACCCCATTACAAAAATGTAATCTATACACATTATGAATTCAGCTATACCTTTAATAAATTAACACTGATTATCAATTATAAAAAAGTAAACTCGAGACAGGATCATAGGCTCCCTAAAGTAGGTTTATTTATAGCTGTAGTGATCCCACAGACAAGCTAGTACAGCACAACTCACTGAAAAAAGTCAGTGTTGCCCACAAGAAAAACAGAATTAGCCAGAAAAACCAAAGCACTACAGCCCACCACACATGGGGCCAGGCAGGCAAAGAGCTCAGGGCTGCCGATCCAGCCTCCAATCTCTGCAGATCCCAATCCAATTGAGAGCCCATGGAATGCTCTGGAAAAACAGGTCTGACCACCCCGCAACCAACCTCATGCCAATGATCCGCTGCCAACATCCTAGTGCCAGAGACCACAGTACACTGCCAGTGGTCGTGCAGAGTCATATCCCAAGGGGTCAGAGCTGCCCAGGTGGCAGAAGAGGAGGAACCTTTCCGATATTGCAATGTAATCTCATGGCCTGTTCGTTGAATGTAATATATTTTCATGCAGTATATGACTTTATATGTAACATACATGAAAAACATTATCTGATATATTGACATGTACATCCATATATTACATACACATGCACCATTATACAGTACCATTAGTTCACATCACACGGAACAATAAGAAAAACCCACACAGCTGTTTAGACCAATAGCCATGTACAGTATACAGTATTCAATTCAATTCAATTTTATTTATATAGTGCTTTTAACAATGGTCATTGTCTCAAAGCAGCTTCACAAAAATGAAAGAAATTTAACAAACAAACAAATAAAAAAAATAATCATAATAATAATAATTATAGAAGAGAAAATAATTGGAAGTGTGGATGTGTGAGAAAAATGTGCAGATAATAATAATGAGACGAATGAATGAAATCTCTCTGATGAGCAAGCCAAGGGTGACGGCGACGGTGGCAAGGAAAAACTCCCTGAGATGGCATTAGGAAGAAACCTTGAGAGGAACCAGACTCAACAGGGAACCCATCCTCATTTGGGCGATAACAGATAGAAATGATATAACATCTTGTGTGTTGTGCAGGTGAAAATTCAATATGACAGAAATTATTTAAATTGACATGAAGACCAGTTCAGCATAGGGACGAGTCAGTAGGTGCAGAGGGCAGATGAGGTCTGGATCACTGGAAGCACAGGAGCAGCATGTGTAGCTCCAACCATCATAAAGCTGAATCCAGCTGGAGCTGGTCCTTCTCTGGATGCCTCAGGAACCTCGCAGGGTCGGCCTTTGTCTACTGAAGCTGGCAAAATCTCCCGATGCCTCGGGATGGGTAGAGAAATACAGAACAGATGGGGAGAATTAGCGTAGTTGCCATTCGGTATAGGTGTACTGGAGTATGAGTACTGGGATGAGTTATGTGTATGCCAGATTAAAAAGATGCGTCTTGAGTCTACTTTTGAACTGAGAAACCGTGTCTGCTCCCCGAACACTGTCTGGAAGGCTATTCCAAAGCTTGGATATGGGGTATACAGTAGTATAGCTGCCCAGTTAGCAAAACAAACAGCTTACTTTATTTACTTAACAGTCAGCAAGTATAGAAATAGTACAGATAGCTATTCTGTCTTGCCGTACTAACTGTTTAGTGGTTGAATGCATATTTTTATATTCTGAATACATACACAATACATGCCATGGAAATGGTAGAAGCAAGTTCTATTTCATTTAATTCATTCTTAGCATATGGTATACAGGAATGTTGTATTTTTAATTTTTGTTATTTTAGGTTACTGACTTACTGACCTGTTTGCTCAGGAGGGGGGTGTTTTATTTATGCTATGACCCACCAAGATTGATTGTAACAGTAATATATGGTTATTAATCATAGAAATGGGTTTTTAACAGTTGCTTAACAAGGCAATTAATCAGAGAACGCCATATACCGATAGCTCAGTTCACTGTCTAAATGCTACTGTGGCTGTGCAGTTTGGGTATAATTTGATAATATCACTTTATAGACTACACAAGTGTGCTTAAAGCCAAATATGCCCATGTGAATTACCAACGTCTTGCTGGTAGAATATAAATATACTAGAGTATATATACTGTATATATTATTTGCATTGATAAAGAAGGAATTGTTCCAGAAACAGCCAGACTCTCTGTTTCCTTATGAATACAATTAGAGGTAAAATTGTTTAATGAAATCTATAGCTATTACCCCAAAATGATTGTTGATTAAGAGCGGCGGCTCATGCTACCAACCATCATGATGATTTATGAAAAGGGACCTCGTCCAATTTACCAGCCAAAGGGATATCCAACACCTGTGAAACTGCTCAGAGCTGTGATTGACAAGAGACTCATGTGGTTTCACAAGCATATGGGCTTGTTTACTGTACTAGAACTGGATTTTTCCCATGTCACCCTTAAGGCAGCAGATTCAAACTCTGGCCCACATGTGGAACCAAGACAGGTCAGGAGTCTTGTTACAGTAAGAATAACCAGCTGTATCTATGCAATTTCAACACCTGTGTATGGCATCAATGATGCTGAACAAACAGGAAATACATCAGCCCCAGATTCAATTTACTTTCTCCTTAAAAGAATTAAATTCCAATAATAATAAAAAAAAAACTTTGCCATACATGCTGATGAAATAGCATCAACCTCATTATTCGGTCTACCAACATAGTATAGCCAGGGATGGCATGAAAGTAGTCTTAAAGCATTCGACTATATAACACCTTGTATGGAAAGTTGGGGAGGAGGTCAAGCAGGGATCAAAGGTCGTCCTGCAGCCGTTCACCCGCATACTGCAAAGCACTAGTCGTGTCACAACAATCACAAACAGCTCTGACCTGTCTTGACCTAAGTCTGACTATTTAGCCATCTGTTAAGGCATGCTGGGAGTGCAACGACCATTCACACAAGAGGGCTCTTCTTCTCTCTTACTGGGCTTGAAAGCCCTGCAGCTTGACATAGATCTTTAAAGAATGTAGCTTTGCTGATTTACTCATGCTTGGTTTTGCACATTCGGTTAAATGGCGAGCTCAGCTTTACAGCATGAACACCAAAGTTTGTTAAGTACATTTAAAAAAAGCCCTTCACTGCTTGGAGGAGATGGAGCTGGATGGTTACCTCATGAACCCCCACCACCGTCTTAGCAAATTCTTCAAGGAGCAGGCAGGAAGTCTGGTGTGTTTTCCCCATCTAGATGATTCCCAATGTCCTTGTGAATTGCTCAGGTGTTCCCAGTGCTCCTCCTGTTCCATAAGGAGGAGACACTCAATCCTTCTGGCATGTCTACATTCATCCCCTCTAAGTGCAGCTTGGTCTTGACCTCTGGCCCCTGTTTTGCAGGCTATTTATACAGAAGTGTACTTAACCTGACTGCTGGAGAGAAAATGGTAGGAATCGAATGGTAGGGTGTGGGAGAGGGGAATGTTCTTCCTAAAAGAGGACTGAAGAGAAGACCATAGGCTCTTAATGCGGTTATTAGGGCTACCTGGGACAGTTACAGAAGGCCTGCTTCTCCGGCAAGCCATTAAAACGGAAGCCATGAAGTATGAGGTGCACTTTCCTAATGATTCATGACAAATGCCTAAAAGCTACTGCAGCCCATCTACTGTACGAATCGGGAGCACTCTGTCGATGAGTGAGCCAAATGCAGATCCCTAGACATCCTTTGCTCACACACAGCCATAAACACATTCTGCACAGCCTCTTACCAGGAAACTAAGATCAACTTTGGTCCTTTTCACCCTAGCACAACATAAAACTGTGGGGTTGCACTAGATGATTCATTTTTTATTTCAATAATAGAAAGGGGAAAGGAAATGAATGAATAAATCAAGCAAACTACCTGTAGTATGGATTTAGAAGTGGACATACAGTAATGGTCAGTGGCGTCAACGATGCTTACAGCAATTAGACACAACATTATCTACCATCCACCGCATGTAGCTTCTTCTAATTTCACTATACTGACTTATTGTAAAGCTTTTTTATTCCGTTTGAAAATACACAAAGCCACACTTGTCTCATGTGAGAGATCAATAAGCTTCACATTGACTGCACCATATAAGTGCATATGCATATGGCCATGGTGTATGTGATAAATCTTTACCGGAGTGAAGAGATACCTGCTCGTATGAAATATTACTCCACATAGCATCAGGACCAATTGATCCTCAGATTTTCTTGCCCAGTGCACAAAGCCATTTTGATTAAAGATTATGCTCTTCTTAGTCGCAAATTTGTACTTCCCAGCCACAATTATATTTACAGCGCATTAAAGCTGTAATCTCATTAAAAGAGAGCCCACGTATCCCCTCAGCATCACCAGCTGTATTTTTCCATTGTCCACAATGTCAGTAAGGAATGTTTTCCTGGAATAATAGAGTATATGTAAGCTGTGGGACTAGACCGGTGCCATTGTTTGAGCAACACATCGATATTGTCTAATAACGCCTTATCTGTATCAAAGCCAGCATAAATAAAGCACGGCATTGACTGAAAATGGAACCTGCCCTTCAGTTTTTCTTAAACCATGACATGGCTAAAAATGTACTGTCTGATGGATGAACACTGACACCATGTGTCCACTTTGTGCCTGTACAGCTCTACCACAGCAGCGCTCCATTCCTTTCCTGAAGATGGACCTACATTGAGATAATGATGAGAAAACCCAAAAGTAGTTACTTTGAAACAAATGTTTGAAACATAGGTCCACTCTCGAGCAATCAACATGTCCTAAATAAATGAAGTCCATCAAAAATTGGCGACCACCCAATATAATTTAAGAAAAACTGGACAATCTTAGGCGGCACGGTGGTGTAGTGGTTAGCACTATCGCCAGGATCCGGGTTCGATTCCCGGCCAGGCTCGATTGCATGGAGTTTGCATGTTCTCCCCGTGCTTGGTGGGTTTCCTCTGGGTACTCCGGTTTCCTCCCACAGTGCAAAGATATGCAGGTTAGGCAGATTGGAGTTCCCAAATTCCCCGTAGTGTGTGAATGGGTGTGTGAGTGTGTGTATGTGTGTGCTTTGCGATGGATTGGCACCCTGTCGAGGGTTTACAGTACACTGCCTCGTGCCCTAAGACTCCTGGGATAGGCTCAATAAGAATTAATACAAGATAAAGCGGTATAGAAGATGAGTGAGTGAGAGAGTGAGTGGACAATCTTCCAAACCATTCCAATACATCTACCAAAGCAGTATCTTATACTGATTTATCATGTTCGGGTTGTGGTGCATTCTATTCCAGTAATACTGGATGTGAGTTCACTGCAGGGTACTTTGTACATGCAAATTAACATGATGAGAAATTCAGCCATTCCAGGAACTAAAGAAACAGAACACACAGGGAAAGCCCAGACTTGATCTTGTTGATCAAGCACAGTGTATGAGATCACGCTTAATTGCACTTAATCACCAATATGCATTGCATATCCATTGCATCTAAGCATTCTGGACAAGACCACAACCTATAGCACTTGACCTGACCTGTCTATTAATTAAACATGGGAGGAAAGTAAAAGATAGTAGGTGAATGTAGATGTTTTGTTGTACTGTATATTGTTTTCAGTAACTCTTTAAAAGGCACATTTTAATTGTATTTATAATTAATTGTAGCCATAATGATTTAAATTTTAAAAATGGTTAAGTTATTGTATAACCTTATTAATGTAAATGTAACAAACATGAAGTTGAAGTCAGAAATATACCTAGACTTATTGTTATGTCTGGGAGGCCTTGCGAGCCACAGGACACCATCCCAGCAGTGAAGCAACAAGAAACTGTCGGGTTCAGGTGGGACTGGTGCACTTTGCTAAATAGATGGCATAGTGAGGAAGGAATATTATCTGTATATATTTGAATACAACACCTCAAGACGTTAGCTAGGAAGTTAAGTCTTGGTTGCACCTGGGTCTCCCAAATGGATAATAAGCATACTTTAAAGTTGGTTGTAAAATGGCTTAAGGTCAATAAAGTCGGGGTACTAGATTCTTATCCAATTTAAAGAATTTGTGGGCAAAAATGAAAAAGTATGTGTGAACAAGGAGGCCTACAGTACAAACCTGACTCCAGTTCAGTAATGAGGAACGGGCTAAAATTCCAACAATACTGTAAGAAGCTTGTGGAATGCAGCCTGAAACACTTGACCCAAGTTAAACAATTTAAGAAATATTAACTAAGTATTTGTGAACTTCTGACCCACTGGGAAATGAAAGAAATAAAAACTGAAATAAATATTTCTCTGTATTATTCTGACATTTCAGATTCTTAAAATAAGATTCCCACCATACTTTTTCCTCTTTTCTTTACTTTTCTTCTAACAATATTTCTTCAGAACTACTACTACCATTATTATTATTATTATTAGTAGTAGTATAATTAGTATCATTAATAATAATACTAATACTAATAATAATAATTAATTTGGCAATAGTATATATATATATATATATATATATATATATATATATATATATATATGCATGCATGCATTAGATAAACAAGAAACACAAACACTTCCAAGTACAGTGTACTTTAATGTAGCTGAGTTTGGTTGCTTTTTAATATGTATTTTTTTTTTGTCTTGCAAAAACAATTAAGCCATACAATATAATGCAAATAACACATGGGTCTGTACAGCAATAGTAGCACATTCACACATTCTATACCAAGAGCTATAATAGCTGAGCACATGAAGTTAAGCAACATTGTTGACTTTAATACAGAACTATGGGTGAGGGTTCTTTTTAGTTTTTTTTCCCTTTTATTTATTCATTTCTTTATTCATTTCTTTAAAGGGCATTACGATCGAAATTTTGAAACATATTGTCAGCTACACAATAAATAGTAAGTAAACAGTTCTAAGCCTACTGGTCAAGTGAAATTCGTAATAAGACAAGCAATGCGTACAAGCATGTGTTTTATAATGTGCACTTTACTATTCATACTGCTTGAATGCTGAAGGAAGACTTTCAAAGATTTCTACATCATTTAATCGTTTTCTTGGTGCTCTTTTGCCAGCTCGTCAATGTTAAGTGCTTTGCATTATTGTTGTTTTTGGAGTAGTTCCTTAAGGCTAAAGAAATGTGGCCTGAGCAGCCGAATGCATTTTCATGCTAAAGCCAGTGAGTGGAAGCTCGTCCTCACCTAAAACAATGAGCCCCACTTCAGCACATCAATCAACTGGAGCGTGATCAATACTCAAACGCAAAATGCATACAAAAGTGAGATAAAATCTTTGGCAAAATAAAATATTTACACACTCAAAGAAACAGATTATACTGTAATTATGACTTTTTTGCTTTAAACACCCCTGTAATGATGGAAACGATAGGATTTTAATGGTAAAGTTGGCATATGAGACACGAAAACACCCGTTTGACCTAATTTGTTTTTTTTTTCTTCTTCTTCTTCTTAAATTACAGTTAAAACACTGCAGTAATTCCCCAAATAATTAGGAGGCTCCGAAATGTGAGGAAACGAGAAAAGACGCAACACCTGACTACGCCTCATGATGGCACTATGGATATTTTCCGGTTAAGGACTAGATTTTTTGCTCTGGTTTTTTTTTTTCTTTTTTCGGATAGTGTGCGAAGGATAGGGAAAATGAATAAATTTTAATGGGAAGATGTGTTAGCAGAGCAAGTGATCTCTCTCTCTCTCTCTCTCTCTCTCTCTCTCTCTCTCTCTATATATATATATATATGTATATATATATATATATATATGTATGTATATATACAGTATATATATATATATATATATATATATATATATATATATATATATATATATATATGAGTGTATATATATATATATATATATATATATATATATATATATATATATATATATATATATATATATATATATATATACACATGATGGAAAACACTTGCACTTTGTGTACATTTCTTCTTATACGTGAAGCGTGGTTAAAAGCGTAGGATCTCAGCTTTTTTGCAAAACGTGTACATCCTTCTCCCCTCTACAAAAACAGTGTCAGCTCCTAAATAAAAGCTCAAAATAAATCAAGGCAGTGGAAAAAAAAAAAAAAAAAAAATCCAAAACACAATACGTTTTCAATACATACACTTTACATCATTCATAACTAAAGACGTCTCAAAACCGCCTGATTTTGATATCTTAGCCAAAATAGTTTTTTTTGTTTTTTTTTCATTCTTTCTTTTTTTTTTTTGTAGACTATACAATATATGCAAGTATATGAGTTAACATAGATCATGTAGCAAAATAATAAATATTCATTTAAGTCATTTTTAGACATACTGTTTTTTTTTGTTGTTGTTTTTTTTAAGATACATTTAGCTTACTTTGGGGTGTGAGTCTATGTAAAGGTGTGTGTGTGTGTGTGTTAAGAAAGACCTATGGGTACTTTAGGCACTAAAATCCAATTCTGTCCCAGATGCACTACACTGACTGCTTAGAAGTAGGTACTGTATAGCGATGAAAAAAAACTGGTCGCTCTCTGGAAATGTGTGATCAGAAGACAAGGGAAGAGAGCGCAGACAGAGAGAAAGAAAGAGCAAGAGAGAAGAAGAACGAAACAGCGAGGATACTGGTGAGCACAACATCGTCAGACCAACCAAGGTGACAAGACTGAGGTATAATATTTGAATGTTCTACACTGCTGAAGGCTGAACGAAGAAACCTTTACGGGTAACATAAAAAAAAAAAGGGACAAGGGAAAAATGGAATCTGGCCCATTTTTTTTTTTTTTCGTTTGTTTGTTCTTTTATGTACTGTATATGGTAAGCCGTTCTTAATCCAACATGCTCCATGCGAGCCAGTGCAGGCCGGACATAAGAGATAACATGCGCCATATTTTGGATTTCTAACCAGAGAATACGGATGTCATTTTCACAGAAAGCAAAAGAATATCGATATTTATGTATAGACAGGAACCTATAATCCTCTGAACAAGCAGTCTTATTTTACAAACAAAAAGTCCACGTATATCTTAACAGATGTCTCATCTTTGGTACGGTAATTCAAAAGCCTGATATCAGTCTCATCAACCTTTTTTTTTTTCCCCTTTTTATTATAAAAAGCCCTACAACTTTTAGACATCCATCCCTCCATTCTAAAGTTAACCCTGCACAGAGATGAATTCCACACCTCTCCTCTTCCTCACCACACGCCTCCGCCTCCTCCTCCTCCTCCTCTTCACCGCACTTCCTCTGTCCCCATCTGAGCTCAACTCCCAAATCCATCGGTTCACACCTTCCGATACACACGCGCACGCACACATGCAAGCTCACACTGACACCTGGACCTACATTTCAATATTCACCCAATCATTACCACACACACACACACACACACACACACACACACACACACACACACACACACACACACAGTGAAAGATTTGAATACATCAGAATGAAACTGCAGGGGAAATCAGTCCTCTGGGGCAAAAAAAAAAAAAAAGAAAAGAAAAAAAAAGCTGAGTAGCTCATCGCTTTTGTGAGCCAATCATCACTTTGGAGACAAAATTGACGATGGCGGTGGCCGGTTGGTCGGGATCCAACTCAGCGAACAGATGACTGACGTTGTCTGTTGTGCTTCCCTGCTTCCTGGCCACGAAACCGAAAAACCTGAAACGGAAGAAGAGAAAAGAGTCTCTGACTTGATCATTTTTCTCACAAGGTGACATTTTATTCTTCTGTTTTCTTTTCATCGTAACTGCTACTTCACAAGGTTTCATATAGCCGGCAAACATGAAGAATATGAAGTGCATATATGAAGTTTGTATGAAGTAAGCATGATCTTTAACGCCGAATGAAGCGTTAAGAAAAGAGGAAGCATGATAGTGAAGAAGATCTGGTAGTAGTAGAGAAACTTTCCTAATTGTGGTTAATTTAATACATCCTCCCAACCCTTAAAACATACTTTTATGTTCAAATGTTTTAACCTACAGTACAGGCAAGGCCAAAAGTTTTGAGAATTACTCAAATATTAGTTTTCATAAAGTCTGCTGCTTCAGTGTTTTATATCATTTTGTCAAATGTTACTATGGTATACTGAAGAATAATTACAAGCATTTCATAAGTTTCAAAACCTTTTATTCACAATTACATTAAGTTTATGCAAGGCGTGCCTCCGAGTGGCGCAGTGGTAAAGCGCTCGCCCTATCATCCGGAGATCACTGGTTCGAACCCCGGGTGATGCTGTTTTCCTCTCACAGCTGGAGACATAAAGAGAGATGATTGGCCGAGCTCTCTCAGGGGGGAGGGATGAGAGGTATTTGCGCTCCCGCATTAATCACGGCTCTCCAGCCAATCAGGGGCGTCTGTGAGCTCGCGCATGCGGAAGGAGCGGATAGCGCTTTCCTCCGAGGGTGTTATTCCGCCCCTAATGGTGCATGAGCAAGCAGTTCGAAAAGATGCGGGTGGGCTGACGTCACGCGGTTTGGAGGAAACACGGGATAGTCTTCGCCCTCCCGTCTGAGTGGTAGTGGTAGCCTTAATGTGGGAGCACCCCTAGCGACGGGGAGGAATTGGCCACAACTAATATTGGGGAGAAAATTGGAACCCCCCCCCACAAAAAAAAAAAGTTTATGCAAGGAGTCAATATTTGTAGTTGTTGACCCTTCTTATTCAAAATCGTTGCAATTCACCCTGGCATCCTGTCAATCAACTTCTGCTCCACATCCTGACTGGAGGCGCATTCTTACGTAATCAATGCTTGGAGTTTGTATCAATAATTAATCGGATTATGGTCTGGTGGGTTTCCTTTTTCCCTTATGACAAGGCGCTCCATCATGCTGGAAGTGGCCTTGCTCGTCACCAAAGTGTTCTTGAACGGTTCGGAGAAGTTGCTCTCGGTGGATGTTTTCGTGCCATTCTTTATTCATGGCTGTGTTCTTAGTCAAAATTGTGAGTGTGCCCACTCTCTTGGCTGCGCAGCAACACCACACATGACTGGTCTTAGGATGTTTACTGTTGGCACGGCACATGACTGATGATCTAAAAACACTAAACCAGCAGACTTTGTGAGAATTAATATTTGAGTCATTCTCAAAACTTTTAGCCCAGGCTGTACTCACATCTGATCACTTTATAGAAACCACGACACTTACTAAACACTTTCGTGAATGTTCGTTCATGTGAAAGTGAATTTTTTTTTATTACAAGAGAAGAGAACTTTCAAGTGGTTCTCTGACAAACCAGCAAAATATATACTAATTGTCTTTGCGATCAGCACAGGGATAATGTCAGAACTAATTCAATAGCAATTTTTCTAAATGCCTTGGTCCAGTCTGCATATGTTTATACTCATTTTAGAATTTCTAGGGCATCCTCATATGCTATTGTCTTTTTGGACCTGAAGTGACCCACCATCCCTCTGTTAAACTGGCATCCCTGACATCATGTGCTTTTATCAGTTGCCCAAAGTAGTAATCTGTTCTTCATGCCTCAGCTATCTCAGTACATCAATGCTCTGGCACTTTTATGACAAAGCAGAAGGAACCATAATGGCACACACATGCTCCAATACAAGCAAGCGAAAAGAAAGAAAGAAAGAAAGAAAGAAGCACATGCACATACACTTACCACATTAGTATTATATTGCAATATCTCTTTTTCTTTGGACTTTATTTCACCCTAGAGCTATGTACTTGTTGGCACCGCATTGTGCTTTACTGTGCCCAAAGTTCTTGGGTTTCGTAATGGAATTGTACTGTCTTGCACTGTTTGCACATGCTTCCACTTTATGTAGTCTTTTGTTTGTAGTTTAAGGGTGCTTTCACATCTTAGTTCATTTGCTCTGGTGTAACTTGTAGTGTTTTCACCTTGGTTCGGTTTCTTTTCACGTAAAGAAAAATACAAGCGTCAAAGCACGTGAGAACGTGATCCAATGTACATTGGTCCTGTTTTGGTTCTGCAGAAGGTCTGCACAAGAGTTCGCCAGATGGTTTGGATCAAGGCCAGCTCTTTTTGGGATCTTGATGCAGTTGTTTTGGTCCGCACCTAAAGCCAGTAGGTGTGAAAGCACCCTCGTTTAGTTATGAGTAGTTTTGTGTAGTTCTGTCTTGTTTTATGTAGCACCTGGAGGAATATTGTTTTGTTCACTATGTATTGTACCTACTGTATGTGGTTAAAATGACAATATAAAAATTGACTTGATTTGAAAACATGTATCAGTAGTTGGGTGTACAGTATTGTTGTAGTTCTAGTTGGTTTCAGTAGAGCAAGGTGATAGTGACTGAACGAGAGCCCAAGAGAATCTGATTATTAAGTTAATTTAAGCGAATGATTATAGACGTGCAGTTTGCACAAACAAGTCAAACTGATTTATGCCGGTGCACAGTCCAAATCTCAAATAAATAACCATAATAAATATTCAGAGGGACTTACTTTGCAGTGCCACCTTCTGGTTTACTCCACCTAGAGAGACAGAGATATTAAACAAGATGAGATCATGCCATAATGATTTTATTTGCAACATGACATCTGTATAAACAGCTGTATTTATTACGAGACAAAGAGAAGCTAGAAAAGTGTTTGTTTTTTTCTTTAGTTGTAGTGTGTGTTTAAAGGTTCTGAAGGGTACATACTTTCTCTCTTGGGGATCAAGGTCACAGAACGTGACGGTGTTGATGGGGTAGTGACGTCGGAAGAAAACCCTGTTGGTAAAAATGGTACAGTTATCAAATTTGGGTTTGACAACTTTTTTAAAGCAGTTTTAATGACAGTTCTAGAATCTCAGAACTGGTTTAATAGGCCCCTAGAACTGTTCTCAGAACTGTGCAGCTACAAATTCCAGTTATAGGATTTCTCCAATTACTGTATATGCATGCATAGATATATATATAATATAATTCATCATTAAATTAAAGGAAAAACCCTCCCTGATTGACCTGCATTTACATAATCTTCATGATAAGCCTGTGATTTTTAAATTTTTTTTTACTTATTTTCTCAGCATATTGGTCTTGTTTTCACTTTTTTATGGTTTCCTATATTACTGTTCTCTGATATTAGTGCCACAGAGATTAAACTCTTGGATCATCTTCAATATTTATTTCTTTTCTTTTCTTTTCTTTTCTTTTCTTCACGGCGGCGCGGTGGTGTAGTGGTTAGCACTGTCGCCTTGCACCTCCAGGGTCTGGGTTCGATTCCCGGCCAGGCTCGATTCCTGTCTCTGTGTGCATGGAGTTTGCATGTTCTCCCCGTGCTTGGTGGGTTTCCTCCGGGTACTCCGGTTTCCTCCCACAGTCCAAAGATATGCAGGTTAGGCTAATTGGCGTTCCCAAATTGACCATAGTGTGTGAATGAGTGTGTGTGTGTATGTGTGCTCTGCGATGGATTGGCACACTGTCCAGGGTGTACCCCGCCTAGTGCCCAGAGTCTCCTGGTATAAGCTCCAGGTCCCCGCGACCCTAATACAGGATAAAGTGGTATAGAAGATGAATGAATGTCTCTTCACCTCTTATCGTCTTTTGCTTTATACAAATGGAGGTATCTGCACATCCATTTAACTCCGGCTCCTCCTTACTCCTACTTACTTTCGTCAGTCACCCCAGCACAGGGGGAACATGCAAACTCCACACATAGACCCAGAGTGAGACTCGAACCCTTGACCCTGAAGTCACAATGCTAACCACTAGACCACCTGGATAATTTTTACTTACAGTATAGATACTAGAGTCCTTTAAACCACCTACAGTAGCTCTCTCACCTCACCTAAGTGCCTTTTATAAGTCGTACAGTCTTACAGCTGAGTCAGTTATTGTTTTTGACAACGAATTTCTTCTCATTGACACGACACTGAACTTCTCTAGAAAATAGCGACTGAGATCAAAAAAATAATTAAAAATTCATTCAATATGAGCTCACTTTCTCTGGTTGTCTGTTAAGGTGATGCCTTGCGATGACACCTTAAAGTGGACCACCGTGGCCGAGGATGCAGGGTTGGATGTCATGGTCTCCGAGATCGCCTTGGCGATGGCCTGTGGGCCGGTCAAAGACTCCATATCCACTGAATTTATGTACAGAACGTTGCAAGCTGTAAATAAAAGCAGCAGATAGAACAGTTACGCACTGCCTAAGCAAGTGAAGAACAGTAATAATGTGTTCCTACGGTAACTGTAGCTCTATTGACAATGAAGTACAAGCAAATCTACCGTATAACAACTGTGATAATGTCAGCATTGTCATATACGCCAATAGACTGTGATACAGTTGGAACGAAACTGTTAACTCTGTTCAGCCTTTAATTCGAAGCAGGAACAAACTGTTAGTGTATTTAAGAACATTATCTCTTTGTTTACATCTTGAATCGTCATGCCGTGCAATTCATCAGCTCAAAGCATGCTGTCTAGCATCTGTCTGCAGAGAAAGACTTTCTGAAGAACTATCATAAGAGATAGCTTGAGTAGGATAAACAACAGATGTGGAGAGTTTTAAAGACCAAATATAGTATAGAGTTACTGATACAGACACTGGCTGTGTGTTAAACTGTCTCATGCACAAAACTCAAAAGGCAACTCTTTGGGATGCATCAGTCAGAAAAGTACAGAAAAAGAAATGGTGATGGGGTTTACCATGGGATTCAACAGGACTCTTCTGCCCTATAGTCATACAGGAGTGACAACAGAATGAACGAGAACAACTGGTTCATAAGTGATATAAGAACAGGCCAAAAAAAAAAAAAAAAGATCCCTTTATATTCCTTATAGCGAGTGCAATTGTAAATACATTGAGATTGGTTTGCGTCCCATAGTGTAAATCGTAGAGTTTTATGCGTATAGATTACGTTTTGTATGAACCTCTTCACGGTTTTTTTTATACTACAGGGCTGATTATTGTCCTCAGTCACTTTGAACACTCTTTTAGCCTTATCACTAGATTAAATACTAATAATGAATACTATAGTACTATATGTACAATACCATGTATGTTGACAACATGACTGGGACCATTTTGTCATCGATTTTGACGATGTCATCATAATGTAACTTATTCATCAAAGTTGTGCACAGTTTCAATTTGTACAAATTTCACTGTCGTTTAAAATACCGTTTGTCTGTGCTGCGTTTTAAATAATCTTAAAAAGTACTTGGATGTGTAAATTATCGTAATTGTAGTATTTCTTCGCTACAACATATTGTTATGACTTTATTATGACTTAAGCTCTAAATGTATTTAAAAACCGAGACGATGGAAAATGTCAATTTGCGCCACCTGCCGGTCATTTCACAAATTAGTTTGAAATGCTACTGGTTTATTTTGGCCGCTGCCGCGTTTCCACGGCGGTGAGCGTGACGGTAATGAGCAGTCTGGTTGTCCACCTACTGTACATAGTACTTAGTGCCAGCAAAGCATTCCTAGTAGGTTATTTTTTTACATCTGGTTTGGAATGTTATACAGGAACCAAACCTGGACCTTTAGCAATTGCACAGAGAACATTCGCACAGGGACCAGACGAACGTCCCCTCTTTGCTGGGACAAATGTGTGTCATGCTATATACTATACATCGGATATGCAAATAAGATATTAACTGGCAGACGATTGTGTCCAAGCAACTAAAACTGACTCATTAATCGCACTCAAATGGTCAGTTGTTTTGATATTATATTAGTTTCATGAATCAGACACAGGCTTGTTTACCCACCATACTGTGTGCTCAAATCTGTACTTCTTCAAATCTGCCAGACTACACAATCCAGGACACACTCCAGCCTACAAACAAGGCCGCTGAGAACTACTCTACAGTACATCTCCCAGCATACTGTATATCTGCTACTTTTCCAGATTATTGTTCGCCACCAGCTGTACACTACTAGCCAAATTTTGGACACACGCTGGTATTTCCTGATTTTTATTTCTTTCTACGTTGTAAAACAATTTTGACGGAATCCACAATATGCATTACTCTCTTTTGAACAGTTGATATTGAGATGTGTCCGCTACTTATGCTCTGTAAATCCTTCATGATGGCTCTAATCTGAGGTGCTGTTTGTTCATTTGTGAGTTTTGAGGTGACTGGTGACTCTAAATGAACTTTAGAGGAGGTAGAGGTAAGTTTTGATCTTGCTCTCCTGGTCTTCATGAGAGCCAGTTTCATCATGGTGCTTGATGGGTTTTGCAAATGCATTAGACAATACTGTTCTTGCAAGAACTGTTACAGGAGGTCCATCATGTCCTTAAATTAATAACTGATTGATTGTTATTGTTTTGAAATTAATTACATAATTTCATCATTTTGAACACTACGGTACTGTTCTAGAATGTAGAAAATATGAATACTACAAAAACAATGAATTAGAAGGTGTGTGCAGACTTCTGATTGGTACTGTAATCTAATCCCCCCCCCCCCCCCCCAACTGCTTTTTTTTGCCAAGCTGTTTGTATTACTGTTTCTTATCCTGGTTCATGATCCTGTATCTGTCCCAGTTTTCTGATTCTATCTTGACCCAGTTTGCATGATCCAAATGCCTTAAGATTCTGAGTTTGGTACTTTTGTTGTGTTTTGCATGGCAGCTTGTTTCTATGAAACTTTGATGAATAAGGGACAATGAATGTAAAATAAACTAAACTAAAAAATGGAACTTGTTATAACTGATGGGGGAAAAAAAAAAAACAAGAACAAATATGGTGACATACTGTAGTGTACCCTTTGTATAGTTGGCAAATGTAGTACTGTATGGTAAATAAAACCCAGTGTTTACCTGCACCCTGTTTGAGCAATTCTGTAGCTGGGTTTACTGGAGTGGTAACCTCTGTTATCTCCTCATTGGGGTCTACAAAACACAATAAAAGAACATGTATGAGAAACTTTGCCACTTGCATGGAAGACAGGGATGTGTATTTTTTTCTAAATCTATGAAGCAGAGAAAGCTGGCTCTGGGGGGATTTGATTTTTGTTCTGACCTGTTTTTTTTTTGTTTTGGGCAAAACCCACATAAGGTGGCTGACACTTTTCACCACATGCGGTTATGGACTTTTTAAAGGCTTATAAAGGTCACAGAGATAAACACAAAAATATATGGTGATACATATAAAAAATTATCCAGTGACCATAAAAATAACACGGTATTTTTAAGAATAGACAATCACATTTATAACTGGACATACGGTCTGTCGGGTTATTTCAGGTGATAAGAGAATAGAAGTATAAGTTTACCTTTACTCTTTATAAAAAGTCGGTGGTGTCCAGCACTGTGCAAAAGTCTTGTGTACTTGGCAGCTTGGTGCGGTAGAAATATTTGTTCCCATTTTAATTTTATCTAATATGAAGAAGGGTGGGGGGGGGGGGGGTGTGGCTCAAGACCTTTGCACAGTAGTGTACAGTGCTATACTGTACTCTACAGAACATGTTCAAAATTTAATCAATGCTAACAGCATTATGTGCTTGAACATGCCAAGACAGATTTATTTCCCAGTTGTTTTTACTACAGTATATTCTCCTGTTTCGCCTCTACGAAGGCTTTCCACTAGAATCTGGAGTGCGGCTATGGGGATTCTCACATTCACTCACATAACCATTAGTAACGTCAGGAGCTGATGTCTGGCATGAAGCCACAGCATTGTCATGTTACGGTTGGTTTGGGGCCAGTTTCGCTGAAGGGAAATTTTCAAGCTACAGTACATCCTACACCGTTTTTGTGCTGTAAACTTTGCAGAAGCCCCATATACAGTATTGATGTGATGGTCAGCTGTCCACAAACATTTGACCATACAGCATACTAGACTTTTTCCTTAGTACTCCGATCGTTGTACTGTTTATTAACTATGCAAAAAAAGAAGGTACTGTAAAGCCTTTGAAGACCCAATGACTGATCATTCCTTTGTGTTAATTCATTGAGAAACCAATTGATCCGTCTAATTGTCATGAGGATCCAATGCCCATCCTAGGAAAACTGCATTTAATAAATACTTTTACAAAAATACAATGATATATTGCTAAACTTCTTTCATTTTCTGTATATCCGCCATATCTTCTACATACAATACAATGCAAATAGCTAAGAAGTATTTTGTATTTTAAATAAATCTGAAAGTACTTGTTGATTGAGTACTTGTTGTCAGATATGACCTCTGACTTCTCACTTTCCTGCAAGGAATTCACACTCTGTTGCGTTCTCACACACTGTTTAATATGGTCAGAGTGGGAAGCATGTAACCTCTTGCACTATGTTCCTCTCACACCTGCATGGCATAGAGAAGTTGGCAGAAGGAGGGAACCAGCTGTGATAGCTCTAAATGCAGCTCAGGAGGTGTTTACACCGGCACAGAGGGAATACTTCATTCTGACAGCAAGTCTGAGATCATTTTAAACACACCGACCCATACAAACATGAGCACATATGGTAAACTCTTACCTTTCGTGGGTATGACCAATTTGCAGGGCAGAGCCAGTGGAGTAATGGAGTGCTGATACACTAATGCAGAGAGGCAGCCTGGATACAGACACATGCAAACTTGTGAATATATTTACGAGTAGAAATGACAAATGAACATGCTTTACATGGGTTATATTTTGAACTTATGCCATGTAATACATCATGTAAACCCATCCAGGCTGAGTGGCTTTCCAACAAACAAGGTGGAATGATAGAATTTAATTTTCACTAGCATGGGGCCTCATCTATCAGTAACGGCCAGTCAATAAGGGGCGCAGGGGCGCCACCCCCTTAAATTTAGGCAGAGAAGAATGCTACTTTTACATGTAATTATTTAACATAATAATAACTTATTTTAATAATGAAATAAGGTCATTTAGCCACAATATTCCGCTGCGCTACTTTATATAATTTATTTACAATAAAAAAAAAAAATTGAAACTGTATTACGCTCATTTGTGTTCGTGTACGCGCCAGACAAATGATGTAAGCACGCAAATTTTTGAAAAGCATGTGATGTGATTGGATTTTCAAATCAACCCTCCCACTTTTGTTCTTAGCGAATCAATATTGTTTTTAAATATTCGGCTCCTGTGATTGGACCATTTTCAACGAGTCTTATTAACGATCAGCAAATTGTTAATGTATAGAATAGTGATTGGCGTACTGTAGAAGCCAGCTAAATGGTGCACTCTGTGTCTATTCCAGCACTTCTTATGGCTATTTACAGGCGATTATTAAAAGTTACATTTTTATTTCGTTTGCGCCCCCAGAATTTTTTTTTGCACCAGCTGCATACCAATTGATTCACTTGTAAATAAATACATTTGACTAGATACTAGGGGTCTTTAAACCAACGCCAATACCCTGCGAGAGCTACAGTACTGAGACTGTACTGTAATAGCACATAAAACCCTAAATCACTCAAGCAAACATCAATTGATAGGCTCGAAATCGTATCATTAGCTATGAGTTTCATGAAACTTCAACGATTAATCAAGGTAACGATTCAGGTAAAACCAACAAAGTGGCATTCTATATAGGGTGGAGGAGTTACTGTGCACTATAAGTTTTAGACCAAGCACGTTTTCAAATGGATTAATCAACCTACACATATAAATATGGAGAAAACAAGCTTTACTGAATTTTTCTGAAATCTAACATAAATTTCTTACTTTTTTTGATGTGAAAACGTGCATTCTTAAAACATTTATACGTATATTTTATTCCCCATGTAAATTGAGAACAGGCTATGGTGGCTATAATTGTAACATACACACAGAAATGTCTGCATTGTTAAATTAACTCATTATACTCTAGTCCAGCTGGACTTGCACTGTATAAATACTGGATGTGTCAATGTAGTATGTAGAAATCTTACAATGTGTTGATGAGTGATAATTATACACTTATTTATTTTCCATAAAAATGTTAATTAATGTTTGATTAAAAGTAAAAAAAAAAAAAAAAAAAAATCAATAACAACTTTCCCACGAGAGCCGACCCTGTCTGGGCCTTATATCTACAGTAAATGTGCATTTGGGACACGGCGTGCCTTAGCATGTGTGAGACTTGGCAGATCCTCAACCCAGACCAAGACCAAGGGAGGAGGAGAAAAGTGCAGACAGCTATATATCTAATAGCACTGCCAGCCTTCACCAACACCTGCTCTTAACCTCACATGTCACACTTTTTTTTTTCTCTTACTCATAATAAAAAAATACACTTATGTAATGTCTGTTTTGGCTTGTATGTTATGAAATGCTTCACCTAACAGGATATTTCATAGCTTACATAAGCAGTCCTGCCCATGTTATTGCTATTTTACAGCAATGAAAGAACTACATACACCGGGGATAAAAGGGACACGCCTTCACAAAACCATATCATAATCTAGCAATCAGACTAAATTAATGACAAGTTTTCCAAACCACATTATGTGACTTAACCCTTAAATCTCAAGAAGTAAAACAGCATGGATGCAATTTCCTTGCCTACAGTATGTGACTCATTTCTTTATTTATTTAATCTCCATTCATTATTCTTCTAAATTCTTTATTTATTTAATATTTGTATAGTTGGTTAAAACGAACTAAACATCAGTCCATCATATTGCCGGTTTTATGCTGAAAAAAAGCATGTCACTCTACTGTATATTGCACAATACTGAGCCTTATATATATATATATATATATATAATTTTTTTTGAAAGAAAGAAAGAAAGAAAGAAAGAAAAAAAACCACCAAAAGAAATAATGGGTAAAATGCTCTGAGCTTTAACTGATTATGGCACTATAATTAAAATTCTTAAGCCGAGAACTAGAGAAGCCTCATGAAAAAAAAAAAATCATGATACAAAAATCAATTTGGACAGAATATTATTATGTAAAGAAAAAACAAAGAACTAACCAAAGTAGGGCTCATTGGGGCATCCCTTCAGCTTCACACCCTTTGGACTTGTCTCAATCAGGAAGTGGCGAACCAGCTCATTTGTGATGTCACCTAAAACACCCGCATAATTAATTGTAAACAAATGAATTTAAATACTACAGTTTGTTTAGCAATTAATCAAGTACTACTGTTTAATAAAATATTAACAGCTACAGTATTACTGATAATATCATATTTATCTTTTCTATAAAAACCCCTCTGAGATATTTGTGAAATGCTGTTCAACATATTGCGCAACACTGAACCAAACAACATACAAAGGCTCATAAATCATTTAAAGAATACAATTTTATCTAAACTTATGTTTTTGATAAATACCATAGATGTGCAATTCTTCTAGAAAAGATCTATTAATGTTTAGATCCTCAAACCTCTGTAGAAACATGCCTAGGAAGTGAAGCACTATTTTGGCTGAAGTCTACAACAATAGCCTTAAGGGTGTCCTTTAATTCCTTCTGAATATGAGGTATGCATGAACCTCAGAGCAGCTGCGCTGAAAGAGAAGCTGTGTTGAAAGCCATCTTCAGATTCAATTCTAATCCAACACTGCATTACATTTAAGTGTGTGTGGACAGGGGTTGTTGATCAGATACTGAGAGCTAAATTACAGGTTAAAGAACAATCAGAGTCTCTTTCTAGAATTGTTGTAGACATATTGATTAAAGGAGAAGCTTCCAAAGTCTCAGAATAATCGGTGTCACAATATCACTTTTCTGAAGAGTGTGCTGATAGAAGGTAAGTGAATCGTATGGCCTAAGGGCAGCGTGTCAAATACTTTACATTGCTTGCTATGGTGGTTGCTCTGTCAGATACCTTTTTTAGGTGGCTGCACTGTAGGAGGTGGGGAGGCCACCTTCATGGCCAGACCATAAGCACCCCGGAAGGAGTGGCTGTCTCGGATGATGAAGGCTCCTGGCTCACGCTCTTTCAGGATATTAATAGCTGGGAAAAGGATCAAGAACAAGAGCGAACACGGCTTTAATTCCATTTGTCACAACAAACAATTCCAGGCAGACTGTCTACATTGAGAAGAAGCAGATCCCCATTCCTCCTTAATCAACTTACAAATGAGATTAGATTTGGAGCCACGTATACATCTATGTCTACTGTAAATGTGACAGACACAATCTATACCTACCACGAGTACAGCAAAAGTATGGCAAATGTTCACAAAGCATAAACAAGTACATATGGATCAGTGCACTGTACTGTAGGTGCCTTACTGTGTTTTACTGGTATCTCCACCAATTTGTCTCTAGTCCAATAAAAGTCAACATAGGAGAAAAAACCCTGCAGTAGTGCACAGGAACTGACCTCATAATGACCTTACAAAACATGGCCACCGAGGACAGCAGAGTCCTTCAAGTTGGTTATATGAATGATGTAAACATAGATATAACAGATGCTTCAACCAATACACAAAAGCACACATGCCAAAACCTTACCTTGCTCTCTGGAGATGTCTGGTTTATACCAAAACTTGGAAGTGTCTTGGACAAACTTTACATTCATCCTGGTCTCCGGGCTTCCATCTACAAAATTCGAAATGCTAAATATCAGAATGCACTGTTGTCTATATTTACATACTTTCAATATTTATTAGACTCGCTAGTTTTGACAAGACGTCTCACTTTAGTGTTCCAAACATTTTAATTCATGCATGTGTGGATCATGCAGTGGGGTTTTACTAAGCTGGAGAACATGATCTTGACCTATCAGACAACTTGAGGTCATATTATGTCTTAATGATAAATATTTTGTAAGAATCTGTCTATTTAATTGTTACAGCTATAAACAGTTAGATACTGTAAGGCTTAGCTAGATACACAATGTTCTTCCTTAGGCTTTTTTTTTTCATGGGGTCAGCTCATCAGATCAAGTAATTGGCAGAGGGTTTACTCCATATACCATCCCTGCCGCAACCCACCTATTCATATAGGCTTGGTACGGACACTAAGGGCGCCCTGCATCTCAGTGCCTAGGGACTATATATATGTGCCTAGGGTTAAAGGCCTTCCCCAAGGGCCCAACAGTGGCAACCTGGCAGTGGTGGGGCTTGAACTACAGCCTCACTGATCATCAACATAGAGCCTCAACTGCCTGAGCCGCCACTACCCTCAGCTGGAACACAAATCCTACATGCGTCAGCTTTCTTTATTGTTCAATTAGGGTCAATTCAGGGTCACGGGGGACCTAGAGCCTATCCCTGGAGACTTAGGGCACAAGGCAGGGTAGACCCTGGACAGGGTGCCAATACATTGCAGGAAATACACACATACACACACTCATTCACGCAAATACAGCCAATTTGGGAATGCCAATTAACCTACAGTAGTCTACATGTCTTTGGACTCTGGAAGGAAACCAGAGTACCCGGAGGAAACCCACCAAGCACAGGGAGAACTCCTTGCACCCTGGAAGTGCCCAGGTAAACACTGACCATCATAAATGAAATAACATCTCTCTGTACTAAAATTAGCCACATTAAAAATAATAATAATAAAAACTTACCACACATATTGAGTTTGGAGAAATCTGGAAGTGTATGAAAGAAGTGAGAACTTGGAGTACTCCCTCCACTGGACATAGGTGATGAAACTTTTCCGTTGAGGGTGCCGTAGGAGAGTACACCATTCGGGCGCTCGCCACTCGACATGCGCCTTTTCTCAGGCAGTTGAGGCTGCTGGAAGCCATCAGAGAAGGAAGCAGGAGAGACAGGGAAGGATGGGGTGGAGGGTGGATGATAGCCTGATGAGCTGCTCTGGCGTGACAGGGCACCATGTCTCTCATCCGGTGTGGTGTACCCACTGTGCATTGGGTGCCTGTCCAGGCTGGGGCTTGTATGGGACACCTGAGTGACAGAGGGGTGGCGGCCCAGGATGGGGCTGCTCTGTCCCGTGTGGGTGAGTGATGTCTGCCGACTTAACACTGGACTAACCTGGCTGGGCTGGATGACAGATTGGGTAAGGGAAGGCTGATAGCCAAGCGAGGGGCTTTGAAGACCTTGCGTATTTAGAGTGGGACTGCTCTGTGTGCCCTGGCTTACAGGCATCTGTCTGGTGGTCACTGAACTGCTTGAGGTGGGCTGAATCATGGGCTGGGCAAGAGATGGCTGGTACACAGTTTGGAAACCTTGCCTGTTCAGGATGGGACTGCTCTGCGTGCCTTGGCCAATGGGCATCTGTCTACTCAGCAGTGGGCTACTTTGTGTCGCCTGTGAAACCATGCCATGCCTTGGAAGCACTGGGCTGCCAGCTGCTTCTGGCTGATAGTAAGAAGGATAAGTGATGGGAGTTGGTGTTTGTGAAGTGCTCTGAGAGGGCAAAGAGCGGAAACCAGAGTCTCCCACTCCATCAGATGGTGTGCTAAGGCCCACTCTGCTATCATTCATTACATGCTCTCTGAAACAAGAATAAACACTGCATTAGAAATGTAGGGTCATAGTCACTGCCTGGCCTTTTTGTCCATTACATAACTCTATTTTGAAGCTTTATTTTCTACAGATGGGAACATCTTCAAAATGATACGACTGTCAAATGGCCCTGGCTTACTTTAAAACCTCATAGGTATAGTATTCAAAATAATAAAGCCAGAAAAAAACAACATTGAAGTCTTCTCACCCCTCTGCTCGTTGCACAGGGCTGCTTGAGGAAAGTGGGGGGTTAAAGGGTTGAGAAGCTCCTCTGGCCAAGCTGTTACTCTCAAAAGTAGGAGACACGGGACTGGATGGCTGTCCCCCAGCCACTGATGCTGAACGAGCAACAGATGACACATAGCTCCGGGGCTCTGCAAACACACATACAATAGAGAAGATGTGGTCAACTTACTAGGCCTTTAATATCTTACTTCTGATATGAGTGACAAATGATATGATCACCAACATGAAACTCTGAGAAGGTTCCAGGAACCTCATTAAAGACATTCAACTAAATAAATACTGTACTGTACAGTGGTGTGAAAAACTATTTGCCCCCCTCCTGATTTCTTATTCTTTTGCATGTTTGTCACACAAAATGTTTCTGATCATCAAACACATTTAACTATTAATCAAAGATAACACAAGTAAACACAAAATGCTGTTTTTAAATGAGGGGTTTTAGGGAGAAAAAAAATCCAAACCTACATGGCCCTGTGTGAAAAAGTAATTGCCCCCTGAACCTAATAACTGGTTGGGCCACCCTTAGCAGCAATAACTGCAATCAAGCGTTTGCGATAACTTGCAACGAGTCTTTTACAGCGCTCTGGAGGAATTTTGGCCCACTCATCTTTGCAGAATTGTTGTAATTCAGCTTTATTTGAGGGTTTTCTAGCATGAACCGCCTTTTTAAGGTCATGCCACAACATCTCAATAGGATTCAGGTCAGGACTTTGACTAGGCCACTCCAAAGTCTTCATTTTGTTTTTCTTCAGCCATTCAGAGGTGGATTTGCTGGTGTGTTTTGGGTCATTGTCCTGCTGCAGCACCCAAGATCGCTTCAGCTTGAGTTGACGAACAGATGGCCGGACATTCTCCTTCAGGATTTTTTGGTAGACAGTAGAATTCATGGTTCCATCTATCACAGCAAGCCTTCCAGGTCCTGAAGCAGCAAAACAACCCCAGACCATCACACTACCACCACCATATTTTATTGTTGGTATGATGTTCTTTTTCTGAAATGCTGTGTCACTTTTACGCCAGATGTAACGGGACACGCACCTTCCAAAAAGTTCAACTTTTGTCTCGTCGGTCCACAAGGTATTTTCCCAAAAGTCTTGGCAATCATTGAGATGTTTTTTAGCAAAATTGAGACAAGCCTTAATGTTCTTTTTGCTTAAAAGTGGTTTGCGCCTTGGAAATCTGCCATGCAGGCCGTTTTTGCCCAGTCTCTTTCTTATGGTGGAGTCGTGAACACTGACCTTAATTGAGGCAAGTGAGGCCTGCAGTTCTTTAGATGTTGTCCTGGGGTCTTTTGTGGCCTCTCGGATGAGTTGTCTCTGCGCTCTTGGGGTAATTTTGGTCGGCCGGCCACTCCTGGGAAGGTTCACCACTGTTCCATGTTTTTGCCATTTGTGGATAATGGCTCTCACTGTGGTTCGCTGGAGTCCCAAAGCTTTAGAAATGGCTTTATAACCTTTACCAGACTGATAGATCTCAATTACTTTTGTTCTCATTTGTTCCTGAATTTCTTTGGATCTTGGCATGATGTCTAGCTTTTGAGGTGCTTTTGGTCTACTTCTCTGTGTCAGGTAGCTCCTATTTAAGTGATTTCTTGTTGAAACAGGTGTGGCAGTAATCAGGCCTGGGGGTGACTACAGAAATTGAACTCAGGTGTGATAAACCACAGTTAAGTGATTTTTTAACAAGGGGGGCAATCACTTTTTCACACAGGGTCATGTAGATTTGGAGGTTTTTTTCCTCCCTTAATAACGTAAAACCTTCATTTAAAAGCTGCATTTTGTGTTCAATTATGTTATCTTTGACTAATAGTTAACGGTTTTTGATGAGCAGAAACATTTAAGTGTGACAAACATGCAAAAGAATAAGAAATCAGGAAGGGGGCAAATAGTTTTTCACACCACTGTATATACTGTATATACACATACATGTACATATATACTCTATGTGGAATGAATTTAATATATAACATGGAACTTATGACAATCATTTGATGAGAAATGACCATGATCTGGATTTAAATAAAAAGCAAAAGAAAAAAAACGTGATTATGGGAATAAATAGGAGACACTTTATTAGTGCTAAGCTCTTACCTTCCTCTTCCTCACTCTCTGTACCATGACAGTACATAAGGATTAAAAGATTTAGAAAGAGGGTGAGGAGATTAAAGAGAAAAAGAGAGCATTATAAAAAGTGAATTATATTCGACTAGGAAAAAGTATGGTATCGACATTTTGCCAACAATTACTAAAGACGGAAAAAAGAAGCAAAAAAATACAAAACTGGTTCAAAAGAGGCACTCGAAAGGATGCATTAGCCTTAACTTTCTTGGGAATGGAGCTAAAACTAGCATTGCATGAGACTTTTGGACTCCGTTATAAGGAGGCAGAGGTTCTTAAGCCAGGCAGCCAAGTTAAATAGCTCTTCAGACACACTCCTGTTATCATTTAGTCTGTTTATGCCTCAGATACCTGCCCTTCCAAACTGAAAAGGAACCCCAAACTCTAAAAGAAATGTTGTAATTTATTATATATATATTTTTTTTACTTCTCACAATCTTATGTGGTTATTATTGGCATACTGGCTGTTTGGATACTGAGGTCAAAAAAGCAACATGCCTTTCTTCTGTCACACAAACCATGCACACACAGGCTGCAATTACGTCAACCCAATCACATACAGTATGTACATAATGTAAAGACTTAGTCATTTAGAAGTGTTTATGAGCTCAATATTTGCGAAGTTGAGGTCAAGACGCTTGTAAAAGAGAAAGCAGATTCACTTTAACATACTGCACTGTAAATAGATTCCGTTTTATTCGCAAGCGATGAAGATCTGGTTATATCCGAACTGATTTCTTGTTTCATGTGTATTCGTTTACCTGAGCCTGTCTGGTTGAGGAGGATCTCAGAAGGGTTGTGTGGCTTCAGACCCAGGAAGGACAGTGGTGTCTTAGCCAAACCTGGAGGAGAACGACCTAAGAGATCAAGAAGACACAGCTTAGTCTTGAGTTCAGGACTGGGCAGGTCATCAACAGCATGGATCTGCATGTTCAAGCATGGCACTAGCTATAGTCTGATGTCTGATTCCAAATTCGAACCACATTTCATTGCGTTAAGAAAATCACACAATTAAAAAATCTCATACATGCAGATCCAGAGCTGTCAAGATGACATGATACGTGATGAAAATGTACAGTATTTACATTGAAACATCTGGGGATGGTGCAAATGCCTCATGCTTACTGGCTAGGCCATGCAAGAGTTTCATTCAAAAAATATGAACGCTGTAGATGAAACACTTTCCGTCAAGTTGTTCTGACAGAACGAGCACATCATGCAAACAATCAAACAATACTCAAATGCTGATGAGCTGAGTTTGAGGTGTAGCTTCTTCCATTTGTACACAGAACAAGTGATGGTAGCTATAGCTTTTGGTGCAATCCACTGTAGACACTCTACGGTCAATAAGCCATCAGTTTCAATTCATTCTGACAGTTTATTGATACTGACATTTTCTATACAAAGTTTACAGTCTGGATGCAGAACTACATATTTCAATGTATATTACATTTACATTTAGGCATTTGGCAGACGCTCTTATCCAGAGCGACTTACATTTTTATCTCATTACACATCTGAGCAGTTGAGGGTTAAGGGCCTTGCTCAAGGGCCCAACAGTGGCAACTTGGTGGTTGTGGGATTTGAACCTGGGATCTTCCGAACCGTAGTCCAATGCCTTAACCACTGAGCTACCCCTGGTCCCAAATTACCAAACATTAAAGAAAAATACTGGATGTATGGATGTAGAATGAAAAACAGAATGGGCAGCAAAGCAGATGTTGTAATCCACTTTCAAACAGCTGCCTCAGCTCTTCAGAGTCTACAGCAATAGATACCATAAAATGTTGAAAAAAAAATCCAACTGTTGTGTTTTATGGTTCGAAATTCCTTTATATGTTAGTCAAAGGCCTGCTTCACTGTTAGTTGGCTTGTAGAGTGTCTCCGATGGACTATCAAAAAAAAAAAAAGTGAGCTTCATAAACACAGCGAATAGTGTAGACAGACTAAACAAGACTGTACAGCCCAAATAAGGAGTTATAATTAAAAACAGATCACGCATGCAGACAACACAACACTGTGGATCACATTGGGTGTGTGGCAGAAAATCAGGGCCGGTCTCCACATGCATGCCTGTTGAAGCAGTGTGCTGTTAAGTTTTGGACATTGGCCATGAGTTCTGGGGGAATTTTAACACAGGACAAACTGAGATTTGGGACAGTTCGTGCACATCCTCCACTTACCAAAGAATCCAATACAATTCTTTGTTTGCCAGCCCAAATCGCTCAACATAAGAGGGAAAAGGGAAGGGAGGAAAAAGAGTGGGGTAGCAGAAGACTCAGAGGTCCTCTGGTTTACTGCAGGAGAAGGGGGCCACAGGGATGCTGCTGCTTTCAAAGGCCTTTCAAAGCATGTGAGCTTCTTTTCCACTGACCAGAAAAGACAACCAATGCTGTCTCCTGCTCCCCACAAATGCAAACATGCTTGCTTTAAAAGCCCACACAGACGATACATGTTTTCTGCCCCAAAAAAAAAATATGCTTTTGACAAAATGTGCACTATACTGTATATTTCTGACTAATCCAGCATATGGCTGAATTTTTCTTATACATATAGCAATAAAGCAGTGCTCGCTGTCAAGCTTTATTTTGGCGATCCAAGAAAGCAGTACTCTAGAGAAAGTCCTGGTTTCTGATGAGCGTAAAAGAAGAATTGATTTTAAACGGCATGTCTGGTACGTAAGAAGAAATGCAGCACTAGGCCAAATAAACCAGAGCAGGTCAAGAGTGCATGGAAGATGCTAGGGTCTGCTCAAAGAGAAAGAGCTTGCGGAGGGCCTTTTCTGAGGAACCTAAGGCAGAGTGAGTGCAAGGGTAGGATGAAGTAATAGGTGATAAAAAAAATAAAAAAAAAGTGAGCTATTCTGGTTCCTCATTATGGGATCAGCCTATAAATATGACGACCTTCAGAGCTTACACATGCATCTGAAAATAGCTGATGGCAGCAGTTTATGAAACATGTGAGGTTGTTGGAAACAGGAGAGGACTAGGATATTTTTTCTTAGCCTTTATGAGCGAATGCGATATGTACCTCTTAGCCAGTAATTAACCACACGAAGGAGGTAGTGGAAATTAAGCACAAAATTCTCACGTCTGCAGCCTTGGGTAACCCGTTAATAATGTTTATATAGTTTATAATAGCCCTGAGACTGGGGTTGGCTTGTAAAAAGTGTGTCAGTATTGATTTATCCTTAATGAATCTCGTTTAAAAAATGTAGCGTCCCACAGAGACTCTCACACAACACTGCTTTAAATAAGAAAGACATACTTTTTACATAGACTCCAACACAGAAGGTACAAAATTGTTTGAGTCTAACATGCATTATTCTCAAGTATAATAAACTGTAAAGGCAATCAAAAAAGTAAAATCTGACACATATGTTCATTCATTCTCTATACCGCTTAATCCTGTGTTCAGGGTCGCGGGGGACCTGGAGCCTATCCCAGGAGACTTCGGGCACTAGGCGGGGTACACCCTGGACAGGGTGCCAATCCATCGCAGGGCACACACACATACACACACTCACACACTACGGGCAATTTAGGAACGCCAATTAGCCTAACCTGCATATTTTGGACTGTGGGAGGAAACCGGAGTACCCGGAGGAAACCCACCAAGCACGGGGAGAACATGCAAACTCCATGCACACAATCGAGCCTGGCCGGGGAATCGAACCCAGACCCTGGAGGTGCAAGGTGACAGTGCTAACCACTACACCACCGCGCCGCCGACACATATGTTAAGGTTATTTAAGTATGCTTTTTAAGAAACATAGTCATAATGTAGTATGTTCTCAGTAATTTAGCTGATCATGATGTATCTTTTAGTTATGTGAAGCTACTGTAGGAAAAGATATCTCTGGATCTCTACGGCACCCTCCTCCTTCAGTTGGGAAACTTACACAGGTTGAAGTAAGGGGTTTGTGGCGAGACAGGGAATGCAGGGGTTTGGGGTAGGACCTCACCGCCCACAAATGCTGGAGGGCTCGCTGGGCCCCCGTCTGTGTCTTCAAAGGCCTCCCTGTAACTGTGCATTTGTCCCTAGAGGAGCGTACAACAGGTGAACATGCATATATGCAAACCAACACTGCCTTGTACAGTACATCATATTAAGTATGAATGATAGATTTTAAACATCCGATCAAAACGACATGACTGTCGACCACTGAGTCTACCTCCTTAGGCCGTCCCCCTGGGTTTAAAGCAATGGTATTCGCCAGCTCTGGTGAAATGCAGCGAATCGGGGAGCGGACTCGAGTAGGGCTTTCATCACGAGACTGTCCTTCGCTGGTAGTCCGTTGTCGTCTTGGTCCCGAGGCTTCATCCGTTGATGGCGCATGTGATTGAACCCCTGGCGTATCATGCGATAAACACTTAATCACAATTTATTTTAACCATCGGTAATACAAGAACATTATCTGTCCGTTGAAATAAACTAATTAGCAGAATGTGTAAATACACTGAAAACCTGATAATGTTTGAAAAATGTTCACCATAAGCAATATTTTATTTGGATTATCAGTATCAGGATCACATCGGCGTGTTATTTGTTGTATCCGGATAATAGTGTAATACTCGAAGCAGACCATAAGCCCCTTTCACCTTTTTTTAATCACTTTAATGACCAAAAGCCACTTCTGAAAAAGTAGGATTTGAGGATGTCTGACTAGTTCTATTCTACTGTATATAAATATGAACACTTCAAAAGCTCCATTATCATTTGTATAATAAGGACATGTGATACTGGACACAAAATTCCCTCGTCACAGGGTACCTTTGGGCTGAAGAACGTCCCCACTTCCTTTTCCCATCTATTGAAAAAGCCTGACGCATTTATCTTTGCACGTACCGGATAAAGTGAAGCATGTAATCAATATTGTGTAGTCTAGGCAATTTATAGTCGCGTTTCAGATCAGTTTCATCACTTTGAGAATTACATGGGATTGAACTATAGTCTAAACCAGCTGCTTTCAAAACAAATCACGCTCCTGGTCTCGTCTGACTGCAACCCGGCCCAGGCTGGGGTGTGCACAAACACACCCTTGTGTGAAAACGAGAGGTTTGGAAACCAGGCAACAGTCCCAGCAAAATATTTACGGCTTCTCTCAGTGATGGAGTGAGTGAGTATTGTGGTGTGTCAGGGGAGAAAAAAAAAGGAAAAACAATCCATACAGTTCTTTAAAAAAAAAATCTTCGCAATTCCAATGTTGCCATGACATTCATGCTCATGATGGGTTTTTGTAAACGTCTGACCACAAATGTTGCAAGGACAACAATGTACAGTACATTAGGAGAGCTCACAGCTCACTGCCAAACCTCTCGTGCCATGAATGCTTCCTGTAAACTCAAAAGAATCAAGTTTGGTTGTGGGAATAAACCAGCGAGGCCAATTTTCTTCTCAGTTCAACTCCTGGGAACTCTCTGGCTTGCATGTTACTGTAGGAAGGGCTAAGCTACAGTAAATATATCATGGAATGAACAAATCCGGACACAAACGGGTCTGTATACGGGTAGATCGGGAAAGCACACAAGCACCTGAGACCAACTCTTGGAGTTGTGGTACTGTACAGTATACGTATCTCGACTGAATGACAACACACAGACCTGTCCATCTGCAGGATGTCACAGTTTGTGTCTGCACGTGTTGCTAGAGCAATGTCATAACACAAAGCCTTCAGATTTATTGACCTGGGAGTAGAAACCATGTTCAGAAAGTATCTGGATCTAGGCCCAACTCCCAAGGGGGAGCAAAGGTACGCAGTCAACTTCTCCAGCGTCATTTCACGTTGGGTTATTTTATGAACATGTACTGTAATGCAGATGGAATAAGCACAGCTGTGCATGTCCAACTCTGTACACTGTTTCCTCAGCAACTGCCTACATCTAATGGATTCAAGCTGTTTCGTGGGAGAACCTTAGGGCCTTCGTCTTGCTCATCTTCATTTGATCTATGCAGGAGATGCAGTACGTGAGGGGGAAAGTGAGATATTTTTTCACCCTCTTTCATTCACTTTTAGAAGTATAAAGAAGCTTGTTACCGGAATGTGTTATCTGAGGCCAGGCCTGAGTGGGTCATAGCCTGTCTTTAGGCCATTGTGGAGTCCATACTGGAGTAAATGTGAGTCGAAAGACGTCCCAGACTGGGAACGGAAGCTGGCATCTGGCTACTGTATGCTGCCTTTGTGGGGACTAAACAGCCTGTGCCCTAGACATTTATTCCCCAATGGCTGATAACAGCTGCACAATAGTTCTGCGACTTAGAAGGCTTTATTATGTTTTGTTCTTTTCCGAAATGCTAAAGCAGACGTGGAGGAGAGGCCTTGAAAGAATCATGTGTCTTGATACTGCTAATTTGTTCCCTGAGTTTGGCAAACTGTATCTTGTGACACATACCCGGTGGATGCAGACAGAGTGGCTATTGTCTTCGCATTGTCTCACTCATGCGAAGCTTTGTGAATGCAGTGTGTTTGGGGTCACCGGCAAACCGTGAGTCAAAATCTGTGCTTTTACTAAGAGGATTAAGGGTCGGGAAATCCTGTTCCTGATGTCTGTTGTCTATGTCTTAGAGTTAAAAAGTAAATTTGTAAGAAGAAAAGAAAAATACAACAACTGTAATAAAGATGATGATAAACAGATTGGAACTGAGAGAAAACAATACAGGGAGAAAAGCTGGAGTAAGATAGAAGAGAAAGGGTAAAGATAGTGTTATTGATTAATATGATTGCAGAGGAAAACAGTGAAATGAATGCATGGATAGATATAGACTAAAGATGAAACAGGAGGAGAGGAAGAAAGGGAAAGATAAATCTAGAAAGCCAAAGGAGGAGAAGGAAAGAGGAAGATAGGCGTAGAGAGGATGAAATAAAGACAGAGATAGATAGATAGATAGATAGATAGATAGAGAGAGAGAGTCATACACAAGACCAACCAGAGAAGGAGAGAGAGCGGCGGCGGTGTTCAGGTTCAGAAGCGGTTGCTCTGTCTTGGAGGTCGTGGATACGAGCTGTGTACTCTACAGAGGAGGTGCACGGGCACGATGGAGGGCAACAGGAGGTAATAGAGGAAGGTGGAGGGGTAGGATGGGTAGGAGGTGGAGGAGATGATGAAGAATCCACAAATAGGATTAATCCAAAAAAAAAAAAAAAAGAAAAGAAAAGAAAGGAAAGAAAATGATAATAATAATTCAAATGGTAAGAAATGTATTTTTGGAACAGAATGAAACATTTTATTCGTTATTTCATGTAGATGTTTATACTACCATATAATACCATTGATCCCACTGATACCATGGATGATATTTTTCAATTTGGTTAATGCGAGGCAGGAGTAATCCTAACAACATGCATCATGGAAAAGTACAAACCTTATGGCATTTTAAGACAAAAGCTACACCTGTCCTTTGTATTTGTACAGTATGTGATTAATGCAAGCAAACAGTAGCTGTTCTGACAAGCAGAAGCATCTGTGCTGGGGAATCTTAACCGTCGAGTGAATGTGAACCCTTCGAATGATGGTTAAATAAGTCCAAAAGCGTGTCTTTGGTAGCCAATTGCTTTTGCATCATTTTATCATCTCCAATTGTCTCCACAGCTCATCACAATAAGCACAGCTGTGGCTGGATTTTACACTTAACATCTTAAATCTACATAATGTCCTCAATTTGAGGTTATAAGCCGCCTTCCAGAATCAATAGCTCGGCTCAGACGGAAGGTCATCGAATAGAGCATCTTTGGTAAAGGGATCTTTAATAAATAAATCTTTAGACTTTAAGTGCTGACATGTAGAAGTCCTTTTTATTAAGGGCTGCTTTTTTCGAACACATGCTCAGTCTTATCCTTTTTGTCTGGAATCCTTGGAGTGCACATTAGATAATTAGGATGGAATCTGGTATGTTTTCACTAGCACACCACTAGAGGGCACTTGTGTACCTACTGTAGATGGAGCTACTGTACATTCTGGGACAGTGGAGCTTGGAACAACATTGTCTTTGTGTATAGTCATTCATACAATAGATTCTGTATGAGATTCCTTATTTTTTGTTCAGGGATACAAATCATAGAAGACTTCAACATAACACTGAAGCATGCTCTCTCATACACATCTCAATGTGAGCATTCAGAGTGATTATGTCTTTACCATAAGCTGATCTGTAAGGTGGTGTGCTTTGGACGAAACACCCGTGCAAGGCTACAATATCAGAGTTTTAAGCTCTACAGCTGCATTGTAAAAAAGCAGTGTTCTGGCAAAGCACATATGTGAATCCACAGTGTAGAAACACTTCATACAATGCTTTCTTTGTGATCTCACTGAATTCGTCAACGCCAACGTACAGATGCTGAAGAACAACATGGCTGGGTGTGCCTTTCAAAGTAGTGTTATTTAATTTGTGAATGTTCCCTAAAAAGCTGGCGGACAAACCGCAAAAACAAAAGATGTGTGTTCTATAATTGGTATCATTTGATTTTATTACTATTTTATTCAATGTATTTTAAAGTTGCAAACTACAAGTATCTTTCATTTCTATATTCGGGTCGTCTGTGTGTTTCTGTGTTGCAAGAACTGAGCATCCACATCGTGAATTAATTCTAGAGAAAGTAAGATGTTAGCTTACCTGCCACACGGTGAGCCACCAGCCCTTCCAGGTGGTGATTTGTGTTCTCAGGGTCAGTCTCTCCTGGCGGCGGGGAAGAAGTGGAGTAGCCCCTGAAGGGGGCACTGTGTGAGCTATCCTCTGGAGAATCTGCAAACTGAGAGACTGTGCTGGGAGGATAAGTGTTAATGGGCTTCAGTTCCAGGCTACCAACTGTAGGAGAGAGTACAGAAGAGGGAATCAGACCAATCATATCTGGAACTGAAGAGTGGCATGGAACGGCTGACCTCTGAGGACTCTGAGGAAAGGATGGTTCTGTGAGTTGGGGCTGCGATGTAGATGGAGTCTTTTGGACCGGTGAGATATATTGCTGGGGCTGCGGATATTCGATCCTTGAATGTATGGCGGTATCAGCCTGATAGGAAGGCCGAGCCTGCGTCTGGGAGAAGGATGGCTGGGTTGTGATGACAGCGCCATCACCAGAAGGGGCACTGTAAGACTTGGGAACTTGCATATGAGCCGGATCCAAGTCCAGCATGAGCAGATTGAGAGCCTCGATTGATTGTTCAATCTCATTCTGTGAAGGAGCTTTAGGGAAATCAGGCAGACTGTGGCTCTGGAGTGCAGGGCTGAAGTGTACCCCATCTACAACTGGTTCCTCTGTAACACCAAACTGCTGCCAGACATTTAGCCCACGCTGCACAGCATCTCTGCTACTGGTGGTACGTGCTGGAGCTTTGGGCATAAGCTTCTGTTCAACACTGGGCGTGGCTCCAAATGACTGTGAGCGACAAATGCCTCCATTGTGGCTGGCATATCCGCTGGATGGTAGCTCCGAGTTGCCCAGACTTTCCTGGGTGGAGGACAGAGAGCCGTAATGTAGCGCTGAAGGTTCTGTGTCCTTTCCATGCCTGCTTCCCTCCAAGTAAGGCATGCCCTGCCCATTGATCACTGTCTCAGATTGATAGTACAAGTCAGCTGGGGTGGCTCGTCCCTCAAGCGAGGACAGAGTACCTAAGCTGTCCACACTGTTGCCTTCTTGGCTGTTGGGCAGGTCATCATCCAGGATGTCCGTCTCCCTATCTATGCTGTTGTGTCCATTGACATGAACCTGTGCTGGAACAAGGTGGAGGATACCACCACCTCCTCCTCCTCCACCTCCTCCACCTCCTCCCCCGTGACTATTTTGGTAACCTGGCTGCATGGGAGCCTCCAAGCCACTGAGCAGTTGATCCAGCTCTTGCTTCTCCTCAGGACTGAGGGGTTGATTGGGCTGCTGGATTACTGGCACTGCCTGCTGAGCAGGTTCATCAGTGCGATCAGTCTTAATGGAGGCAGTAGAGTTTCCAGAATCACTGCTAACAGACAGAGCGTGATCCACTGGGACAGGAGTGTGTTCAACAGTGGGCTCAACTGCTGTGGGAAGGCCGTTAGCTGTAGCATCCAGTGAATCTTTTTTACGGACTTTAGCGTAGAGGCTACCATCCAGAGGACCTTGCATATGAATGACGTCTGTAAAAAAAACAAAAAAAAAAAACCCTGCCGTCAGTATTTGCATTTAGGCATTTGGCAGACGCTCTTATCCAGAGCGACTTACATTCTTATCTCATTATACATCTGAGCAGTTGAGGGTTAAGGGCCTTGCTCAAGGACCCAACAGTGGCAACTTGGTGGTTGTGGGATTTGAACCTGGGATCTTCCGAACTGTAGTCCAAGGCCTTAACCACTGAGCTACCCCTGGCCCATATATGCATATGCATCAACCCCCAAGCATGCTACAAAGGTCTAGTTGGGTTTTATTTCGCTTTGAACAACTATGCATACTGTATATTAAACAATCCTGCATAAACAAAACAATCTCCATGTAATACTTATTGTATATTGAACCGGAATATAATTTCATCCAGAATTGGTCATATACGGTAATTAACAAGTGAACAATGATCACAGTTTTCTGTCTCTTTGGAGGCAGCATTATTTTTATTGGTTTGATTGATTGCACCAAGGTCCTAGGAAGAAGCCCTCCCTTCATGAAAAAACAAAAACAAAAAACACCCACACATTTGTAGATTTACAGTAGACACACCCCTGGACTATGATTCATCAACATCTTCCCTGGAACTCCTTATGCACAGCTCTGACTCACCTGTGGAAAAACTAAATGTTGAAGGCATTTTGGAATTAAGGCATCACTGCCTACATCATCTCACTTGTACATGCACACCCACTGGCTTGGGCAGCTGGAAAGTCCATTCATCTGCAGCCCCTACAATGAACATTTTGTTTTCTCGAGGATCAGCTTCATCACAACAAGTGACGGACTGACGAGGCTCTGCTTACAGTGCGGGATCAGCAGTTTTTTTGCTTCATATAGTCATTGTATAAAATCTTTTCTTTGTTTGAATGTACTGATGCATCTTGTATCAGTAGTCTGATACCTAATAGATTATATAATTTTGTTCTGTTCTATGACAGATAATCAATATACAAAGCCATTATAGCTGATGGGACAGTTATTCAAACACTGCCTGTGAAATACAGTATGGGTGTGCATATGAAACAGAAAGAAAATAATGCATATGAACTGATGTATACAAATCTATGTCAATTAAGCTACAGTCCCCTAATCCCCTCTTAGACTAATGCACTTATTAAAGGCAGAAAGGCACACACACACACACACACCCTGCATTTCCAAGATGTATAGAAATGTACTGTATGTTATTACGGGCATCATCAATGACCAAGTGAGTCAATTTCAGTCCAACTCTTGCTGTAGCCTGACCTCAAAATACAATATTCTTACAAATTTGAATGAGGACGATCTAGATTTGGTTTGATTTCATTTAAATAGATTGATAAGAAAAGGTATGAACATTAGCCGTGCCTTTAACCTTCAACTTAGCAACTCTTCATCATGATTTGAGCGAAACAAATTGCCATGCATGAGTCACGTTTTTCGCCAAATCTTGGTGGAACATCAGTTACGTCTCTACAGAGTATCCTAGAGAATCTTAACTCGGTAATGGCTGTTAATCAGCGAATTAGTTGGCTCACATACAGTAGCACTAAAATGTGCAGGACAGCGGGTTCTTCGGGAACAGGGTTGGAAACCTGTATGGGAAGTCCTTCTTCTTTTAACTCTCTATTATGGTTTCCAAAATGCACTTTGGATATTAATTACAGAAACCCCTCGTTATGGCTTCTATGCATATACTCAAACCTGCTCTTTTGCTCCATCCAGAGCTGCATTAGTCAGACACACCTACATATGTGCAATGTTTTACTATTGCTCCACTCAAGGACCTTTCCAAACGTATTGGCTGAAAGTACCAGCTAGCCTTGCCTTAATCAGCCCAGGCTTACCGCCAACACCTCCCTTTAAAGGCCCGGCCTGGAAAAACTGAGCGTTTTCCCTCATCACCCATACTTTCCCCTTAACTAGGAACGCTCCAAAACTCATTCGTGAGCCTTTCCAGCTTGCTGAGAAGCAAAGTCCTCAACTCGGCGGCAACACATCCGTCGGGAAGCCGAGCGAACGGCGCATTATGTGTAACCAATAAAACTAAGTTAAACTGGGACATTTACTAAGGTAGCTAAGACAAGTTCTCATATTTTATTTACACCTAAATACATGCATATGACCGAACAGTGTCATTTGAGGAACTGATGCTGTCAGAATCTTCATATGATACTCAAGCTTTAAAGATGGAAGGAGACAGACCTCCGTCCTGAAAAAGGACCTGCCTTCTATTTCGGCATGCATTTTATCCCTATTTACATGCACCTGTGATCCGCCATCATTCCTATATTAGACATCAACATCCTCCCTTCCCAATCATCAGAGGTATAAATAGCAGAAGGCTAACACATGTTAGGAGAGGCAATTAGCGTTCATAATCATAGAGGAACTCAGAAAGGCTGGCAACCTTTCCCTACCTGTTAAGGCATCCCGTTCTGCAAGTTCTGCATAATTTCTTAATTACTTTATGATCTGCAGTGGTCTTCTTCTATACTGTTCCACTAACTGAACATTAGTGAGCTGTGGAGAGAGAGAGAGAGAGAGTTGCTTTGGCTCACCCCTCACACTCCTCCCACCGAGGCCACCAAAGCGATTCTGAGACACTCCAGTAGAGACGCTCTATAATGGACTGCCTGTCTCTCATTCTCTCTCTCACTCTGTCCCCCATGCTCTCGTTCTGTTTTCTATAACCCGACTATGATCTATGTGATTTTATCCTGTACCAGATGAGCAACTGACATCTAATGCCATGACATCATACAGTCTTTCTCTGCCTCTTTCACTCACTCCATCTCTCTCTTGTTCCATAAGTGATACTCTATACCAGACTCGGACATGTAATCAAAAGGAGAGAAGCCGAAATTAAATTACACATGTAACTAAATGCATACTGTACCTTCCCCCAAACACACCCTTACAGACCCGGAACACATTAAGCAAACGTACCCAGCAGTGAAGGAAAGACGGAGCACTAACTGAGAACAGGGGAACAAAAAGAAAACCAGAAAAAAAAGGACAAATCATGGGATATCCAGGAAGAATATTTCAAGTTTATATGTAGATGTAGATGAGTGTCTCCATATTGTTTGGATCATACAATATTGGAACTGACATGAGCCCCTCTTTAATACATCATACGGTACAGACCTGAATTCACCGCTCCTTCATGGACCTCGTGTTTGAGCCAGCTGGCTGTTTATACTGTAGGACAGTCTGGCCTGAACACCATGGAAAAGCTCTTCCCATTCAGCTATGCTAAAACGTGAACAAAAGCGTTCCTTTTTAAATGCCACTTGCACTGAGGAAAAGGGGGAAACAGACAACAATCGTATACGGATTGAAAACAGAAAGCGCTTAAACCGAGGCGACTACCTTTGCGTCAGTGTCATCTCGTCCGGCGACCGAGCCGACACATTACGCTGCATTCGGAGACCACTGATTTTCCTTATTCCTCCGAGTTCCACTAAGCAGACAGCTGGTGAACAGAGCTACAGTACATAACCAGATATTTTTCTACCCCTCCCCCAAACCACTACCACCACCATCGACTTCTCCCTAATTTAGTCATCGCCAGTTCTCACCACATCCAGATACTTTTAATCCTTAAACTCCCCAAACTGCCTTCAATACTGTATTCCTGCACAAAACTAAGGTGAATCATTTAATTGAAGGCTGATGATGGAGTTACCGTAAGTCAGGTGGGCTGCAACAATGGTTCGTAGTCCTGGGTGTTGAGAAATAGTGTGTAGGTTGGACCTCAATTCACAACATGAGCTTATAAGGATAAACGTATGATGGGAGCTTTAAAATTAAGGCTTTTAAGGCTAATCCCTTGTGTACAGGTAATGATTTGCAGGGAAGTTCCGCTGTATTCAGCTTGCTGTTGGTCTTCGAGTGGAAAAGCCGTGGGCTATTTGGAACACTGTATGAAACTTTCTTTCAGCCATAACAATGATTTACGAATGCAGTACAGGAACTAAACCCAGTGTGTGTCCCTAAATGGCTGTGTGGGGAAGATTTTCAGAACAGTACGGTATCTGATTTAACATTAATTCATTGATGTCCACTGATGGTTAGTCAATGGCTGAACCATTAAAGCACCCTTGATCTCGAACACTAAAGCAGTTCTGATGTTGGACCTGATGTTGGCTCGAATCCAAACTCCATTAGGACAATGCCTTCAATCTTGCCCAGGTCCTAAACCATGGGCAGCAAATGTCAGCTGCTTTTACTTGAGTAATAATACATACCTTGCAGAAACGTGTATCTCACAAAATGCTTTATCAATCAGGTTTAGATAAAACTATTCATTCATTCATTTTCTATACCGCTTAATCCTGTGTTCAGGGTCGCGGGGGACCTGGAGCCTATCCCAGGAGACTTCGGGCACTAGGCGGGGTACACCCTGGACAGGGTGCCAATCCATCGCAGGGCACACACATACATACACATACACACACACCCAATCACACACTACGGGCAATTTGGGAACGCCAATTAGCCTAACCTGCATATCTTTGGACTGTGGGAGGAAACCGGAGAACCCGGAGGAAACCCACCAAGCACGGGGAGAACATGCAAACTCCATGCACACAGAGACGGGAATCGAGCCTGGCCGGGGAATCGAACCCGGACCCTGGAGGTGCAAGGCGATAAAACTATGGCCTAAAAAATGTAGAGAGAAGTCTAACTCAACTTTCACTACATCATGTCAGCATGATATCAACGAGCCGTACTGCAGAATCGCACGCGTTAAAATCTCTCCTGCAGTGACTGCAAACCGCACACTGCCCTCTGTTATATGAGCTAATTATTATGGGTTAAGTAAGGCATCTGGAATGCCAACAGGTCCCTTGGGATGAGTTAATTTACATCTCAGGGCAAAGAAGCAGGAAGTTTGGGGGGGGGGGGTCCTAATACTCCATGCCCCCAGGAGGACAGACACAATCCCGAGTTATGACACATACAATGCTTTGATAGTTAAGCATGCTATACTTAGAGGCCGGGACCTCTGGATACACAGTGAAATCACTCTGAATGGGACACCGGGCCAATTCAAAAGTTTTAGAACACTTGCAAGTTTCTTTGTTTTTGTTTAGTGATTTATTTTCTACATTCTACAACAATACTGCAGATTTCAAAACTATAAAATAACACATATGGAATTATGGAATTACGTAACAAGAAGAAAAACACCAGTTAGTTGTTATTGTAAGACACAGAGGTCGGCCTTTCTGTAATAGTTCTTGCAAGAACAGTATTGTGTCAAGTGCATTCGCAAAATCCGTCAAGCACCATAATGAAACTGTCTCTCATGAAGGCCGTCCCAGGAGGACGAGACCAAAACAGTGGTTAAGGTATTGCACTACTGACTGGAAGGTCCCAGGTTTAAACCCCAGCACCACGAACACCAAGTTTCACCAATCTGCCAAATTCCATCAAAGTGTGTGTGTGTGTGTGTGTATTTTCCCTCTTTATTTATATCCCTCTGTATTCTTTATTGTTTACGATATTTTTACAATACTTACTATATTGTTGCGCCAGTACTGTGTATGATGACAATGAAATAATTCTATTCTATTCTTTTAATGTGATCCTCATGTTACTAGCCAAGTTTTTATCAAGTCCTGTAAAGGGACCTGAGAAAACCACTAAAGTGTCTGCACCGATACTCGTGGTGTCATGTAACACCGTAAAACCGTAAATCTGAGTAGGACCGTGCTGGAACACAAAGAGGCCCAAAACAAAAAGAGATTTTTTTAAAAGATGGCTAAAGGCAATATCATCTGATGTATTCACACGTCCATCTGATTCACTTTACTGTGTGCTGAAAAAAAAAGCACTCCAACCTCTGCAACTGCACACTAAGCATTTGAGGGAAAACAACAAAACTTGCATCCCAGAAGTGTATTGGCTCTTATCTCAGCTCCGAGTGCCATAATAGCAGTTCTTAAGTACAGCACATTAAATATGCATTAAAGATGTTTTGGACCAGCAAAACATAAAAAGTGTTCGACGACTGCAGGATGAGAGAAAAAAAATGGTCCACTGAGACACTGTACTGTATAGTAAGGTCCGATATTCATCTAGTGGGAAGTGCTGAATGTGGCTGCATCAGCAAAGCTACAGTAAGAAAACTCTTTGTGTTTATGCAACAGGATTGAAAAAAACAAAAAAAAAAACAAGGAAGTTAGAAACGACTAATTCCACCCTCTCCTACATTCCCAGCATTCACCTTCTCAAAGGTCAAATACTGAAAGACTTTTTGAGTTTCTCTCCGTACTGTCATAGCATGCAACTTACTGACTTGAGAATTTCTAAACCGACAGCAGTCTCTCAAAATGTATGATTTAAACCATGTTAATACAACTTTCAGTTAAATATTCGAGTGGATCAAGCCAAAACCAAACTCTCTTTGCATGCAGCGCTCCATGTGAGTCAAGTTTAAAGCCAAACATTTTATTAGTAATGACGCAGCATGTCAGGAAAAGTAATCAAGCTCGACTGAAAAAAGGACAAGATATGCAGGAAGTCGCTCTTTTCTGGCATACTGACCAGCTGTGGTACTGTAGAGACCAAACATGGTCATTTCTCTCAAAACATAAAACATGTACGCACACAGATCATCATGTGAAGAATCACATCACTGAACGTCATGATGGTTCTCTCCAAATCTGGTTGATTTTAATACTGTAAAAGTGGCTTAAGCTGGGCTGCACAGTGCAACAGTATGTCCCATGTGAAATACAGACCTGTTCTCGGTGTTGAACAACTTTTCCCATCTGCCAAAGCCATCTCCATTTAGTTTGGTCATGCAAACTGGAAAAACGATGCTACAATAGATATTAGATTCAATGTCACTGTCAGCGCTTGTAAATCTACCAAAATTAAAACGTATTTCAGTGTAACAGCATGGTGTCTCGTTTTTCAATCCTCATAGGATTAAATAATAAAATCATGGATATTTTGTTCATGTCATGAAATGATAATTATGCAAAAATTATATTCTAGCTATATGTATCCTTTCAAACAGTCGTTAAACGGGCCTCCAAGTGGCGCAGTGGTAAAGCGCTCGCCCTATCATCCGGAGATCGCTGGTTTGGTTCCCGGGTGATGCTGTTACCTCTCACAGCCGAAGGTCTAGAGAGAGCTGATTGGCTGAGCTCTCTCTGAGGGGCCAATCAGGGGCCTTTATTGTCTCGGGCACGAGGAGAGAGCGGCTAGCGCTTTCCTCTGAGTGTGTTACTCCACCCCTAACGGTGTGTGAGCGAGCAGTTCGAAAAGATGTGGTCAGCTGGCGTCACGCGGTTCGTAAGTCGCGGTGTAGTAGCTTAATGTGGGAGCCCCCTAGTGACTGGGAGGAATTAGCCACGACTAAATTCGGGAGAAAATCAGGGAAAAAATCCAAAAAAATTATAAAAAAAAAACAGTAGTTAAACGGACAAATTATTTATTAAGTAGGAATGATCAAAAGTTTTACATTTTGCTGTTTTATCCCAAAGCTATACTATCTACCTACACTACCTCCACCACTTCTCATGTTTAGGGTTGCAGGGAGCTTGGGGCCTATCCCATAAAAACTCAAGCTGTTTTGTCAGTGTCTTCTTGTGCATGGGGTGGGGGTTGCTCGGTGGTTAAGAGAGGGCACCGTTTCAGTCCCTGCCACTGCCGAGCTGCCACTGTTGGACCCTTGAGCAAGGTCCTTCAACCCCAAGTGCTCAGATACAATGAGGCATGACAAGGTGGGGAGGATCTGTCATCTGACATACTGAATGGTACCTACACAGGCCCTCCTTTTCCCTTCTTATGCTGGAGTATATACACCAATCAGCCATAAGATTAAAACACAAACTATTCTGCCCAGTATTGTGTACAGTAGGTTCTCCCTTCGGGGCAAGCTTTCAAAAGACCTCTGTTGGTGTGTTGTTGTGTCTGACACCAAGACATTATCAGCATGTCCTTTACTGTAGGTGCTGTGGGTTGCTCGGTGATGCCTCCATTGATCGATTTGTTTGTCCGATGCATTCCACGGAAGCTTGGTTGAATTGAGATCTGGGGTATTTGGAGGTCGGATCGACAACCTTAAATGCTTTGCCTGTTAAGTCTTGTGTGTGGCTTGCTGTGATGTGCTGGGTGTTCTGATATCATTCTCTCGTGGCCAGCATTGACTTTTTTTAGCTCTATTGGCTTTTCTTATGTCAGTTATTTCAGTACAACCGACAGTATCTGCAGACTACAGTGTGCAGTCAGACGACACATACGTAAAATGCACAAGAACTCAAGAAACCATGATTTAAATCCCAGGTGGGCCAACTGGAACACTGGCATCATCATCCTGGAGACCTTTAAAAATCCTCCTACTCTTATTAGATGAAGGCCAGATGAGTGGCTGTGTAATTATTAAATGCAGAATAAAAATGTTTTCAACTGAAAGTCTATCTTGATGAAATAGCCACATTTAAATGAAGCCAAAAGACTGTACTGTATGCTCCACAGATATTTTTCAGTACAACTGAGATGGCTTTCTTTCCCCTCGAATGTTTAGCTCCTTATTTGCTTGTGAACCCAAATTCCATAAAACTTGGGCCCACTAATGTTCCAGTATTCCAGCTACCTGAGAGAATAACAAGTAAAGAATTGCAATTAAAATTGAAGCTAGGGGCAACTCTGTAAATCTCTCAGACAAAACCATAATTAGTTACTGGATGGCTGTTAAATCACCAGTGTTGAGATTGGCTTTTGGGTTTTGTCCAAAAACAACCTCAAAAACCAATAAATACTAAAAGATTAGGACGATTTCTGGCACTGTCGATGCATTTCAGTTCAATTCAGTATGGTAAAGGTACAACTTAAAAACGTTCCTGGGGAATATGTTTAAGAAACGCGCTGATATCACTAGCGTTAGCAATATGTCAGAGCAGTGATTGGTTAACAGTTTCTCCATAGGCTCTGTGGAGCTTATGAAAACGAATGGGTGGAGACACTGTCTCATAAATATCCACACCACAGCCATCTGTTACAGGTCAGAGAAAGCTATTTAGGGAGACTATCTGACCCATGCCGAGGTATGCATAGAGGCCTGGAAAACATAAAGGAAACAAGACAGTTGTGTATTATAAAGTCAAAAGAGGTGAACGAGATCCTTTCCTTCTGTTGTCCTCCACCCAGACTTACAGTTCCCATCAGACTTCTTAAAGTTTGGAGAGGAACATAATGACGGCAGCTGGAGAAATGGTGTAAGTCCAGAAGTGAATGTCAACAAAAGCATGGGTCTTCCTACTGTATGTTCCCCCTAGCAGGACAGGTCCAAACGGCTTTATTTCCAGAAAATGCACTAGCTTCCAAGGTTGCCCCCCGCTCAGAAACGCTAACCAAGCCAATAAAGCACGTCCCGCCCCCCATAAAGCAGGAACACCGAATAAATAAGTCGCTTAATCTGTTATACAGTAACAAGCCTGGATGGAACATGTTTCACTGTTACACAACTCTCACTGGCTCAAAGCAGTGTAATCTTTAAAGACCTAACTGATGAAGGCAGATTACTCTATCCAACAGAACAGGCTAAAACATTTATCATCTGTGTAGTGGCTCATCCTACTATTTCTTCAGCTAAAATCCAAGTTGGTGGCAAATGCTGATGTCAAAATGATTTTACGAAGCAAATCACGTACGCTTGACTAGAGCAGCTACAACTAGGCGAAAAAGACAGAGCAATTTAGCAAGGCCAAGCTCAAAGTAAAGCCGAGCTACGCGAGCAAATGTGCCCAGCTGATACAGGCACTCCCTGCTCCCTGCCAGTACTCCAGTTAGACTCCACATGTGTGCAAACTGAACAAATTGGTGACAATCCCCACTCTCCTGTCTGCAAAACAGCCATAAAAATCAGACAGACCACACACACACACACACACACACACACACACACACTGTATCACATGCATCAACAAACGTCTTTCGGGGAATCGCGTCCATTGAAGGAAAATGAGCAACGTTCACCTTTGGTGTCATGTGTTAACAGGTGGAAACTGTAAAATATCCGGCACCGTGCTGGCAGGCTTGTCTCTCCATCACAACACTTGTTAAATGTCATGAGTCTGTCGAGAATGTTCTCAACAATACAGTCTGTCAAAAGAGTTAATGCATATTTGAAAGCCTTTGTTTCTCCATACTGTATATAATAAATCTTCTTATACCAGCTGTACGAAGGGTTAATTAGATTCAATTTTGCTATGTATACATTTATATTGTATATATAGGATCTGCACTTATGTGCACAGCTAACTACACAAACACAGCTTTTCTGCAGCATTTCAGCATGCAACACTGAAACTGCGGAGCTGTGATGAAAAAAATATTTACTGCAGTGTGGCTTTTCTGTTGTGGTAAAAAAAAAATCTGTTAGGAAAGAAATTAGCAATTATTATACAATTACACCGCCCAAACCGGGATAAACGCAAAGATAAACCATCAGACTACATACCTTCTAACTCCATGTTTTTTATTTCTTTCTACAATGGTGAAGGCATCCAAAATATGCAATAATCCCATTTGAATAGGTGATATTAAAATGTATCTGCTACTTATGCTCTGTAAAGCCTTGATAACGCCTCTAATCTGAGGTGCTGTTTGTTAATTTGTGGTTTTTGAGGCTCTAAATGAACTTCTCCTCTGCAGCAGAGGTAGGTTTTGGTCTTGCTTCACTGGGCTGGTCTTCATGAGAGCCAGTTTCAATATGGTGCTTGATGGGTTTTGCAAATGCACTTGACAACAATGTCTATAACAATACAATACAATTGTCTAACAAACTATTCAAGAATAGCTGACCATTATATCTTTAAATAACAATTGACTGTTGTTATTGTTGTTACTTAACTACCTAATGCCATATGTGTTACTTCATCGCTTCAAAATCTCATGTATTGTTCTAGAATGTAGAAAATAAATCCAAACTTGTGTCCAAACCCTTGACTGGTACTGTTTATACAATGGCTAAACTTAGATTACCTCTAATGTATGAAGGCCCTTTAAATGTTAAAATTGTACCATTTTCTATGATAAAATTTTGATAAAACTGAAATTGTTTGTTAGCAATTTCAGAAAAAGATGCAGCAATAATCTAAAAAGCTACCCAAGTTTTGAGATTTCAGAAAACAAAAATTCACTTTGTAAGTCAGCACCAAGAACAAGAGCAGATTATTTTTTTTTAAACAAAAAACAGAGCAATGTGTTGAAAGCAGCATATATATATATATATATATATATATATATATATATATATATATATATATATATAAAAAAAAAAAAACAGTTCCGATTGATTGACTGTTAAAATTGCCATAAAGTTCAAGCCTACCTGTGTACAGACAGCATTTGAGGGCTTATTATCCTTCAAAACAGGCCCTGTGATCTGAAATCCTAAAATCCCATGACCATAAAATGTGTGTGCAGCGAACACAAGCTACTGCGTCTTTCCTTCTCTAGTGAGAGACAACAAAAAGGTCTTTGGTATCTGGAGAGGCTGGAGGAGTTGTCTGTAGCTCACTCACTGCCTCTCTGACAGAGCCTGTCCGGTCTCATCTCCCCACCTCCACACTTTTCACACCCAACCATTCGGAAAATGTCGTGACCATGGACTCTGGACAAATACGAGACAAGCCACGGTAAACAAGACCCTAGTGGTCCCTCCTGTGAGCAAGGCTGTGAGATCTGGGGCACTTCATTGAATCCCTGGGAGAACCGCTTTTGCAGTCACGTCCTTCTCTTTCCCCTCAGGCCAATTCAAGTCCCTGGTTTATTCCAGAGTTTATGTGTTTTATCTTCTTTTTTTGATCTGACTAATAAAAAAATGTAAATAATCCATCCGGGCGAAATTCGGCTACTTATAAATAATGAAATTCACCTGAGGGTCACTGGGTTAAAATGTGGCACTGCACATGTACACACTATCTGACAGTGAAGTGTGTGCTGTCAAACTCTAGCCTCTGAGGTTATCACCGTCACATGATAGACAGCATATAACCTGCATGTAACATGTCAGTAAAGATAAAACCTTTGACCTATGTTATCCTACTCATTTGTAGAGCAATCAACTATAATTATGGCTCACTGGCCTGGATAATAGTTTCCAACAGCCTCGAAATTTACTTTATTGCACACTTTATATCCTCTCTGGACAGTAATTATTTTTCCGAAACAGTCAGCTGATGTTGGACATGGCCTTGAACAAAAGATAGAAGCTAAATTTATATTACATTACAAAAAATAACCATGGATATTAATGAATTAAAAAAAATATTCATCAACAAACCTCTGTAGAATAAAGGAGTGCTGTTATGAGAAAATGATTAACGACAGATTGGGGATGATGGCAACTGATGCAGAAGTGTCACTGATACCACCAGACAGTCTGTTAATTAATGCTAGGCTCAAAAGTACTGTAACAAAGGCTTGGCACACATAATTAATGCCAAGGTGTAAAAGAAAAGCGTAATTAACATTTATTTTAAACTTGACCTGTTGCTTTTAATTCTTGGCCAATTTATTTACTCTCTATATATTTATATACATTATACACAATCACAGAATGCGTATTTTCCTGCTAAATTAGTATATCTAATTGAAATAAAAACCAGGCATGACATTTTTTAACATTTTAAGCATCAATATAATTAGAGATGTTCCGATACCATTTTTCCCCTCCCGATACCGATTCCGATACTTGGGCTCAGGGTATCGGCCGATACCGAATACTGATCCGATACCTGGATGTGTATCTGTACAGTGTATATATATATATATAAAGCATTTCTTTTTCTAGCCCTGTGTAACGGGTTCTTTATTTAGAGACGGGTAATTTATTTAGAAAAATGGGTTAAAGGCTCTGTGCGGCCTTTTCCACTTCGGCGGGCTTCGGCGGGCTCTACGCGGAAGTGAAGGTGCCGCGGAGATCAAAGGCGCCCCCCCTTTTTAAAGTCTCTGGGGCGCATCACATCGCCCCGCTCTTGTGCCACCGTCTCTCATAAAATCCACCACGTCGCAAAGTCCAGCTTCCCAACAGTCAGACCCCGAGCTACACTCCCCGCTGTGTTTTATAGCGCCAGGATCATTAGCGGCGATAGCTCATGGGCTGTTGCCTGATTCTGCGGCCCTGCTCCTTCACATACCTAAAGGGGGCGGAGGCCGCCGAAACTAGTGAGCGAGGTGCGATATCAATTTGGGCGCACGCCCATCACAGGCGCACGCCGTCACACTCTGTAAGTAAGCTAAGCTAGCAAAGCTAGCGGGCATAACTAGGTTATGTTTAGGAAAATGGTATCGGATCGGTACGTGGACTCAAATACTCGCCGATTCCGATGCCAGATTTTTTTGTGGTATCGGTAGCATTTCCGATACCAGTATCGGAATCGGAACAACCCTAAATATTATCTCTGTCCATGTTCTCATTCTCAGTAATATAGTTAAAACGTATTTAAAATCAAAACAAACGACTGAATGAATGAATGAACTCATTTCTTTCTTGTCGTTCATTGTTCCAAAATAAGATCCCCAACTTGAAAATTTGTGTATGAACAATATAAAAAACTAATTACTCATATGATGCTTGATAATATTTATATACTGTACAGTATAGTCTCTTACTCAGTCTATATGTTACTGCATTTCAACATGGCGTGACGAACTTAACTACAACAGAGTGACGTTCGACCTCTTATCTCACTCTGGATTCTGTCCTTTCAAGGGGACTGTTTGTCCCAGTTTGGTGTTTTTGTGCAGCAGAAATCTGAATTCCCGCTCTGTCTGTCTGTCCTACATGACTACAGCGTGCGCGTTGTAGAATGTTCTCTCGTATTCTTCTCCAGCTGGCTCGATGCCTCCGGCTAGCTGGAGGCGTGGCTTGTTAAAAACTCGAGTACTTGGCCTCTTGACCAACGGTTCCAGCCAACCACAGAGACAGGCTGGTTTACAGCAGCGTTTCGAAGGCTACAGCCAAAAGATCAGCGTCCCCTTATTTCTGGCTGGCCTATTTAAAGCGAAGACTGTTTAGCAGGATTGAATGTTTTATGGCTAGACATCTCAAATGACTTAGAGTGGGAAATGAAGTAAAAGAATGTGTGGTCTGAAAGGACCGAAGACTTGAAATTTTTGGACATACTGAAGAAGCAATAAATACAGATATATTTAACGCCTCATGTTTCTTTTTTTCTCAGTATATTGGACTACAATACGATTAAAATAGAATTTGCTTTCAAAAAGCATTATGCATGGGTATTTTCTTAGAAATTAAAATAGAACTGGAACTTTGCATGAGCTATAGCTGTTATAAAGCTATATGACGATACATAATCTTGGTCGGATACTGACCATCTCTAGACTGCTGGAGTTACAGAGGTGCCATCAGTGGCTAAAGACTGGAATGTGCTATATGTGGCCTGCTAACCTTACAGACACAAGGTGGGTTGGGGGAAGGAGCCAGGATTTAGTGGCTAGCCATGATGTTGTCAGGTGTCCTCACACCATCTTCACAGTTACATCCAAATGAAAACCAGGAACAAGGCCATGAGTGGTGGCTCAGGCAGCTAAGGCTACAGGTTCTTGAAACCCTGCTGTTGGTGGTGCCAAACCCCGTACTTGCAGGGCCGATCCCAAGACCTGCTGTGGTCTGCTGTGATGACCCCTTGACGGCAGCAGCCGAAGGAAAGTAACTATGGGGCAGTGGTGGCTGAGGTGGGTTACGAATCTGGGTTACTGATTAGAAGGTCAAGCCCCAGCTCCAGCAAGCTGTCACTTTTGGGCCCTGAGCAAGACCTTTAACCCTGCATGCTCCAGGGGTGTTGTATCATGGCCGACCCTGCACTCTGACCCCAGCTTCCTACCATGCTGGGATATGCAAAGAAAAGTTGAGTTTCATTGTGCTGTAATGTATACATGACAATGTATGGCCATGACAGTGCTTCTGGCTGTAACATAATGATTCATATTATTTATGGATTTATTATGATTTACATCATATTTCTGTAGTTATAATCACTTACTCACTCATCGTCTATACCGCTTTATCCCAGGAGACTTGGGGTGCCTCATGCGGTACACCCTGGACATGGTGCCAGTACATACACACATACACACACTCATTTACACACTATGGGAAATCTGGAAATGCCAATTAGCCTAGTCTGCAGGTCTTTGGACTGTGGGAGGAAACCGGAGTACCTGAAGAAAAACCACCAAATACAAGGAGAACATACAAACTCCATGCACACAGAAACGGCAATCGAACCCGGATCCTGGAGGTCCAAGAGACAGTGCTAACCACTACACCACCGTGTCGCCTGTGTAGTTACAGTATAATATAATTATAATTCCGCATTTCTGTAGTAACTTCTCATACAAGGGACTTGTAGAGCAGACATGCTATTTAAAATAAAATCTAATAATAAACACATTTAAACCCATATATGTAGAATTAATGATGTTGTATTTTTATTTATTTTAATAATTTTTGGGGTTTTTTCCAATTCCTCCCCATCACTAGGGGGGCTCCCACATTAAGGCTCCCACTATCACTCAGTCGGGAGGGCGAAGACTATCATTCGTTTCCTCCGAACTGCGTGACGTCAGCCGACCGCATCTTTCCGAACTGTTTGCTCACGCACCATTAGGGACGGAGTAACACACTCGGAGGAAAGCGCTAGCCGCTCCTTCCGGGTGTGCGAGCTCACAGACGCCCCTGATTGGCTGTAATGTGGTAGCGCAAGTACGTCTCATCCCTCCCCCCTGAGAGAGCTCGGCCAATCAGCTCTGTCTATGCCTCCGGCTGTGAGAGGAAAACAGCATCGCCCGGGGTTCGAACCAGCGCACTCCGGATGATAGGGCGAGCGCTTTACCACTGCGCCACTCAGAGAGTTAGTGATGTTGTATTATTTTAATACAGTAGAACACAAATTAACCCTTAGCTGAAATATGAACAAAAAATGTTTTAGCCTAAGCAAAAGCATTCTTCAAAGTAACTTTAAGGTAAAAGTATTTTTTGCTGTGCTGTGAGTTTTGTTTATTTCTATGCCATCCTTCTAATGGTGTCTTTAGACAAGCATCATAGCAGAAGTGACATTTTATTTGAATAAAAAAAACGATGACATTGCTAGAACGTTTTGGCCGTGATGGTGCTAAACCACTGAAGACTCTATTGTGTAAACCTGGCTTTAATCAAGCAATCCAACCCGTCCCAATATGGAATATATTGTGTTACTTTTTCTAAAATCGGGTCTTACTGTAAACACTCAGCCAGTTTAAATTCTTGAAAGCCTGGCACAGTTACAGAATCCTAAAACGTCCCTGACACTCTGTGCATTGTCATCGAACTTCTCCCTCGAATCAAAACAGATCCTCCCATTTAACAAAGCCGTACAAGGACAGGCACTCCCATGTGCAAGGATAATGTGAAATCATGAACGTTATATCAGAACTTTGTTTACTCAAATAATGAGAAAAGCAAGCAAATCTGTATTTCATTGCATTTACACGTTTAATCTGTGCATGATGAGACTCAAGGCTGAAAACAACTTGTGGATGAATTTACTTGAGGAATGTAAGGAAAAACACTGCTAACTCTATTAGAGCTGATTGAATCAGGCTCTCTGTCTCTCACACACTGACAGCGTATAGGACAGCTTATTTAACCTGCTCACGCAACCAGAGCAATCATGGAAAGACGTTTCTGGCCAAAGTTCTGGCCAGTAAGTGCATGGAAATGAATTAGTATGGTTTGAATGCTGGCGAAGTAAACAGCCAACAGCCAATGAAATTAGTCACCCATTTTAGGACACAGAAAATGTTGAAACCTATTTGATGACTAAATAAGGACACTCTAACTCCCAAAATAGTAACATGCCACAGTTAAGACAGGCGATGCGTAATTTTTCTTTCCATTTATTTATTTATTTATTTATTCATTATGGAAAACCTACCTTCCATTGAGTCTTCATAGCGCTGATTAAAGTTTTCATAGGAGTCCCAGCGGATGAGAGGATCCTGGGTATTGTAGTCAACAGAAACACTGGGTCCGTTCTCCAGGTGGCCCATTCCTTAAGAAAATAAAGCAGCTTTTTAGCTCAAGGAATAAAATATAGCACAGATTCCACATCGCCTATCGGTTGTATTCCAGTATAATTATAGTTTTATTTGAGTCCTTACCTTGGATTTTCTCTGGCCCAAACGAAAAGACGAACTCTACTTTTCCATATTCAGGAAATCTATCATCTGAAAGAGGAAATCAGTAGAACTTTACAACACTGCGGTGACCTAGAACTGTTTAACCTTGTTTTTGGAACTGCCATTAAAGTTACAGTTTGCAAGAATGAACTGTAATAAAAATACAGACAAGCCTTTTTTATCCACTACCTCACTACAGTATGTCCATGAAAACTATGTACTGTATGCTTTGTGGTTTGCATTTAAAAGAAAAGACAGTAGAGTAATGCAGCTCTGGAACTAACTTCAGCACCAAATGGTTATACAGCAGTCCTGCCTGGTCCTGAATTTGAATAAAACTAAAATAATAAGAAAACTCCTTTAAAAACCGCAGGTGTAAGTTGTTACTGTAATGAGTATACTAGTATAGTCTGTGGAGCTGGAATTACTGCAACGTCTCGTAGTGAATTAATCAACACCTTTTGATCGAGCATCAAGAATTAAACTCAATTCAAGTCGTATAAATGGAGTTGTAATTAATTTCACAAGGGGGACTTATAATGAAATTTCCTGTGAATGAAGGCGTAAAAATGAGATGAAATTTACAGAAAACGTCAAGAACAGCACGGTAATGCAACTCTTAGGCACAGTAACACATTTGAATGGTGCAAACATTTTAAAGAAAGGTCATGGCCGAGGTGGCTCAGTGAAAAGCATGTGATTTGAGACTGAGCTATAATTGGATTTTTTCAAAATCATCCTTGGGGCGCAGCAGCACTGTGCGGCCCACGCCCTCCCACTTTTGTTCTTAGCGAATCAATATTGTTTTAAAATTTTTGGGACGAGTTGGACGGCACGGTGGTGTAGTGGTTAGCACTGTCGTCTTGCACCTCCAGGGTCTGGGTTCGATTCGCCGGCCAGGCTCGATTCCCGTCTCTGTGTGCATGGAGTTTGCATGTTCTCCCCGTGCTTGGTGGGTTTCCTCCGGGTACTCCGGTTTCCTCCCACAGTCCAAAGATATGCAGGTTAGGCTAATTGGCGTTCCTAAAATTGCCCGTAGTGTGTGATTGGGTGTGTGAGTGTGTGTATGTGTGTGTGCCCTGCGATGGATTGGCAGCCTGTCCAGGGTGTACCCCGCCTAGTGCCCGAAGTCTCCTGGGATAGGCTCCAGGTCCCCCGCGATCCTGAACACAGGATTAAGCGGTATAGAAGATGAATGAATGAATGAATGAATGAATGAGTTGGACGAGTCTTATTAACGCTCAGCAGATTGTTACTTAATGTATTGAATCGGAAGATTGACGTGGAAGCCAGCTAAACATGAAATGAAAATTCTGTAATTTCTTTGCTAAAATACCCCTTCGCAAGGCGATCGGACGAAGAAAGAAAAAGAGTTAAGGAGCTTGGACCAGATCGACCTGATCTTCTAAATAAGCAGCAGTGATCGAGGTCGAGCGTACACTCGGTGCTTTTCCAGCACTTCTTATGGCAAGCGGAGATGGCTGACTAGATGCGATATGAGTCATGCCTTTATTTTATACTAGTAGTAATTACAGTATGATAAATGGCTATTTACAGGCGATTATTAAAAGTTTCATTTTAATTTTGTTTGCGCACCCCAAAAAAAATTTTTTTGCACCAGCTACCACTGTATTTAACACAATAAAAGGTCCTGGTTTGACTTAAATACAGTATTTACAGGAAGTGTACAGACTGCACTTTTAGTAAGTATTTAAAACATAAAAGAAATAATTTTACCTTTAAATGTTTCGTCCAGCTCATCCTTGCCAAAGACAAGGCCTAGGTCATGAACAGCACAGGTATGAAACTGCACTCTGAAAATCACGTCTCTGGACGGGCTGCGGAAGCGCTTGTGATAACACTTGAGCTACATGGGGAAACAGATAAGAGTAATGTAAACCATTACATCATGCACACATCCTTTGGGGAACACTGACAAATTACAGGCTTGGAAATGTACAGTTGCCATCATTGTATAGTGGTTCTTGTCTCTCTCATACAGGACATCATACACATATCTATAAATATGCAGTCCTTCTCAACTTATTATGCCGTATTATACAGTCCATTTCCTTTCACTTAGGACACTTGAAAAGCTGAAAGCAGTGCAGGAAATGCAGTTTGTGGCCTGGCATGCGCTGCTCTACACATTTCATAGGGCCCCAACATTCGCAGCAGGTATTATTAAGCATATCCAGCTCTATGATTTACAGAAACAATATGCACAAGTGAAGCTGTGGCCAGAACGGCAGCTGTCTCCACCATTATGGTGCATCAAACTCCCGGACATACAGTATGCCAGTGCTTACAAGCAAGCACTAATAACATTCTTAGATCAGATAACGGTTCTGGATGACCAAAGCTCCGTCAGTATTCCCATGCATAAAGAATTCCTGATACCCATGTCCATATCTGATTTAGTATACAAAAAAAATGCCTGTCCAAACCTCAAACGAGGAAATTGAAATGTCCTCATAGACCACTGAAGTAACTGTATCCTGTTGCCTAGGATATCTGCAATTAAACTGTTTTGCTTGGGGCTGACAGACGTGAAACATACAAGCCCCCCCCCCACCCCCCTCACCCCCACATTTCCCCCCATCCCAGACTTTATACACAGCACAAAGTGGAGGGAGGAAGCAAAGGAAGTCAAACATCATGTGGCTTTGAGTCACTACATTCATGCATTCCAAGCTATCACACAGGTTGTGTTTTCTCTAGTGATTTCACTGCATAGAATTCAAAGAGATATGTGTAGTGGCTTCAGGAAAACCTTGAAACGGACATTTTTGACTATACTGTATACGGACTTCAAAACAACAGGGTTTTTTTCTAAAACGTGGCTTTTTGTCACACTATGGCAATTGACCTGACACCATTTGGCAGACGCTCTTATCCAGAGCCACTTACATTTTTATCACTTTATACATCGGAGCAGTTGAGGGTTAAGGGCCTTGCTCAAGGGCCCAACAGGGACAACTTGGCAGTTGTGGGATTTGAACCTGGGATGTTCTGAACCATAGTCCAATGCCTTAACCACTGAGCTACTCGTAGCTGCGTTAGTGTTGGCTTCAAGACCACCTTAGTCTAAACCAAGTCAAGCTCTTTTTTTCCTAAAGAAGAAACACCTGGAGTATTTCAAAATATTGTCAATTAAAATGTACTGGGGTTATATACTGTACAGTCACTCCCACTTTTGTACTGTAATGGGACCAGTGCAACAGGAATAAGCATGTGTTCATGGAAATGATGTTGTTGTCTCATGTGGTTTTGACAACATTTTTTGAGGTATAATAAACTTAACAAGACTTATTCCACCCACATTGATGCCAAGACCAAGAGCAAGTGACTAAGTGTGGTGTCACAAGACTGATGTTGAGTACCACAACAGGACAAGGCAGCTCTGAAAAATACAAATGAAAACACCTTACTGTGTTCCACCAAGTGGATCAGAGAGTGTTTTCCCCCACCTGGCTAAATTTGTGGGGAAGGAAAACAAGGTGAGATTGTAGTAATGGAACGACTTTAAGGGGAGAAAAGAAATCAATTAAAAGTCCATAGCTTTTAAACCTCAGAGCATTTTTTAGCCATTATTTGTTTAGCTGTTTTTGCAAATGAATGTATACTATAAGGCTCAGGGCTGTGCAGTATAGAGTGTAATTTCCTTTTTATCAGCACAAAATAGGCAATATGATGAACTGAATTTTAGTTCATTATAAGCAAATAAATATATAACAAAAAATATGAAAAAGAAAATGCATGTCACAGGCAAAGAAATAGCACAGTTATACAAGATCATGTGTTTTAATTGTTGTTTTGGATTATTTCTATAATAATAATAATAATAATAATAATAATAATAATAATATGCTCATTTTAAGAATTGTGTGACGTCATTCCCATATTCCAGTGGTGGTAAAATGTACCCTTTATAAAATTTATATTTATGCATTTATTTATTTTTTAGAACTTTTCTTCTACCTGACACCCAATACACAGTTTGATGTCTGAGGCCTCCTGATGAAAACTCACATGCAAGGATTTGGAGGAAAAAGCTATAATTTAAATAGTAAAAGTTATAGTGCTTAAAAAGTGTTTCCAGTAAGTTACTTTATTTTTATGTACATTGATTTACAACATACTTGAATGCTTATTCCAGTTTATTAATTTCCTGGCATCATTCAACTTAGAGTTCTTTTTAAGTCACTTTCTTTTTTCATTTCCCCCCTTTCTTTTGGCTGAGGACAGTTAATGAGCTCATCTTTAAGATGCTGCTCTTAAAGCAGAACCTTAGTGTTAATTAAATGAATTACAAACCCCCCATCCACTGGATACAGTGCCGGTCCCAAGCCCGGATAAAACGGGAGGGTTGCGTCAGGAAGGGCATCCGGCGTAAAACCTGTGCCATGTTGTAGTGCGGACTGGATATTCCGCTGAGGCGACCCCTTGCCCGGAGCAGCCGAAAGACCAACAACAACTTAGACAACAAATTATATAGCGTCTCAAAAAGGTTGAGATTAAACTAAATCTGCGCAAAAATGTTGCAGACCGAGACACTTTGCCATAACTGTTCCTTATACTGTCATCTCGTTATAGATTTTCCTCGTTAATTTCATCTCTGGCTTTTCACCTTTCATGTACTGTATCAGATATGACTTATTCTGAAAATATGAGCAATACAAGGGCATTAAAACTGAATAGAGCAAAGTTAACTATAATTAAAACCAAATGAAGTAATACAAATCGTAAAACAAAAACGATTTAGTAAGCAACGTTTGCTTGCAGTATAAACTCCATGCACAAAGACTTACCAAAATGTCTCCCTTCAACAGCAAACCAGGTTCAATGGTTATGCAGATGCTCGTTTGACTGTCCCCTTGCACATTACTGTGAATTAGAAACAGATAGACAAACAGAAAATGTTAGAAATAAATACTCAGCTAAGATAAGTGCAATCTAAGATCTGTTTGTAATCTTCTCTGAGTCCTCTATGACATGATAGCAGAGGATTCTGGGACGCTGGAAGCTGTGTCCATGTGTTTTGGTTGATATTAGGGTGAAAATATGTGTGATTGCAGATATACAGTATATGTAATATGGTGGCGGCGCGGTGGTGTAGTGGTTAGCACTGTCGCCTTGCACCTCCAGGGTCTGGGTTCGATTCCCCGGCCAGGCTCGATTTCCGTCTCTGTGTGCATGGAGTTTGCATGCTCTCCCCGTGCTTGGTGGGTTTCCTCCGGGTACTCCGGTTTCCTCCCACAGTCCAAAGATATGCAGGTTAGGCTAATTGGCGTTCCTAAATTGCCCGTAGTGTGTGATTGGGTGTGTGAGTGTGTGTATGTGTGTGTGCCCTGCGATGGATTGGCACCCTGTCCAGGGTGTACCCCGCCTAGTGCCCGAAGTCACTTGGGATAGGCTCCAGGTCCCCCGCGACCCTGAACACAGGATTAAGCGGTATAGAAAATGAATGAATGAATGAATGAATGAATGTAATATGGTATCCCTCTCTTCTTGTATGTCTGGGTTTGTGTGTCCGTGCTTATCATACAGTAGATATGTACAGTATACAGATAAAAGACTATATTCAAAAGAGTGCGACACAAAAAAAAAGGTCAGTATGTGTCTGGTGTTGAAATTGACTGTGTGGTTCATGCCTTCAGGTTCGCCAGGATTTTTTCACCCCCTTAAAAATCAAGCTGGAAAAAAAAAAAAAAAAAACCCGATTGAAAATGTGCTATAATCATTTCCCAAAAATGTGAGCTGCACTTTACCAGTGAAACACATTAAATATGTTTATATTGAAAGATTCGTGGTTTTGGCACTAATTTGTCCAGGAATTCGACTTATGTTGTTCCAAGGAAACGTCAAATAAATGCAGTATGTAACATTTTATATAACGCTGTTACAAAGTGGTTCACAGAACCAAAAAAATTCAGGAATTTTATAAGGGATAATAGTCAGGCTAGTGTATACTGTATGTCATTTAACCGGGTAAAACTGAGAAAAGTTTGGTTCCTGATACGCCGATCTCTAAGGTGACAGGCATGATGGATTTGATGGTTAAAAGTTGAGGTCTTGCAAATGGACCTATTTGAGCAGTGTGTACTGTTGAACATGTGACTCTCCTGGTCGGATTAAAAGACTAAATTGCTGCTTCCCTTAAAAAACATCCCTCGATGAAGTGAGCATTTTAGCCTCCTCATTAAAGCAGGTAGGTGAACTGCATTATGGGTAACAAAGTCTACAACCATATAAGGAGCAGCTCCAGCTGGATTCAGGATTCAGGTTTCTTCCTAATGCCATCTCAGGGAGTTTTTCCTTGCCACCGTCGCCGCCACCCTTGGCTTGCTCATCAGAGACATTTCATTCATTCGTCTCATTATTATTATCTGCACATTTTTACTTTTTTATTTTCACATCCACACTTCCAATTATTTTCTTTTCTATAATTATTATTATTTTTTTATTTATTTATTTATTTATTTATTTATTTTTATTATTATTATTATTATTTTTATTTATTTATTTATTTATTTTTATTATTATTATAATTTTTTTTTATGTTAAATTTATTAAATTTTTGTGAAGCTGCTTTGAGACAATGACCATTGTTAAAAGCGCTATATAAATAAAATTGAATTGAATTGAATAAGTGAATGGCATTATGGGAAACGCTACAAGCAGGTAGGCGAACTGCATTATGGGTAAGACTATAAGCAGGTAAACAGCATTTTGAGTAACGCTGGAGTTAAAAAAGTGTCATGGCGTTTCATTTTTAAAATAGTCAACACCACTGGAGATTATGTCCTTCCGCGTGGATTATACTTAGTTTATACTTAGAATTTTTCCCTAATCATTTATGGCCTGAATGAAGACGTGCAATTACTGTATGCAAGGCTAAATATGACCATCCGTGAAAGATTAACTTGGTAACAGACAAAACACCTCAACATCCACATACACACAGGATGTTCACATGTGATTTATGCAGGGCTCACAATTTTGCAAATGGAACACCACTTCAAAACCTGTTCCTGAAACCAAGCCACTCTCAGAACACTAAATCACAGCATTTCGTTATTTCCATTTAATCGCATAAAGCTGTAATGAGTCTTGTGGTTACTAAAACCTCACATGCCCTAAAGCCAACATGCCACTCTCTCATCTGATTCCAAACTCCAGCATAATCCCTCTGATCCGGTCGTCCCCGTCTTTGGCTGAGTCTAAGGGCTTATGCACTGAGCTGTGTAATTTACATAAAGTTTTATCGCCTTTTTGTATAGACATACTACTTTGGCAGTCTCAAAGTGTTATATATCGAGGAGATAGACATACTGTATTCCTCCATCTGTGCCTGCACTGTATGTATACCTTCCTAGCTTTTTTATTTTTTTAAAAAGGAAAAAAAACTTGTGACTTGTATGTGTGTGTGTGTGTAGGCTCGCAAAGATGTCAGGACAAGGTGGAAAGTGAAAGGAATTACAAACAAAGCCTGGTTCTTACTAGATTCCTGATGTGTAGACTGGTTGCATGGCCTGGTAGATCTTGAGGAAAGGGCGGCATCCTGAAAGTCACAAGAAACAGAAAGAAATAATGAGAAAAAAATGAGTAGGAAAGGAGGAGAGAGAGAAAAAAAACAAGGCCTGGTCTACTGACTTATGCTTGGCAAAGGATTGATATTATAAAAGAAGACAACTACTGTATCTCAAACCTGTGTGGTCCTTCCAATTATTCACAAAAAAAAAAAAACAGAGAAGACTCACCTCCTTTAGACTCAAAGTTGGGAATGCCATGCATGATGACATGATGAAGGAACAGAGGCTTGTTGTTGATCTTAATGTGGCCAGAGAGCAGCCCACTGAAATACTGCACATACCTGAAACACACACGGCAACAACACCGAAAGCAGACATTAAAATACAGGAATATGAATAGAACATAAAAGTAGTATACAGTAGTATTGAGATCAGGGAAGTCAAAAGGTGTTGGAGCAGGAGCTTCTGGATTACAGCAGCTGTTTGTTTACGAATGAATAATATCAATAGGAGGACTAAGATGATTTTTCCCCCTTTAATTCATTCCTTCCACTTTTTTATTACTATGCTTCAGAACTCTCTATTATAGTACCTGATACATTTTAGTTTTCTCCTGTAAGATCCCCAGAAATTCCAAAGTCATGGGTCTGCCCCAGGGTCTCCATCCAGTATGTCATGCCCGATATAGCTTTAACAGGAGCCGAGCAAAACACATCCTTGTAAAGTGCCCAAACCACCTGAACTGGTTCCTGTTGTTTTGTAGGAGAGACAGCTCTAATCTCTGGCTATCCCAAATTCCCATGATCCTTAGCTTATCACAGAAAGGAAACCCACTGTAACAACTCTGCAGGGGAACCCCTTTCCCATCTGTACTTGCAACTGTTTGTGAACATAAACTTACAGAGAACAGAGAACTTTGAGTGCAAACTGAGCTTCTGATTCACCAGCACAGACTGGTATAGCAGTAGTGATGCTGTCTCATAATGAAAATCAACGTATGTGAATAATGAAATGTTTAAAGTGGACCTGTTATACAAAATCCACTTTTTAATCAGATACTGTAGTTCTCATCTGTGTACAATATGGAAAAAGTGAAAATGGAAAAAAAAAAAAAAAGCATGTTGTCCTTTTTCCATTTTTGTTCATTTATTCATTCATTCATTTTCTATACCGCTTAATCCTGTGTTCAGGGTCGCGGGGGACCTGGAGCCTATCCCAGGAGACTTCGGGCACTAGGCGGGGTACACCCTGGACAGTGTGCCAACCCATCGCAGGGCACACACACATACACACTCACACACCCAATCACACACTACGGGCAATTTAGGAACGCCAATTAGCCTAACCTGCATATCTTTGGACTGTGGGAGGAAACCGGAGTACCCGGAGGAAACCCACCAAGCACGGGGAGAACATGCAAACTCCATGCACACAGAGACGGGAATCGAGCCTGGCCGGGGAATCGAACCCAGACCATGGAGGTGCAAGGCGACAGTGCTAACCACTACACCACCGTGCCGCCTCCCATTTTTGTATTAATCAATTAGATTTTTTCCCCCTGTTGTGACCTCACACAAAAAGATACCCTTCCCCGGCTTGTCACTTCTGTCTCTGGTGGAAAAGTGAAAGCTCTTTATCTTTGGGGAAGCTCTGAGACATGTGTTGAAGAAATGGTACAATATGAGACCTTTAAAAAAATGCTTGTCTCACTTTGTGGTAACAATCCATAAAATACACTGTACTGTATATCTAAAGAAGAAATGAAAAAAGGTATGGATATGGAAATGGATGAAGCAAAACCTTTTAACCAATCAGGAGCCAGTTTCCTACAACCATTATACATAAGTGAAGATCATTAACTGTTAAGGATCGCAATGGTCATTTTTACCTTTTTTAGTATTGTACTATGAGGTTTATGAAAAACCCACAAGCAAAATGTGTCTCTCTTGCCTGGCAATCATGTTGCCTGTAATTTCCTTCCCTTGTGCTTGTATTTACAATGTCTAAACTGGGCAGCTGATTAGCAGGGCAAGGGCATGATTTCGGTGAGAACCAAGAGAAATGGCCTGAATTAAAGGAAAAGGGCTGGGATTTGTTTGGGTTTTACGTTTCAGTTCATCTTACTTTAGCTGGTGTCTGCCAAAACCATTAACAATGAGTGTCAGAATGCAAGTGTGTAAACTCATTATAGTACGCCTCACTCACTCATTTACATTTAGGCATTTGGCAGACGCTCTTATCCAGAGCGACTTACATTTTTATCTCATTATACATCTGAGCAGTTGAGGGTTAAGAGCCTTGCTCAAGGACCCAACAGTGGCAACTTGGTGGTTGTGGGGTTTGAACCTGGGACCTTCTGAACCATAGTCCAATGCCTTAACCACTGAGCTACCCCTGGCCCTGGTCATCTCATCATCTATCCCACTTTATCCTGTGTACAGGGATGCAGGGGCCTGGAGCCTATCCCAGTAGACTTAGGGCATGAGGCAGGGTACACCCTGGGAAATGTGCCAATCCATTGCAGGGCACACACACACACACACACACACACACACTCATACACTAATTCACACGCTATGGGCACTTTGGGAATGTCAATCAGACTAATCTGCATGTCTTTGGATTGTGGGAGGAAACCGGAGAAGCCCCACCAAGCATGTATGTTCTCCCAAGCATGGGGAGAACATACACATTTTATGCACACAGAGAGGTGGGAATCGAACCCATACCCTGGAGGTGCAAGGCAACAGTGCTAACCATTAAGCCTGAAAAAAAAACGCTGAAAAAAAATTTATTTAAATGTCGGTTTCATTCATTAGAATGAATTTTTTTTTCATTTCTCTGCCCTAATATGAGTCCATCAGAGGTTTCATATGAGGCCACTGGAGTGGAGGAACGCCCTGCGATAGAAAATAACAACAAGAAAATCCTACAAGAGGCTCTAGGAGTTTTTCATAAACAGGAAGAATCTTTTTTTCTCTACTTCAACACTGAGGCCTCTTCCTCAGGGAGAAACAGTGACCACAGTTCGAGGAACTTTTTTCCCACGCGAAGCAAGGACATCAGCAGATCTCCTTCTAATCATGGAGTGGCTTTTCCATCAACGTGAATCCATTACTACTCCTGTTAAAAGGCCTAAAAGGAGTTAATGGAGTCTGAACTGTGAATAAATGTAAGATCTGATTTACTATGCCAAGTCCATTGCCAAATATTCACTTATCGTAATGAATGTTTAGTTGCTTTATTAGCTTTTTTTTATCCTCTAGGGTAAAAACTGCTTTTTTTTTATTTTTTCGCATTTCCCAAAGGAAAAAATGTACAGTATGAGTCAGGGTGCGGGACCATCAGTTATACAGTGTCCTTGATCAGTTGCCGTTTAAAGGCTTTTTTTAGGGGTGCATTGGATAGAGAATATCAATTCTAGGCCTCATGATCTTTCAGGCTGTAAAACCACCGTGCGGGGTTGTGCATGTGTGTGTGTGTGTGTGTGTGTGACTATATTTGCTGTAAAACACATGACATTCTGAGTAACGGTACCTCATGCAGGGAAGTTCATGTGTGTGTGTGTGTGTGTGTGTATTTAAGACACTGGTGCTTGGCACGTTAGCATTACGCATACCTCCCATAATAACTGCAGACTGGTGGACAACCACTTGTGACTAATTACAGACCCAGTCAGGAAATAACAGCACTGAGATCCCAGATCTCAAGTTTGCTTGCATTAAAAATCATTGGGGATATTACATCACCTCTGGAAGAACGCTTCATTTCAATATGGTATGGGCAACATCCAGGGAATTGTATCAAATAAATGTAAGAAATGCATGAAAAGCAAAAGCCATGTGTGCTTCTAGGCTTCACTGGAGTGTGCTGATCTCGGCATTATGTCCGGATTCACCAACAGCTTGTCTTACTAAACTATTACTGCTCTGTAGTTAAGATTTAAACCTGTTCCACTGGATTATTTTGGAGAAAACAACTAAAAGAAAAAAATCAACCTTAAAATCTTGCATGTTAATTTTGGTATACTAGTTATTTTTAATAATAATAAAATAAAAAAACTGATTTTATTATTCATTCATTCATTCATTCATTCATTTTCTATACCGCTTAATCCTGTGTTCAGGGTCGCGGGGGACCTGGAGCCTATCCCAGGAGACTTCGGGCACTAGGCGGGGTACACCCTGGACAGGGTGCCAATCCATCGCAGGGCACACACACACACACACACACTCACACACCCAATCACACACTACGGGCAATTTAGGAACGCCAATTAGCCTAACCTGCATATCTTTGGACTGTGGGAGGAAACCGGAGTCAGATTTTATTATTATTTTTTTAATCCTGATTTTTTTTCTCAAACAAGCCGATTAGATTTTTCCCCTATTGTGACTTCATATAAAAAAAAAATACCCTCCACCATCTTGTTGTCCAGTTCTGCTGTTATCTGGAGGGGTGTGGCCCAGCAAATAACATGAAATAACATGAGAGAGATATGAAAAAAAAGACATTATTGGAGGGGTATTTCAGTTGGAGCGTTAACAGAGACACTTTGAGGAGCTCTGAGACCTGTGTGTTAACTCATCAGGTGTAAAGTTCATTAAATGCACTAAACAACAATGGAAAAACTTTTTTGTTGTTTGTTTGAAACAGTGTGAGAAGTTCTCGCAGTAAAAAACATCTAAAATATTTCAATGCAAATGTATACTGTATGGCGGCGCGGTGGTGTAGTGGTTAGCACTGTCACCTTGCACCTCCAGGGTCTGGGTTCGATTCCCGTCTCTGTGTGCATGGAGTTTGCATGTTCTCCCCGTGCTTGGTGGGTTTCCTCCGGGTACTCCGGTTTCCTCCCACAGTCCAAAGATATGCAGGTTAGGCTAATTGGCATTCCTAAATTGCCTGTAGTGTGTGAGTGTGTGTATGTGTTTGTCACCCTGTCCAGGGTGTACCCCGCCTAGTGCCCGAAGTCTCCTGGGATAGGCTCCAGGTCCCCCGCGACCCTGAACACAGGATTAAGCGGTATAGAAAATGAATGAATGTATAATGTATACTGTGCCTTAATGGTGGAGTTTTCCACCAGTTTTGTTCATGTCAAACAGCAACATTATCTTAGATCTCATATACTTGCTAAAAAAAGATTGTGGTTGGGATTAAACATCTTTATTGATTGCGATAGTTATGTTTAATAGGCACTCGTTAGTTCTATTAATAATAATTGGGATCAGGCACAAAAACCATTAATGCAAAGCCATAAAAAGCAAGTTATATCTACAATAAAAAATGACAGGTTTAAAAAGTAAGTATACAGTGAGCAGCAAAAGGGTTAAAACTGACCTTTTCTGGGAAGGTTGGCCCACAGGAAGTACTTTATCTTCATAAAACCTCTTCATAGCAAACCTGTCCAGCGCCTGGTCCGCACTGCAGGGCAAAATAAACATACACTTGGTTCTCGAGTCCATCAAATACATACGACTTTTAGTCTAAGTCTCCAAAATGTTATCTTGTAATTAAATAAATGCAGTGCATACTGTATGCATGTCTCCTGTGCACTTGGGTGGTCTAACAGTGATGCCACATTATTATGTCTGTTGATTAATGACTAGAACAATCGTGACATCCTGTGAGAGCTGAGGATTAAAAAGGAACTACTCTAAGGGTAAAAATCAATCATTCTCGGATAGTGTGTTCTATCTGGATAATTGTTTTCCAATGTGTGTATTATGATTAAAGATGATCATGTTTCGTCTATCAGGGTTCGAATGCATGACTTTAAATGAATAAGTGTGCTGGTTTTACCTTGCCGAAATGTTGCTATAATGCATATATGCAGCCACAACGACCCCGGTTCTCCCACGGTTCCCCTGTAGACATCAAGACAGAAAGATTGCAAGCTAAACCATGAAATGTACAGTAATTATCACAGACGATTGCATCATGTTAAAGTTCAGTGAACAGCTTGTGAGTGAGAATGTTCTGGTCACTAAACTGAAAAAAAAAAAAAAACTTTTGATCTTGCGCGTTTGAGGGTCTGTATTAGGAATTGATGTGAAATCTGTGTATAAAATGTGTATCCGGGCAGCCTGTCGGCCGCTGCTACTTTCTCAGCTACTGCATACTTCCACCAGTTAGTCATCATCTGCTCGAGTTTCCACAGCCGGACAGAGCAACACGGTTTGCCATGGCAACACTAACTTTATGGTTTCCTGTATAAACCCTGGGCTGGTACTATGACCAAATCTCTCTGTCTCTCTTGCTGATTCAGTTTAAACCAATGTACAGTATGAAGCAAAGCTGAAGTGAAGCATCACAGCTGGTCTGGTAGTCTGACTCTCTGTTTTACTGGCCTGGGAGTGATGCTGACGTTTCTCACACTGACAGGAAGGAGGCACATCACTGGCTTCATTAGATAAGCCTTGTTTTTTGTTTTTCTACTGCTCATCTCCCCATTGTTGCCAACAGTGATGTCAGCAGAGAGTGTCAACTAGAGGACCAGCAACGTAGATCATTGGATTGAACAACACACTGGAAAAATATTGTAGCAGATGCAATAAACATGTGTGGGAAAAAAAAATATTGGATGTAATTCAGGAAGTTTAGTTTTCGAAACATAAACCATCACAGATTCGGCTTCTATACGTATATTACTGTATTGTGAACTTTCTCTATTCTTCACATATCCTGAATTTTATTTATTTATTATTATTTCTTTTATTCTAAGGAGCTCGGGGTCAAAGCGCAGAGTCACAAACAGGGTTAAGGGCCTTGCTGTCTGTCTGTCTGTCTGTCTGTCTGTCTGTCTGTCTGTCTGTCTGTCTGTCTGTCTGTCTGTCTGTCTGTCTGTCTGTCTGTCTGTCTGAATGCCCCCGTGCTAGACTATATCTCTTTAGGAACACTGAAACTTTTCATTTAGCACAAAAAGGTCAACCGAGTCTTTTTAACCCTTGCTTGGTATTTCCCTTTCATCTTCATTATCAGAAGTCTTTCCAAACACAGTGAAAATGGTGTGTAGAGCTACCGGTGTATGGCTGCATCTCCCTTAAAGTGTTTTTCTACTCTACAGTACTATTACAAGACATGCACAGAACAGAGGGGGTCTCGAGAGAGCAGCAGGACAACGCCATCTACTGACCACACGCTGCTTTCTACGGGTGTAGAACGAGGGAGCGAGAAGTCTTACAGTATAATAGCTTTTAAAGCAGTCATTTTTCTAATTATATCATTTAATAATATTTCATGACATACTCATCACAAGAAAATGTACCTTATTGTGCAGAACCACAACGTTATGGCTGTCAGCGCTCATCCATGTGTCCATAGCTTTACATATGCTGCAGATCTTATCCAAAGCTGGAGCATGATGATCGGGCCAGCCAAAGTCCAGCACCTGAAACACACAGGAGGATGAAGGGGAGAATATAAGTGTGCCAAAGAGAGCAAATACTGTACATATAGAGTAGATTAAAAGGGTTTACTTTGGGATGCAGTTTGGAGATATCATATCGTTTTTCACTCAGGTTGAAGAGCTGAAAGAAAGAACATGGGTAGATTTAAAATAATACTAATGGAGCAGGTTGTGGGTTTTTTTGTGTGTGTGCATGTGGGTGTGTGAGCTGTCTGCAAGGTTTACAGTATTTTGCAATGAAATCTGACATGCCTTTGCATTCCCTCTAACTTCTGCCAAAACTATGTATGTATGATTTCCATTTTAGGGAAAGCAGACTTCAGACTTCACAGATTCATTTACTGTATAGACCAATAAAATCAAAACCAAAGCCTGCAATAAAGAAACTCAGGTTTTTTTTTTTAAGATAGCTTTGATATTACACTGTCTGGCTAAAAAAAAAAACATCTTTCATTTAGTCACCTGAAAATGGTTCATCATGTTCCCAGAACCGCTCTTTCACAATCTCATACTGGAATACGGCCCGTGCCATTATTGTGATAATCTGGTCATTTACTGCATTATATCGCTGCCTCCAGAGGCTTGTACAGTGGCCACTATGCATGATGGGTGCATTGCTTCATGCGCTTCACGTCTGGAATAGGGTCAATCTGGGCTCAGCAGACTACAAATCCAGACTATGAGTTCTCAACACATTATCTGTGTATAGAAATGTTCATATTTTCACTATTCAACATGGGTATGATTTTCACTGTTGCTTTTTTTTTTACCATGCAACTCCACCACGTGTTTCATGATCTCCATTCATGATTTTTTTTCTTCCCCCGACCACATTTCTTCGGCAAAGTTGTCGATTCAGCACTATCCTTACAGGTTTTGATAAATGGCTTGAAGGGTTCTTCGCCCAGTCTCAGTAATCTCCTTAAATCTCCTTAGTTGTTTTCTTTGCTTAATGCAACCCTTCTGAAATGGTGATATTTCTTTTTTAGCCAGGCAGCGTATAATGAAATTTAATATAAAAAAATGTATTTACTGTTTGAATTGTTTGATAAGCTGATTTCATAAGCTGATTTCATTCAATGATTAGCAAGGAGAAAAAAAGTGCACATAGACATAATAACAATCGCCAAATATGGAGAGTTGGCTATAAAGAAATGATTAATCATAGAAATAACTAAATTTATTTTAAATTCTTTCATTTTCTCAGCTCAAGAATTCTTTCTTTAAAAGCCACTGTAATGCACACTGGTACAGTGCTCCCTGGGTCTGAGCAAGTGGTTCTCACCAAGTAGTTGTCTCCGTGTTTGGAGCGGAGCATGCTGGCCACTTCTTTGAGGTTGGCACTGTAGCTCTGTTCCTCCACGCTGCTTGGAAAAGACACAGATATGATCCTCTCTGTGATGTACACCAGGTCTACCTCATAGTTCTCCTCCATCGCCTGGATCAGACTCACGCTCCGGCTGGATGGAGAACACGGAGGAAGAAAAAGAGGGAGCGGGGAGAAGGTCACACACGGCATGGAGAGAAAAACAGTGGATAAATTAGGGGGGAAAAAAAGCAAACATGCTATAAAACCTGAAATCTGATCATGACTGCTTATTAACAGCAGTGTCTTACATAACCCATGCTTGCATAACCATATACGGAGAAGTTCTGGTTATTCAGTTATTCAGTTGATGTGTCATGCTCTAAAACCTCAGCGCTTCTTTCGATGTTCTGAGTAGATGTTTCTCTTGCTGCAAATTTTTTTCACCACTACATGCATTAAAATCAAGTAGGGTCTCGTTATTTTCATCAGGCTGCCTAGGATGACATCACCAATTTATGCTGCTCAAAATCATCAGCATGGCACAGAACAAAGTCATATCTACTTTTCAGTTTGGTTTGAAGCAAAGGAGAAATAATCCCACAGTGGTGAAAGATTGATGGTGGAGATAAACAAACGTGATATGAAAATGTACCGCATTCCATGTGTGCGGCTGAGCAGACCAAGCAAAACAATTTGGTCACTTGCATGGAATGAGCTTGGGCTGAAGATATAACCACAATCAGCCCCCCAATCGTTAACCGCATTCTCTCTATGCAAACACATGGGAATATATTTTCGATCTGTGGCAGATGTACAAACCCGCAGCAGCTCTGATCTGTTTCGAAGGGGGCATGCTTGATAATCCAACCCAATCCATGGCGCTATACAGGATCAGTAGATCATTCAGAGGTTGGACTGCTGTCTTATAGAAACGTAGTGCATGGGAAAATCTGCTTCCCATCAGGAGCTTTTTCGATAGCTCTATTTAGCCTACCAGCACAAATTACCTGCGCATATCTCTCCAAGGTCAATTGCATTTCAGCACTGATTGAAACATTAAAAGTCTCTTTAAAACAGATGCAAGCACAAAACAAGTGCTTAGACTTTTCTGCAAGAAACTTCACCTTAATTCAGCAGCAATGTAAATGGATTCTATCCCTCATAAACCACCTCTGATCCCTCTGGGCATGACTTCAAAACCCCTCGAGGGTGTGCTATGGAATCTGGCACCAGGACATGGCGGTGGATCCTTTGGGTACTGTGGATGGCAGGGTGGGCTCTTAATGGATTTGACTGGTTTGTCCAGTGCATTTTATGGGTGCTTGATCAAAATACATGTAAGATCTGGGGAGTTTTGGAGGACAGATCTTTAGCCGGGTCATTTGCCCTCTGGACCCCATAAGCAGCGGGCTGTTGTGTGTTCTGGTGCCTTTCTATTGTGGCCAGCATTGATTGCATCAGTTTTTCAGGAATAAAAATTCCATATAGTGATTTAAAATCTTTAAAGAAATTATTTATTTATTTATACCTTTGTACATACTTTTGCTTATACTGTAGAGTTAGCAATGTTTTCCTACTGAACAAGTCTTCATTTGAATGATACCAGATAATGTGATTATAAATAAATCCCTTCTATAATGTTACGCTATATGGTCAGATGTGGAAGTGTTTACCAGGAAATATGTTTCATTTAACATGAAGTCCACTTTGTTATGGTTACCAACTGTTCGCTGACAGAATCTTAGGTAAAAAAGTGTTTGTGAGTGACCTACTGTACGTCATATGCAATATCCCTTGTGTTGTGTCCATGTGACATGTGACAATGTAAGTACAAACCGGATTCCAAAAAAGTTGGGACACTAAACAAATTGTGAATAAAAACTGAATGCAATGATGTGGAGATGGCAAATGTCAATATTTTATTCAGAATAGAACATAAATCACGGAACAAAAGTTTAAACTGAGAAAATGTATCATTTGAAGGGAAAAATATGGTGAATCAAAATGTCATGGTGTCAACAAATCCCAAAAAAGTTGGGACAAGGCCATTTTCACCACTGTGTGGCATCTCCCCTTCTTCTTACAACACTCAACAGACGTCTGGGGACCGAGGAGACCAGTTTCTCAAGTTTAGAAATAGGAATGCTCTCCCATTCTTGTCTACTACAGGCCTCTAACTGTTCAATCGTCTTGGGCCTTCTTTGTCGCACCTTCCTCTTTATGATGCGCCAAATGTTCTCTATAGGGGAAAGATCTGGACTGCAGACTGGCCATTTCAGTACCCGGATCCTTCTCCTACGCAGCCATGATGTTGTGATTGATGCAGAATGTGGTCTGGCATTATCTTGTTGAAAAATGCAGGGTCTTCCCTGAAAGAGATGACGTCTGGATGGGAGCATATGTTGTTCTAGAACCTGAATATATTGTTCTGCATTGATGGTGCCTTTCCAGACATGCAAGCTGCCCATGCCACACGCACTCATGCAACCCCATACCATCAGAGATGCAGGCTTCTGAACTGAGCGTTGATAACAACTTGGGTTGTCCTTGTCCTCTTTGGTCCGGATGACATGGCGTCCCACATTTCCAACAAGAACTTCGAATCGTGACTCGTCTGACCACAGAACAGTCTTCCATTTTGCCACACTCCATTTTAAATGATCCCTGGCCCAATGAAAACTTTGCACTGTAGAGTTTCAGCTGGCGACGGCGGATGGCACGGTGGATTGTGTTCACTGACGATGGTTTCTGGAAGTATTCCTGAGCCCATTGTGTGATTTCCTTTACAGTAGCATTCCTGTTTGTGGTGCAGTGTCGTTTAAGGGCCCGGAGATCACGGGCATCCAGTATGGTTTTACGCCCTTGACCCTTACGCACAGAGATTGTTCCAGATTCTCTGAATCTTCGGATGATATTATGCACAGTTGATGATGATAACTGCAAAGTCTTTGCAATTTTTCGCTGGGTAACACCTTTCTGATATTGCTCCACTATCTTTCTGCGCAACATTGTGGGAATTGGTGATCCTCTACCCATCTTTGCTTCTGAGAGACACTGCCACTCTGAGAAGCTCTTTTTATACCCAATCATGTTGCCAATTAACCTAATTACTGTTAATTGGTCTTCCAGCTCTTCGTTATGCTCAAATTTAATTTTTCCAGCCTCTTATTGCTACTTGTCCCAACTTTTTTGGGATTTGTTGACACCGTGAAATTTGGAATCAACATATTTTTCCTTTAAAATGATCCATTTTCTCGGATTAAACTTTTGATCTGTCATCTATGTTCTATTCTGAATAAAATATTGACATTTGCCATCTCCACATCATTGCATTCAGTTTTTATTCACAATTTGTTTAGAGTCCAAACTTTTTTGGAATCCGGTTTGTAATATGAAAAACAAATAAATAAATCATATCAGTGAAACATAATATTCCAACAAAACCACATATAATATTCTCATGTAAAGTTCTTGTAACTTTTCTACAATGGCAGCCGATGTGCAAGATGACATATTTTATGCTAATCAGTTCCCCATGATAGAGTTCGACCGTGTAGCTCTGCTTGTTACATCTGTAAAATGCATATGCAAATAATTGTACTGATTTGATAAATGAAACACCTCCTGACCTCATATTTATCTACAATGTCTTTTCTGAGAACTCATATTGACCTCTCCGCCACGCTTTTGACTATGGAGATCAATATTACTGTATGGAGTTAAATTTTTTAAATTGTATTTGCAGGAATGTTATAATTGTTTCCATGGAACAATGCAAGTCGATGATATGTGTACCTTATGAAAGAATGCTGCTGTAATTGTTAATATATGCACATACTGTACTTAACATCCATTTAACACACTTAGTACTGTTAGTACCAGGTGCAGTTTTAATACAATCAACTACTACTTTGTGACAATCTATATTGTTAAATGCTATACAAAGAAATCAAATTAAATAAATGGAAAGATTCTGAGTATGCATACAAAATGAAGCACACTTAAGTAGCGTTATGTCTACACTGGCCAACAGCTGCTGTTCAGTTTCCAAGTGCAGACTAACTCCCAGCATCCGCAAGTGCCAAAAAGTACAAGATATAACCATCATCTCCAAAGTCGACATACTGACATGCCTGTTAGACAATAACTCTACAATACAGAAAGAGTTTTTTTTTTTTTAAATCACTGTCATCCAATTTCTTTCTGTGCACCATAAAATTTTGTTGCCAGCAAACTGTAGATTCACATGGGCCGCAATATGTTTTTCTCATTGAGGCTAAGTGGCCGAAAAACAAGGGTTTGCCATACCGCATTGAGAACTAACGAAGAATGATGATCCTCAGAGGAGGAAAAATAAAGATCACAGTATCTCTTTTCATCCTTCACAAAGAAAGAAAGTTGCAAAGCAGCCAAAAGTGCACATGAAAGTGTTTCATAATTTTGGAACTGTGCCGTTCCTAAAATAGGTAAATTTTGAGATGTTAATTCGTATGTTCAAATGTTTACATACAGCTCATAGTTTTGGGGACAAGAACATGCCTAAAGGCTTTTTGTAAATCATTCCATACTATGTGTTATCCTTCTCCTCAAGCTTTGTGAACCAAGCCAAAATGTGTTACAGGTTTTGGACCCTAATTTCCTCACCAGTTGAATGCAAGTTTGATCGTACGGTATATTAAGGTAAATAGTCCATCACATGCCATACTCTAAGGGACGTCAGAAACACTGAAATCTGTAATTACAGCAGTAAACACTCACTAGTGCCTTCGTTAGATGCACCTGTTCAACCGCTCAGTGACACAAATGTTTAATCAGCCAATGGCATATCAGAACGTCAATGCATTTTGGCATGTTGGCATGGTCAAGACGACCTGCTGAAATTTTGCATCAAACTGATGGTCTGAGCATTTCAGAAACTGGGATTGGGATTTTCAAGGATAACCATCTCTAGGGTTTACAGAGTATGGGGTCGAATAAGACAATATGCAGGGAGTGGCAGTTCTCTGGTTTTGACACTGACCTATTTGGCATAACCAACACGAAAGCATGGACCCATCATGTCTTGTAACAACAGTTCAGGCTGGTGGTGGTCTAATGGTGTGAGGGATATTTTATTGGCACACTTTGAGCCCCTTAGTACCATTAGAGCATTGTGTACAGTACAGTAACATGCCACAGCATACCTGAGTATTGCTGTTGACCATGTCCAACCCTCTTCAACCCTCTTCAGCTACATCCAGCAGGATTGAATGCTTTTTCACAAAGCTAAAATCATCTTAAATTTGTTATACAATACAGGCCAAAATTTTGGACACACCTTCACTCATTCAATGTGTTTTCTTTATTTTCATGACCATTTACATTGGTAGATTCTCACTGAAGGCATCAAAACTATGAATGAACACATGTGGAGTTAGGTACTTAAGGTGAAATAACTGAAAACACGTTTTATATTCTAATTTCTTCAAAATAGCCCCCTTTGCTTTGATTACTGCTTTGCACACTCTTGGCATTCTCTCGATGAGCTTCAAGAGGTCGTCACCTGAAATGGTTTCCAACAGTCTTGAAGGAGTTCCCAGAGGTGTTTAGCACTTGTTGGCCCCTTTGCCTTCACTCTGCGGTCCAGCTCTCGATTGGGTTCAGGTCTGGTGACTGTGGAGACCTTTTTTTTTGTTAAGTACATAACTCCACATGTGTTCATTCATAGTTTTGATGCCTTCAGTGAGAATCTACCAATGTAAATGGTCATGAAAATAAAGAAAACACATTGACAGATAGATGAGAAGGTGTGTTCAAACTTTTGGTCTGTACTGTATATAATAATATGAAAAAAGCTATGGTAATTTTAATAACCACTCTTTACAATAACCCAGAGCCCAGAATACAATGAATCTCCTTGAGACAGATAAGATAACATAGCAGAAGACGCCATTGGTTTCCACTCTCATCAGTCAAGACACCTAAACTGGGAAGCTGAAGGCTAAAAAAGACCAGGTGATGGTTTGATGGCACAACTTTGGTAAAAACCATTTCTGGATAATGTCTACCATTTTTCTGTGTAATATATTTCTTTCAAGCTAGATTAGTTCACCTGTCGATTTATTCACCTTCTATACTTGATTATTCTTGTATTGTTAAGCCGCTTGGCTTGGGTCCTTGGGTATACAGTACATTTTGACCTACAGTATAACTTAAGGCTATGTAGAAACTTTCACTCTGTGCCACATTTTTATTATTGCTGCACTAATTCAAACATAGTAGCCATTTCCATTCCATAGCTCTTAAGTTCAGCTGCTGCACCTGACTGCAGAAATCTTATAATCCTCTGACACTGGGATACCGACCAACAAGTTTGGCCTTCAGCTACAGTATGACAAAATGCTGGAAGCATTGTTCAGCATCATCCTCAGTACGTCATCAATATGTGGAGCATGCACAATCATATGATCATCTTTCATCTAATTGGCACTAAGAATAGCCAGAAGAGCCAACATGATGAGTGTTACATATGGTCTTGAACAGAAGTACGGACAGCTGAGACGCTCTTACCTGGACGGTCTACGGCGTGACTCCATGCTTTTGGAAGATTTTGTCGACCCCTAAAAAATATAAAAGAAATTAAGTGAATCGGTTGATATTTTGATGCATTACAGGGAAGAGAATTAAGGGATCAAATGGTTACAAAAATTCTTTCCAAAGCTTCTCTTTCATGCATGTGCACAAAATATAAACCGTACCAGGAATATTTATTGGGAAAAGAAAAGAAAAAGAACTTTTTAAACCTTTCCAATAGAACATGTTTAACTTTTAGAATCACACTGTGACTGGGGTTAAACCAAGTCTACACACACCGTGTTTATGGTGCTCAGATGGAACTTGAAGCACAAGCACATCTTGGGATAGTGTTTGGGTCAGGTATAGTGCATGTTGTGATTATTCTGGAATTCTTCTCTCCAGTACTTTACACAGACTAATAAAAAGTGGCAGCTGGACATTTTCGCAATCAGAAAGGACCTAGCTTTCGTAGATCCGTCTGTCATCTTTCCTTCATCCCTTTTTCCCCCCCCAAGAGTCCAGATCATAGGTATCATTAGTGCCCACAAATGACATTCGCTCAACGTTCCTTCTTCTCCTCTGAGCTACATCCCGCTGTATATTCATACTGTATGCTACAGTAGATTACAGAGAACCAAACTTAGCAGCTCCATCTGAGCAGTTACATATGTGTTCCTCTCTAAACGCCTATTCATCCACTAAACGAGGAGTGACAGTCCTGTGAAATCCCGAGCAAGAAGAAAGCGTTGTGGTGTGGATCGATGGTGTCTCACGAGTCACTTGTCCAAAAAAGGAGAAGTGGAAAAACTTTGTGACTCAAGGGCTTTGTCATATTGAGGTGCATTTTTGAAAGTACAGTTCCTTCCATGCAGCATTTAAATGACACGGTAGTGCACATCCAAGGAGACCAAATAGAAACAATGCTTACAAACCCAGAATCCTACAGGATAATTATACACAGCACTTCTGGAAAGGACACATACTGTACTGTAGGCTGGATATGGCTCTAATAATAGAAGGCTTTGATTATAATCATGAAATGTCATGTACTGTAAAGTGCGCTAATATTGTCTTATTTTACCTTATTTACTGCGTATCCTTGAATTCTTTAGCTCTATTACTGTATAAAATGAGTGTTTCTAGTCAAGATGCTGGAAATACTTATTCTTTTTTTTCTTTTTTCTTTTTTTGGAGCAGCATCGCATATCTTTACTGCATTATGACGCTATTGTTTATTATGTGCCTGGCGTTATGGGAATATAATATGACATTTTAACTTGAAGAAACAAACACAGTGGTAAAAACAGCCAGTCCTCCAAAAAAGATGTTTAAAACTCTGCTAAGTTAACATGAGTCAATGTCAAGCTTTGATCAACGTGTTGATATTTACTGTAAGTGGCGTAGAAAAGTGAATAGAAGTCCAATCCATTCAGATTGTAATAAGGTTAAAACTGTCAAAATGTCCACAACGTGTCCAGTCAGGTAAAAAAAAAAATTTATTTCATGACTATATAATATAAAATGTAAAAATTTCCATATATAAAATGTTTTCCTAGTCTAATACACATGGGGTATACTGTATAATTGTCAAAGTATAATATTTGATTATGTTCCATCACGTCACTTTCAGACATAAACAACCCTCTGCCAGGGATATGGCAAAAGATATTAATTCTTTAGGCCAAGAAACAATCAAATAATCTATCATGCTTATAGAGAAAAAAACCCTGAAGTGTAACATAAACTCCAGAAAAACATAGAATTATACAACAAGCAAGCAAGCACCAAGAACGTTCAACTCCAAAGCAGAACATTAAAACTCATCAGATCAAAACCAAACACACACCCACCCCAATCATACTTCCTTTCCTAACCAAAAAAAAAAAAAAAAAAAAAAAAAAAGCTTCAAGGCTGGAGTGGAGGCCTGTACACCCAGAGCAACACAGCGCCAGGCTCCAAAAAAACACCCACCCCTCCCTTAATCAACCCGCAATTACGAGCCCCAGAAGAGCAGCCAGAAGCGGGTGGGGGTGGTGAAGGGGGTCCCAGGCGATCTTGATCAAAACCAGCTGGACACGCAGCTTACGAGCACGTCTGACAAATTAACTATCGTATACACAACTTGGGAGTGGAGGATGAAAATAGTAAGAAAGAGACAAAAGAGGTCTAAAGCTTCTAAAAAGTGGACGAAGATGAGCAAGTGTGGTCGTACCTTCATCAGGTAGCCCGTGCTCCAGCGCCAGGCGCTGCGTATCGAGTTGAGGCGCCTCCGTAAAGAACCGCTGGGGTTCATGGCTGGGAAAGAGTGCTTTCTGTCGTTCTGCATTTTCCTCTCCTGCAGCAAACTTTGCAGTCCCAGAGCGAAGAAAAAAAAAAAAAAAAAAAAAAGCCTCTATTTTGGGTCGGTGCCTCTCACAGGATGCCACATGGTTAGCCAAGAGCTACAGTAGACCACAGCTTGCCTTCTTGCCTTCTTTCTTTTACTCCCCCTTCTCCCTTTCACTTGTTTTCACTCCTTCTTTTGCTCGTTCTTGTTCAATCTCCTGCTCTCTACCTCCCGCCTTTTCCAACCTCCTCCCCTCTTTCACTTGTGTGGTATCCCTCCGTCCAACTCCTCCCTTCTGTCCCTACCTCCTTCTCTCCTCCCTCTTTCTTGAGATGTGTGTTTTTGGTTGCCACCCATGTGAGCCTGGCCCTGGTTCGGTTCTCCTCTCTTCCCAGTGTGGGTCAGGCACTAACAGCTGACTGGGAAACACCCTTCGAGATGTGTCAAAGGAAAAGATTACAACGTTTTCAACTTTACCGTCTTTCTATGATGAATAAGTCCATGCACCGAGTTTTGCATGGAGTTTTCAAATCACATTCCAATTCCGAAAATGGCAAAAATGTTTATCTGAAGAGAGAAAGCAATTGAAATCCCTTTCCTTCTTCTTACGTCTGCTTTAAAATCTCTCCCTTCATCTTTATTCTCAAACTGCATGATATAATCAGAGAAGTCCAAAATGAGTCTTTTTATGAGTCACAGCAATCAGAAGGCCTCAAACCACACAAAAAAAAAGAGATCCTGTGATTAGGTCATATGATCTTAAAACCTTAACAATGCAAGAAAAACATGCAGGCTATCATGAGTCAAAGACGTCAGATGAACTACATTGTAATGTCCATGAGGGAGCCTAGAGCAGCATTTGGTGCAAATCCCAGTTGCAGGTTTAATTACACTTACTGAGGGCACTATCAAACCGATATCTCTTAATATCAGCCACATGCTCTACACGTTCACCACCACCTTCAAGTCTATACCCTAAGCTCACGAACTGTACTGTACATGTCATTTCCAAGAATAATGGAATATGATGAATGACAATCTTAAGATATTTTGATCCAACAAAGGCATCCAACAAAGCTTGGGTTTTGAAACACTTTGGATTTTTAATACTGGAGAAAGTCTGGGATAATCAACCTAAAAAAAAAAAAAAAAAAAAAAATATATATATATATATATATATATATATATATATATATATATATATATATATATAAAGAAATCAATTGTACTGTAGAAGGAGGCTAAACCACTGGCAAGCTGTCCTCCGTGTTTCTTGGCTAAATCCTCCTGATCTGGTTTTCTTCCTGCGTAAGATCTCATTCAGAGAAGCGTGTGCTATAAGGTTTGAAAAACGGGAATGGGAGGTCAAATGGAAGGTAATTTCTCTTAATTAAACTCACAGGCTGTCACACGAGGAAAGCAAATCACTTCTAATGCGATAACCAAATGACACAGGAAATGCATACGTCCCAGAAAAACATGCACACACACACACACACATATATATATATATATATATATATATACAGTGGTGTCAAAAGTATTCACATTCATTACTTGAGTAGAAGTATAGATACTAGGGTTCAAAAATACTTCTTTAGAAGTTGAAGTATCAACCCAAGCTTTTTACTTAAGTAAAAGATTAAAAGTACTGGTTTCAAATCTACCTAAAGTATAAAAGTAAAAGTACCATGAGGTGCGACAAAAGCATTAAGGTCTCGCTTTCTGATCATGCGACGAGATGGGGGGTTGTGCGCGTTCTTATCATGCGTCCGGGGGGGTTGCGCGTTCTGATCATAAAAATAGAGTAACGAGGCTGTTTTTAAAATGTAAGGAGTAGAAAGTACAGATAATTGCTTAAAAATGTAAGGAGTAGAAGTAAAAAGTCGGCTGAAAAATAATTACTCCAGTAAAGTATAGATACCCAAAATTTCTACTTAAATAAGGTAACGAAGTATTTGTACTTCGTTACTTGACACCTCTGTATATATATATATATATATATACGTTGTGTGCATGGATAACATTGTTTGGGTCAAATTACTTACATGGGAGATCATCCCTCAATGAAAATGTTTCATAGCTCAACCCAAGTTCTACTATGTATAATTCCATGTTTGCCCTAAAGATATGTTGCCTCATGGCCAGAGGCTATGACACCCAATTTGTAATGTGATCCCTCCTTGCTTACTACAAACCAGTCCCGTACCAGAAAACGAGTCAAAACCTACAGTATATGTACCGTTCCAAGAGAAGGATATGACGGGAAACCAGCCTTACACAATACTTAACTATAATTTGCCACAGGAACACACAAAGCCGCGTACACTCAGGCAGCCAAAATAAAACACAGATGCAAAGCAGTAAATCCACTCGTGTGTAGGCTATATTCTAAAGGATAAGCGTTCTTAAGAGTATTTACTGCATATCCTTTGGTTGAACTGTTGCACAACACAGCAGTAGGCTTTATGTGAAATATCAATGATTGATAGCAGCAGACTTATAAGATGGACAGGCACTCAAGTTGAATTCTCTATAGAGAATAAGAATGCCCATGGTTGCATAGAACAGAGAACAAGAATGCCCATGGTTCCATGTATCCCGGTGTATATACTGTAGAAGGATGTCCACAAGTTACTATAATGGCAATGATCGCCTGCATTATATTCCCTAGAGCAGAATTGCCTACCCCGCAATTTAATGAATAGTTATAATCACTTCGCCCATAATTCTTAAGTCTCGAAATCATTGAAAGCCTTCATCACCGCTTTCTGAATAGTTGTCTCAAAGGACGGAAGGTAACGGAATATTTGGCATCTGGACAGTACTCCGAGTACGCAGGCCATTAATCATGCACATGCAATATCATCTGCACTCGTTCTCTCTCACTCATCCGTTATTCCGTTTAACCTGTACAGGGCTTATCCTAGCAGGAGGCATGGAACGTTTCCCTTTGGGGTGCCAATCCATCACTGGGCACACAAGCACACTTATCCACTACAGGGAATTTTGAAATGCATATTACTGTAGCATTGTCTGCATGTTTTTGTATGGTGGGAGGAAACCAAACTACCCAAAGGAACCCAACAAGCATGAGGAGAACATACAAACTCCATACACTCAGGCCCAAGGTAGGAATCAAACCCCTTTGATGCTGGGCACGTGAGACCACAATGCTAATGTCATTGTGCTGCCATATCGTATGGAAACCAATTCCGTCTTGCACGATTGGTTTATCTTTCTTAAATTCATATAGAACAGAAGGTTTTCTTTCTGGCAAATTGTCCAACTTTAGAAAGCTACAATTGGTGAATCTGCGTACTTAATACACTTACAGTTAAATATTTATTTTACTCGTGAAGGCACTGTCAAGCAGAACGACTTAATTTAAGTCGTTGTTGAAATAAAGTTCCAAGTTTGTTGGAAAATTATTGCTTGAGTCTCGTTAAAATTCAACAATAGTGCTACTGAGTAGCACAAGAGAAAACTGTAGAGATCATGATAATGCCATGGCCAAAAGCACAACTGACCATGTGGAAGGGTGGAATACTCTCTCTCTCTCTCTCTCTCTCTCCTCTATCAATCACAACTAATCATGGGTGTCTGGGAGCTCATGCATGAAAAAGGTAATGCTTTTCTTCAACTGTGCATGGATAGCAGTTGGCTGGCGTCATGTATCTTGGAGGAAGTATGCCTTTAGTCTCCCAGATTGGAAGCAGTCGTATTACAGGGGAGACATAACTCTTTTGTGGGAATTGTCCAGAAAATAAATGAAGGAGAAAATTAACTAAAAAAACATCTTGTGAAAACGTCTATGCAATACTTTCTTCTTCTAATTAGGTATAGGAATACGCATGTTAAATTTGATGAATGCAAGTGTACATGAGTTTTTATTCTGACAATAGAATATGGAAATACACACACACACCTATATAAAATATTTGTATGTTGCAAAGACCAACAGTATTGTGCCAAAGTCTTGAGCCACCCATCATTTTTTTATTCCGCTTCCAAATATTCAGACTAGTTTTAACATAGTCTTGAGGAATAGCTCTCCAGGCTTCCTGAATGGCTTTTGGCTCTCGTTTTCAGTCCCGTTCCTGTACCTGAGCAGTTTCAGATAATATTTTTCGTTTTTTAAGCCTCACAGTGACCTATGAATCATTTAAGCATAAAAATGATCTAGGCAGAGAAAATGATAACAATGCAGATGATAATAGATGATCAGGCCGGTGATTAGTATACTGGTGATGCTAAATACTACGTATTGTGGTTGGAACGGACAAGAGGGGAAATGAGGTTGCTGCTGAGGTTGTTACGTACATTAACACCCATTTTTTAATTGTATATTTAGCTCCTTTGCAGTTTGTCACAGTAAAACATCTGTTTTACGACATCCCATTTTCTTGAATTTAATCATTCGATTAAATTCAATATAAAGAAATGGGGGTTTTAAACTTTTAAACAGTACTGTATATTGTGAAATACAGGAAGCAAGCTTTTTAAAGATATATGACAGTTCATGATTGTGCCAACTGTGTAGCGCTTAAGCCTAGTACTTTGGTTGCTACGTACGTTTCAGACAATGTGGTCATTGTGAGTGGGGAAAAAATATATATTTTTAAATTTCGCTTGGATTTCGCGACTTGTTTTCAGACATCTTACACATGAAATCAATACAACAAATCTGAAAAATGATTGCCGTGACTAAAAATCACTCCTGAAACATAAAAAACGGCTATAATTGTGTTTATTAGATTCTCCAGAGCAGCTGTGAACATCTGTCATACAGTGCAAAAGACAACCGTGACTGTCAGTGTCATAATCTGTAACTGCATTCACATACAGTATGTAATTCTACATCGGAAAGTCTGTAGTGCACATCAAATCTTTTTGGTTAGTCGTCTGCAGAAAAGTGCAAGTGTTTTTTGGCTGTGTATTAGGGTATTAGGAAAAAGCAGGGGAATTCATAAATGATACTGATTTGTTGGCGAAGTGTTCACACGCCCGAGCGATGGCATGATGTTCACACTGGAGATTTTTCCTCCGGCTGCCTTAAACGTAGAAGGTGTTTTGACTGGCCAGCTCCACGCCAGCCTGAGTCCATCATGCACTTTAGTGAGGTTCACTTTAACTAATGGAACCAATAATTTGTGGTTTATTCTGCATGACTTTTAGACTAGTGAGGTTTATAGCACGGCAACTGCATAGCAACGATTTCAAAGTCAGACCTAAATATTTACACGCTATAAACCAGTAAGATTTAAAACAACATTGTAGCTCAGATTACAACAGGAAATTGAACATTGGTATACTTTTACCCAAAATTGAAATATTTTGAAAATTAGATTGTGCTTACCATCGTTTCTACATGTTTTAATGGGATGTCGTTGCTGGGAGCCTGAAAAACATAAGGGAAAAGAAAACGGTGAGAAACTTGGTCAGGTGATTAAAAAAAGCAGCTGAGAGGCAAACTGCGGAAAAAGCCTGCAGGTGTTTCCCCATGCCAGCACCTTGGCATGGCACTGCTACAGTTCATTGCCTTTCAGGAGAAAATGTAAAGGTCAGCCTTGCCAGCTTCAAACAGGAAGGTGAAACGTGCATCAACAGGGAATTACTTCTCACCCTTTATGAAAATAAATATATTTTAATAAATAAATATTCCCTACTCTCGAAGTTTCTTCCCCTCCTTTTTTACCTGCCGCCGTTGCACATGGCTTGCTCATTAGGGAACTAAATCTACAGTACCTCCAGATTTCTGCAAAGTTGCGTTGGGACAATGTCTATTTTAAAATGTGATGCAAAAGTAAAAATTGAGTTGCATTTAATTAAAAGCTTCATTTTCTCCCTGTGGTCTTTATGACTCAGAGTCCATTGAGATACAATAGTGTATTCATACTGTAACTTTTTCATCATAAAACGTATAACTTATTTTACCTTCGTGCAACTGTTATACAAGTGACAGAGGTTTTATGAGTATATACAGTATATATGTGAGTGTGTGTGTGTGTGTGTGTGTACTGTACTGTATGCACATTGAGTTTGATGCCATGGAGGTCTCATCCAGAGAGTCACATTGAAAGGCAGACAGACATGGGCTGGTCTCAGTATGTACTGTAGGAGCATCGATAAACAACCTGAGTAAATATTTAGTCAAGACCACATAGCTTCACCATTAGTCAATGAGAGCAAAGGAGAGAAAATCTGACCGGTGCTCCAATAGTACCATATACAGAAGTGAAACCCAGATTTCAGCACAAGACTTGGCCCCGAGCAAAGTGTTCATTTATGGCTAGTTACAACCCTCTGGACGCATGATGTCATCAGCCAAGGCAACTCAATCTACCGAAAGTCACATTAGTGTTATACCCGTGCAAGACAACCTTGCCTGTTCAACAGAACAAGGATCTGGAGGAAAATCTTTGAATAGTGCCAAACATAGCAGAGTAAGTAATAGTTATGACCTATACTTTTGTTTTCATATTGGGTAACTGTGGTTCTTTAAACTACTGTTGAACCTGAAGGGATGGGACGTGGGAGGAGGGCGAAGTGGAATACTGTACATATCAAAGATGTGAACTGCGTCCAGGAAATGAACATAACGGATGAACCGCTGTGACTTGGATTTTAAGGAAATTCACAACAGCTTTACTTCAGTCAAAACCTGAGCCACCCGCCGGCTGAGTGGTGACTGATGTAATGTGAATCATCAAATCTTAACTCCGCAAGAGGCTTTGCCTGTCTGTCTCATTGTCTGAGAAATAGAATCTCTGGGAAAACACTAGGACTGCACCTCTGAAAGCATGAAATGTTAAATGTTGTAATACTACTGTAAGTGTAGGGTTGTCAGTACTGCTCAATTCATAATGAGCTTCCAGACTTTCTGAAAAATCAGGAAGCCAGCTGCCAGAAACAACTGAATCACACATACATGAGTGCGTTGGTTAATATTCTTGTTAAAACCATAAAACCGACTCTGATTGATTGATAACTCAATAGCACTAGTGCAGTTTGTGAAAATAATTCATGCAACTTCATTAAGACGGTGAAGGACGGTTGAGAGATGTTGCCACTGAGAAAAAGCCAGAAATACCTGAAGATGCTGTGATTTGCTTTGGGAGTGACAAGAATGAGTATATTAGAGGGACCGTGCAGGTAGGACGGTTTGGGGACAAAGTTAGAGAGGCCAGATTAAGATGGCTTGGACGTGTGCAGAGGAGGGATGAGGGGCATATCGGGAAGTATACAGTATGTCAGACAAGTGGGGAAAAAAGGAAGGCCCAAGAGAAGGTTTATGGATTTGGAGAGGGAGGACATGCACAAATTTGGACTGACAGGGGAAGATGTGGAAGAGACAGAGTTAGATGGAGACAAATGGTCTGCTGTGGTGACTCCTAATGGGAGCAGCTAAAAGTAGATAAATGAAAAGAAGAAGAAGAAGAAGAAGAACTTCAGTAAGCACTTTATTCTGCTCAGGGTCAAGGTGGACTTTGAATGTATTCTTCTGAGATAGTCGTCAGTGTAAAACCAAAAATCCAACGGGTTGAGCTTGAGCTGACCATCACCTCCTATAAACCTAACCCAAGGATGTCCAATCTTATCCACAAAGGGCACGTTTGGGTGCTTTTATTTTCAACCAACAGAAGGAAATTATTCAATTATTAACTTAAAACTGGAGAATATGGAGCAAAACTACACAAACCTGCCCAGGAACAAACGTTGGCACTGAGAGGCACCAACACCACTTTTTATCGCCATGCAAACCTGAATGAAATACAAATACACTGAAGCGTATTCAAGTCTACACACGCATCGTTTACAAACCCATGGTCATTAGCCCAGTCATTTCCTGCAGTGCGCAGTTCTCACATATGAGGGTTTGGATTTGGAAGGCTACTTTGACTCCTGGGAGGAGTTGCATAACGTACAAACCAACCAGCAACAAAAACACAGTGTGGATTTGTCGATAAGCCAGATTTCAAGGCTTTGTTCCTCTCCAATAAGTCTGGCAGTCAGTCTTCATCTTTGTGGTAACGGCCTGAGGAGCAGCCTGGCTGCAATGAGGTGTGAGGTCATGTGCTTTATGACTGTGGTGCCGAGGATCCTCCACACCCTTTTCTCACACTGCATGAACAGTCCACACTGCCAACGTCTTAAAAAAAAAAAAAAAAAAACTTCCTTCCTCACTCTTTCCATTGCTGCTTACCTTCTTCTCCTCTCAATACTCTTTTACAATAATTATAACATGCTCATCATGCCTATCTCTATTTATATCTATCTGTATTCAGATTTAAACTCAAAGTGGGTGTGGCCTAAACTGAAACACTTTCCAGGATGCTTTCCTCTAATTATTTTCCCATGATGCTGAAACTGCAACTGTTTTATTTTTCTGCAAATTTACCACAGTACCATAATGCTCATGATAGGTCTTATCTTAATTCCTGGTTGAAAATGTCGTTCATTCTTGTATAGTAAAGTTAGCTTTTGGTATCTTGCAGGTGTGTCTTGGACTTTTGTTTCAAAAGAAATAAAAAAAAAAAACCTACAAACCGGATTCCAAAAAAGTTGGGACACTAAACAAATTGTGAATAAAAACTGAATGCAATGATGTGGAGATGGCAAATGTCAATATTTTATTCAGAATAGAACATAGTTGACAGATCAAAAGTTTAATCCGAGAAAATGTATCATTTTAAAGGAAAAATATGTTGATTCCAAATTTCACGGTGTCAACAAATCCCAAAAAAGTTGGGACAAGTAGCAATAAGAGGCTGGAAAAAGTAAATTTGAGCATAACGAAGAGCTGGAAGACCAATTAACAGTAATTAGGTTAATTGGCAACATGATTGGGTATAAAAAGAGCTTCTCAGAGTGGCAGTGTCTCTCAGAAGCCAAGATGGGTAGAGGATCACCAATTCCCACAATGTTGCGCAGAAAGATAGTGGAGCAATATCAGAAAGGTGTTACCCAGCGAAAAATTGCAAAGACTTTGCAGTTATCATCATCAACTGTGCATAATATCATCCGAAGATTCAGAGAATCTGGAATAATCTCTGTGCGTAAGGGTCAAGGGCGTAAAACCATACTGGATGCCCGTGATCTCCGGGCCCTTAAACGACACTGCACCACAAACAGGAATGCTACTGTAAAGGAAATCACAGAATGGGCTCAGGAATACTTCCAGAAACCATCGTCAGTGAACACAATCCACCGTGCCATCCGCCGTTGCCAGCTGAAACTCTACAGTGCAAAGAAGAAGCCATTTCTAAGCAAGATCCACAAGCACAGGCGTTTTCATTGGGCCAGGGATCATTTAAAATGGAGTGTGGCAAAATGGAAGACTGTTCTGTGGTCAGACGAGTCACGATTCGAAGTTCTTGTTGGAAATGTGGGACGCCATGTCATCCGGACCAAAGAGGTCAAGGACAACCCAAGTTGTTATCAACGCTCAGTTCAGAAGCCTGCATCTCTGATGGTATGGGGTTGCATGAGTGCGTGTGGCATGGGCAGCTTGCATGTCTGGAAAGGCACCATCAATGCAGAAAAATATATTCAGGTTCTAGAACAACATATGCTCCCATCCAGACGTCATCTCTTTCAGGGAAGACCCTGCATTTTTCAACAAGATAATGCCAGACCACATTCTGCATCAATCACAACATCATGGCTGCGTAGGAGAAGGATCCGGGTACTGAAATGGCCAGTCTGCAGTCCAGATCTTTCCCCTATAGAGAACATTTGGCGCATCATAAAGAGGAAGGTGCGACAAAGAAGGCCCAAGACGATTGAACAGTTAGAGGCCTGTATTAGACAAGAATGGGAGAGCATTCCTATTTCTAAACTTGAGAAACTGGTCTCCTCGGTCCCCAGACGTCTGTTGAGTGTTGTAAGAAGAAGGGGAGATGCCACACAGTGGTGAAAATGGCCTCGTCCCAACTTTTTTGGGATTTGTTGACACCATGACATTTTGATTCACCATATTTTTGCCTTAAAATGATACATTTTCTCAGTTTAAACTTTTGTTCCGTGATTTATGTTCTATTCTGAATAAAATATTGACATTTGCCATCTCCACATCATTGCATTCAGTTTTTATTCACAATTTGTTTAGTGTCCCAACTTTTTTGGAATCCGGTCTTGTAGTTGTGATTGTTGCCCACTATCCTGATGTACAATATATTTCTATTCTGCTTTCCTCTAATATATTTGTATTTTTTATGGTCTTCCCATGCTGTGTTATGTATTGTCATTTTTTATAGCAATGATGGTTTTTACGAGGTCAGGTTGCAAGCCTGTCACCCAACCCTCTTCCCTCCCTTCCCGGGCATTGAGACCCGCAAGGGGAGGATGATTTTCTGTGGACCCAAGGGACCGACAGTGTAAACACGGCCGTGACAGGGCTCGAACCCCCAACCCTCCAGTCATCAACCCAGAGATTCTACGGCCTGAGCCACCCCTGCCTCGGTATTAAACATACTTTCCACCTACAGTATCTATAAAGCCTTTCCTTATTAAACCATTTCCCCATTTAGTGTCACTCAGAATAGCATACTGTAGGTTCCCCTTTGAGAAGGATTCTCTCAAGTTCTTTCTTCTGTTGGTTCCAGCACAATCAATCCACAAATATTAAGTTTTTGATTTTGTTATAAAAATAGTTTGAATAAATTATTTAAGCAATATTTAGTCTGCATATTAGTCTGTTTGTTGAGACTGAATTAGAGCAAAATTTATTGTTTTTGTTCACTTTTATTTATTTTTTTTTGTTGTTGCTGGTTTCATTGGGGCTGAAAATGTTCTCAAAGTTATTGAGCTCATTGCTCAGCTATGGTAATGAAAAACAGTAAACAATCATTTGCCAAGTATTGAAAAAGAAAAAATCATAAAAATGATCATGAAGCGCACAGAACCGGTGCTAAATAAATAATTAGATTTAATTTGTGCGTCACTTCCAGCCTTTCTTTTCTTTTTTTGATTAAGGAGTCCAAATATCCAGAACACTGCATTCCTTTCTTCAGGATTACTGGCTGTTTTGGTTGATTTTCTGGCTTATGGTTTTGCTAACACTCTATGGTTAAAAGTACTGTATGTTCGCACTTGTCTAAAAACCTATATGTTTGCTGAACATCCCATTCCAGAGCTAGTGCCCCTTTGCTCTTCTGGAAGTACATGTTCAGCCTTCAGTCATTAGTGAGGCCAGCATTCCAATTCATTCCAAAGGTGTCCCGTTGGGTTGTGGTCAGGTCATGCTAGACGTTACTTGGAACTGAACCATCACACTCAGACGTGTTGTTTTGGTCCGGATCCAAGTTGAGTTGTTGTGTTCTCACCAGCCTGAACCAATCACACCAAGAAGAAAGAGGCTACATGGGTTGAGTCTAGTGGATTGCATGTGGACTTTTGACTATCAACCCCTGATTGCTCTCATTAGACCTTAGACAATCTTCTAGCTGCACAGCTGAACTCACATTTCCAGACAGTTTGTTCTATCGTGCTGTTTCCCAATGACTGTCTGGGTGGTTGTTACAAGCCACTGCCTCTTGCACGCTGCACTTTCACCTACAATTCAGCATATACCACAGCTAAGACACATGGTGGCCAACTTAGAGGAGACTGCAGTGCCATTCTTCAATACATTCCTTTCACCTCCACAGGCGCACTAAAGTGTACAGGCACTGTGCCCTCTAATGTGAGTCTTTACTTATCACATGGGTTTACCGCTTCTGTGAGTGTTCCTAGGGATTCAAATTATAGTCCACTTCAGAGCAAATGTTAGAAAGAAAATAAAAGTTAGAGGGAGTTTTCTAAATGAAGGGAACAAAAACAATGAACAGAGCCTCCTTTAAAATGGCCCGGAGCTAAAAATACGACTTAGCAGTACTAATTTGAAAACCATGGGAAAGTTTATTTTGTTGAGTCCACAGCCTACTATAAAAGCGTGTGTGCTATCTTTAGTATAGAGGAAAAAAACAGGTTGCTGGAGGAGTGACTGTAAATAGCTGCTATAACATAAGTGATAACAGGAAATAACTTTAAATTTGATAAATGGCTATAAAAAAATGTCTTTACTGTTAGCATTGATACGGTATACAGTATTGCTGTGATGTATACAGTAAAGTGTATCAACGGTTTCAAGTTTTTGACATTTTGTTATTTCACACTTTGGAGTGTTAGGTCATTTATAATAAATAAATAAATAAATAAAGACTGAAATATGCATAAGTATTTATTCCCATGACTTAGTACCTGGTTAAAGCATCTTTGGCAGCCTCAAGTCTGCTTTTGTATGATGTTACAAGCTTGATACACCTTTCATTTTTACGTAGGTTTCTTCCATTCTTCTTGGCAGAATCGTTCACGCTTATCCAGGTTGGATGTCAAAGATGCTTTATTCAGTTCAGGTCCATATTCTGTCTGAGCCACTTCAGGACTCAGTTGATCTGAAGCCACTCCTAAGCACTAGCACTCTGTAGATGTTTTTTTTGTTTTTTTTTTTTTTCAACTCGAAATACGGATTTATTTTTCTGCATCCATTTTCCCTCTGTACTGACAAGGCTCCCAGTCCCAGCTGCTGGAAAACATCTGCACAGCATAATACTGCCACCACTGTGTTCGGCTGTAGGGGGGAATTTAATAAGGTGATACATAGAGCCTGACTTCCTAATTCCAAATAGTTCAATCGTTGTGTCATCGGCATCGAGGATTTCATTTCTCATGGTCTAAAAGTCCTGAAAGAAGGCTTTTTGGCAAACTCAGCAATTCTTCACATGCTTTTTTAGTGAAGAATGGTATCTGTCTGGTCACTTTACCATAGAGGCCTGATTGATGGAGTGCTACAGTGATGGTTGAACTCACGCTAGCATACACCTTTATGTTGACACCTTATAAAGAAAGCTGTATCCATCCATCCATCCAGGAACCTTTATAGTCCAAGGAGGCCAATGGTGACCATTCTATTTATTCCCATTTTCACAACCATGGTAGGACTTCCAGTAAGCATTCAATTTAGGAACGGAGATTATCCTAATATGCATGTCTTTAGTCTGTGGGAGGAAAGCGGAGTACCTGAAAGAAACCCACCAAGCACGGAGAGAACATGCTAACTTCATGCACACAGACCTTGAGGCAGGAATCAAAGACAGGTGTGTGTGCATTTCTTAATTATGACCAATTAAGTCAATTAGGCACAGATGGGCTCCAATCAAGCTGTAGGTGATGTTTAATGACTACTGATAAAAGCAGGACTCAGCACAGCTCAATTGCATGTCATAGCAAAGATGTCCTGTACAGGTCTGTATAATTACTGTATATAAATGGGATATTTCAGTCTTTTTTTTTTTTATAAATTGTCAAACCTCCATCATTGTGGAGTATTACTGTATATATTTGAATCCATTTTAGGATGAGTTTGAAGGAAAGACACATGCCTGTCTATATAAGGTGTCAAAGCTTTCCCACATCACGCTGGTGTTGAATATTTTACTATAGTATAACAGAATTTCATGTATCATTCCTCAAAAATGATGCATACTGTACCTTTCCTACAGTTTCCATGTAGTCCTTTACATTTGTATCAGGCATTAATCAAATAATTCTGTGCAGCATGAAAATTCTGATTCATGCACATTACTTCAACTGGAATAATCTCCAAATGCCTCATTATGATGTGATTCACATTCATATTCTCCATCACATCTGGTCAGCTCTCTTTAGGGCTGTGAAGGGGAAGTGCTGGGTGTGTGCTGGGGTTTCTCTGACTCCCTTCCTCTTCTCCTGACACGGCCCACAATCTCTAAATACACTGTCTTTGTTTGGATCCTTTGTTTTTCCCCCATCACTTTGGTTTCCTAAAACATTTTTCATTTTAACTTCTTCATTGTTCTGCAAAAACCGCAGCTTGTTCTCCATCCCGTGGAGCAGAAGTTATACCTTAGACTGTTCTCCTTCTAAAATTTTAAGTCAAACTCACCATAATTAAGCATGCACGTTATTGGTTGAATAAAAACTTGTTCATTATTACTGTAGGCTTAGAATAAAACCTAATCAAATAAAAACCACACATTCCCACCAATCACAATCCAACAGTGCTGGAGCATAAAACATTTTCTTACAGTACTGTACATTTTGGTTTGATTGCAAACCTGTTCCTGTCTCCTGTATTCTTCTTACTCTGTAGTGTACGAAACCAGCAGATATTTTAATAACTTTCATGTGAACAGCAGTTAAGCATAGATTTATGTTCCTATGAAAATACCTCAAACCACAGCACTCCATGAATATAGCTATACTTGTCTGATGAATGATTAGGGGGAGAGAGAAAAAAATAAAACAGCCTGCTCTTTTCCCCGGAGTGAGTACACATTTAGTCACAGAAACTTACTCGTTTTTAAAGCCGATCCAATTTGCAGGACTCGAAACACAAAACAAGCTAAAAGCAGGAGGACGTGGGAGATATCTAACATTAGTTTTAACTCTTTATATAGTCCGGTGCCTCCTACTGGAGAGTACACACATCCAGGTTCTTTTTTTTTTTTTTTTTGGTTTTTAATTTGCTCTAACATGCCAAAAAAAAGTTAATCGAGGAAGATTGGAGGTTGGGTACGTTGTGTATCATGACCTCCCCCCCCCCCCGCCAAAAAAAAAAACCTTGTAATTTATCCAGAACATGGGATTACTGTATCTGAAACCTGTGTACACCAGCTGGATGAGAAGGCAGGCAGCTGCTTGATCTGGCCAGTATGAGTTTCCTGTAAAAAAAAAAAAGTGTCCCACACTGAACGCCTAAAAAGGACTTGTTATTCTACTTTTCTCCACAGCAATGTGATTTACACATGGCTCAGACCACCACAGCTGAAACCCGAAACATTTAATAAATAAAAAAACAGACACTGGCTAGTATGATCTTGGTCAAGAGTAAGAGTGCAAATTAGTGCTGTGGGGAATATTACTGAATATCGAACATACGTCAGCAACAGGTGGCTGTGTTTTTACTGTAGGTTTTAATATCGAATCGCCTGCTTAACCCTTCTCGGGTGTAGCATGCACACTTGTACAATTTAAACTTGGTTTAAAAAAAAAATAATTCTAATCTTTTGAGACAATGATTTAACATAAATAATACAACAGTTAATTGGGTGTGTGAGTGTGTGTATGTGTGTGTGCCCTGCGATGGACTGGCACCCTGTCCAGGGTGTACCCTGCCTAGTGCCTGAAGTCTCCTGGGATAGGCTCCAGGTCCCCCACGACCCTGAACACAGGATTAAGCGGTATAGAAAATGAATGAATGAATGAATGAATACAACAGTTAGTTCTGAGCGGTGATAACGGACGGAAACAACACTGGGACGTTTAACTGTATGTACAGTACTTTATCACTCCGCACCCCAGGTGTTCTACAATCAAGTCTGCTATACACATCTGATAGCGTTACGTCATCATAAAACAAAACGACTTTGACTTCTTAATAATTGCTTCTAAGTCATTCTAAATCCCGTCTGAGCTATCGGTGGTGTTTTATTCTACAAATAAAATCTAATGGCTACAAAGATGGCTAGTGGCTACAAATCTACTCTAAGCAGCTCGTAATAATAGGCTGAATTCCAAATTGCTTTCCAAAGGATGGATCAAACTTTTCTTGATTTACACGACTGTCTTTTACCTCCTCATCCAGTATAAGTAAGAATTTAAAACTACTTTCACTACCTTTTAATTACACTCTTCCATATCTAGACTATTCTAATACTGTAAATAGTATTTCCGGAGCTGTTATAGAAAGCCATATCACACTCGAAGTCATGCTGTATACAGTAGCACGGCTGAGATGCAGCCAGAGGCACGAGGACGTAACCAGCTGTATCCAAAGATATTGCTTCATTATTATCATGATGTTTGTTGACTCTCTATTGTACACTATTACATTTAGGCATTTGGCAGACGCTCTTATCCATTTTTATCTCATTACACATCTGAGCAGTTGAGGGTTAAGGGCCTTGCTCAAGGGCCCAACAGTGGCAACTTGGTGGTTGTGGGGTTTGAACCTGGGATCTTCCGAACCGTAGTCCAATGCCTTAACCACTGAGCTACACCTGGCACTATTAGGGTATGTGCTATTTGTTTAACATAACATTCTTTATTAATCTTAGGTATGCCATACTCAGAACGGGACAGTTTTCTGTAATTAAAAAAAGAAGAATCTGTGCGTAAATACGCAGGTAATACCCCAGTGTTTATTTACGCCTGGACTGAACCTGAATAAAGGTGATTATTTAACACTAGGAGTATATTCAGCACTGGTAGATTTTGTTTCGTACTGTACGTCGGGACGGGTGACAGTATGCAGATAAAGCATCTTTCCATAGTAAATATTGGAGGTTGCACGTCTCCCGAGAGCTCAGTGGAAAAAATTCCTCTGTCCAGCTGAAGAATCAGGCGCTGTGAGAACCAGCAAATGGAAGCATCCCAAACTGACCTTGTGTTGATTCTCCCAGAAGACAACGGATGACACAGTGGACCCTTCACTCTGTGCCGTACACTGTGTGTCTGTGTGTGTATGTGTGTGTGTGAGAGAAAGAGAGAGACTCTCCAAGGTCTAAGATTTAAACATATACACTCACTCATCAGCAAGCAGAGCGTCTGGCCTGTTTACTGTCACTAAGCTTGTGGAATGCGTTCCGCTCTCTCCTGGCCTATTATGGCCAACAACACACTCGAATGAATGCAGAACAAAGCTGTGCGCAAATACAGGATGTGTGTGAGTGACAAGTCGCGTTGTATTATAGCTGCACATACTGTACCTATAGCATTCCTACTGTATTGTTTACTGTAGTTAACGATGCTCGATCCGAGCATGAATACACACCTGTGACATGGGTAGCTGGTCACACTGGCTTGTAGTCAGCTCTTTTGTTCACACTACCCAAAACGTACTATTTAACGCATGCTCTATCCATTGCAGAGATATTTTCATCAACAGTGATCGAGAAAGTATTCCATCTTTCGGGTGTGTTTTTTTTTTCAGTCACTCCTGATAAAATACAAGTATGTTCAAATCAAACCGGGACTTTTGATTGTGTAGAAGAACAGACCACGGTTAAGAACGTACTGTAAAAGCTCCTTTTATTTCTCTATATAATCCCCTGCTACACTAATACACGTTTCCCAACGTTTTACTAGTGCTTGGGTATCATCAGGGTGGAATATTTTCCTAATGGACCGGAGCCATGATTGAACTGCCTGCTTTAAACCCAAAACCCTGGCCTCCCAGGAACTCCTTTACTTGCCCAAACATGCGGAAATGGCTTGGAGTGAGGTCAGGACTGTACGTTGGCTTGGAGTGAGGTCAGGACTGTACGTTGGATGTGGCAATCACTCCCAACTGGGTTCCGGTAACGTGCAAGTGGTGTTTATGAATGATCGTGTGTAGAGCTCCTGCAGACAGATGCGTCTCTCCCACAATTTGCCATTGTTTCATCACTCATGGGAATGTGGCCTTCTGTAAATCATTTGCACCATTCAACTGTTTTACTGCTGCTAAGAACTTAAATGTGTCAATTTACACATTTATTGTCAAGTCCATGTTTGACTTGAGCGTCGTTCAAATTATGAATGTGTCCATTAAGCAGCACACAAAATCTATGCAGGGTCTTACCAAGTGTAATCACTAGACATGGCTGTTCCTGATAAGCTGCAATCTGGGCTGCAAAAAAAATCTGCCTCAGTCCCTATTTGATTCCAGTTTGTTGTGTTTTGCTATTTTTAGTTTTCCTGTTGTTCTTGGCTCTACAAACATCAGGAGTAATCTGTTAAGCAATTTATTAACAAGACAATAACAAGCAAGACAATGTGCATATTAAAAGTTTTCTGTGGATATTAGAAGACTATATGGGTCACTACTGTTTCAGGTATAACTCAGAAGCCAGATTTGTTTGCCAGATACATGAATATGCCTTTGCCAAACCGAAGAGACAACACAGCGCAGTATACTGTATACTCAATCACTCACAGTCTGTACCGCTTAATCCTGTATACAGGGTCGCGGGGGGCCTGGAGCCTATCCGAGGAGACTCTGGAGATAGAGATGAGGCAGGGTACAGCCTGAAGAGGGTGCCAATCCATTGGGGAACAGGTCACACACAATACTGGCAATTTGGGAATGCCAGGTAGCCTAATCTGCATGTCTTTGAAATGTGGGAGGAAACCAGCGTACCCGGAGGAATCATGCAACATGTAAACGCCATGCACACGGAGGCAGGATTAGAACCTGGCTGGGAATCGAACGCGGATCCTGTAGGTGCAAGGCGACAGTGATAACCACTAAGCCACCGTGCACAATATACAACTACGCCATTTTCTCATGTTGTTTACCCATTAAAAAATAACTTGTACTACTACAAATACTACTACTACTAATAATAATAATACTAATAATAATAATAATAATATAACAAAATCCACCATTATACACATTAATAGAATTGCCTCGAAAAGTTATCTTTTTGAAAAATGACAGAATTCTTTTTTAAAGTAATGAAAAACATATTATTATTATTATTATGTAAACCATACTTAAATATGAAATGATTTAAGTTTCATGGTCTAGAAAACCACGATCCATTTCTCTGGGAAGTTATTTACATTCTGTCCAAGTAGTGTCATATATCTACTGTATGTAAGGGTGGAATCGTGAGATCTCTGTTTCTCTAATGTGTATACTGTATCTATGGATATCAAAACACAAAATTTGTGTCTGTGTATCTCTCAGACGATGTCAGCCTGAAATAATAACATGCACAAGGACACACAAATGACGTTACGATAAAAATCATTCATTATACAGTAAAGAGCTGCTTGGCACAGTATTTTGCAAAAATATAACTGGGCACAGCATGCAAATATCTGAAGCTACTGTATAAACATTCTCTCCTAGTTGAAAGATTGTGAAGCAAAAAGTCATAAGAAAGCGGCATGCTGGCCCTGATATCTCCAATAAGATTTCATGTTGTGATGCCAGAGCTTTAATACAACATCACCAACACATAAACATGAAAGTTAATATGATGTCCAGTATTCTTGAGACACCCATCACTTTTTTTTTTATCTCTCATTTGTAAAAAAAAAAAATAAATAAATAAATAAATAAACTTAAGGCATGGACCAGTGAGAAACAGAAGCAGATGATGACAGATGATTGTGATTAGTATACTGATGATGCAGAATGCTATGTGGTTGGAACAAACGAGGGGCGGCGCGGTGGTGTAGTGGTTAGCGCTGTCGCCTTGCACCTCCAGGGTCTGGGTTCGATTCCCCGGCCAGGCTCGATTCCCGTCTCTGTGTGCATGGAGCTTGCATGTTCTCCCCGTGCTTGGTGGGTTTCCTCCGGGTACTCCGGTTTCCTCCCACAGTCCAAAGATATGCATTACTTGGTGTTCATAGTGTGTGATTGGGTGTGTGAGTGTGTGTATGTGTGTGTGCCCTGCGATGGATTGGCACCCTGTCCAGGGTGTACCCCGCCTAGTGCCCGAAGTCTCCTGGGATAGGCTCCAGGTCCCCCGCCACCCTGAACACGGGATTAAGCGGTATAGAAAATGAATGAATGAATGGAACAGACGAGAGGGGAAATGAGGTTGCTGCTAAGGTTGTTACATAAACAGCATTTAAATTTTTTTAATGCATCTTTCGTCACTTTGCAGCCTGTCACAGTAAAAGATTTGTTCCGATTTCTTTAATTGAATCTACAAGGAAATTAAATGTAATTTAATATTACGAAATGAGGAATGGTCCAAGCTTCCCGCACAATACAAACCACAATCTATCCAGCCATTACCACATCTCTATCTCTCGGTCTTTTTCTCCTTCCTTGTACAGCATCCCTGCTGACGTTTAAAAGCAAGAGCTGGCCACAAGAGAGCATATCTGTGCGCTGCACATTGGGAGTGTGAGTGTACCAGCATGCACGACAGCACCGCCAGAACAGACTCCGGATGGAATGCTGATGAAAAACACAACACCAGCATTACCATCAGCAGTACAATGCACCCGAAATGGCCAGTTGTTCTCTAATCACGTCTGAATGAAATTAAGCTGAAACTGTCATAGTTTACTTTTCGATTCAAAGGCTAAATATATTAAATGTGTGTTTAAGGTGCAGCTCGATGCTCATTCATCCCGTCAGCACTCAGGAATTCACCAAACAACGAGTCAAGAGCAGCCAGCAAACTTGCCCTCACCCTTATGATTCCACTCAGGTTATATCATCATTTCACAAGAATATCGAGTCATGTTCAGAGTTCAGCACACATAATGAGGATTTAATGCTGAAAATGTACATATCGGTTTTCTGATCTCTAGTGGTAATCAGAAGTTACCTGAGAATTGCACACATGTGGTTAGCTAAACGCAGGTGTGTCTCGGTATGCACGATTTGGAATAAATAAATAAATAATATGATAAAAGGAATAAATTCATAGTAATAGTACCCAGAGGGGAAATGTATGATTTGATGGTATATCCTAGACAACCATTTGCTCTATGTGAAATCAAAATGAGTCTATGGTGTATTTCTCCTATCATTAATTGTTTTTCTCTAGAAATAAAAATCTGAAATTAGCCTTATAATAAGTTTTAAAAGGGATTTCCTCAAGATCTAAAATAATTATCTTTTCAACTCTCTTTTCAATTACAAGATTCGAGCCCGCCCTCATTTATGCATCACATTTTGAGCTTACAGTAGAAAGAGCAATATTTGACTGACACCGATATTATCCACACACTTCAGTTTCTAATATTTTCTATCATATTTACAGGCAAAAAAAAAAAAACATTATAGGCAGCACGCTTGCTGGTACAGTATTACCCAAATTATATTTTTCTGTGAACAGCTTTAAGTACTTCACTAGATATTATTCAGTTTTTAAATCTTAACAAATCTTTGTTACGATCACTTAGTTGTGACTGATCTGTTCACACATTGATTTGTTTTAGGTATATAATGTCTACATAACCAAAGTGATTTATTGGTTACTATAGTGCAAAAAAGTTACTACTGTATTTATCATGCACTATTTAACAATAAAACCCTTTATTATACTGTATTTTTGCAACTGCAGACTACCTGAAGATCTTTTCAACTTCTACAGTAAATTGCTTACAATTTACGTACAGTACCAGGTTGGTGCCCCAGCGCCACAGTGGTGCCACTTTTGGGCTACTGAGGTCCTTTAACCTCAACCGCTCAGACTCAGATTCAATAAGGTGCAACCCGAAGAAGACTGTAAGAAACCACTGAAATGACGTGTGTGTGTGTATATATATATATCTCCAGGGAGACATAATGCTTCTCAACAACTTAATTTAATTAAGTATGCTTTTTAAAAGTGAGTTTTAAGTGTAAGCTTGGTCACCTTATCAGTCATACTGAATACGTAATGAGGTCATCTTTACAGTAGAGGGAATCAAATTAATTACATTACAGTTGTGCATGCAGTTGATTATTAGAACAAATAGAATTTAAAACATTAGGATTTGCTGATCAACTATTGTCATGTATTAAGGGTGGAAGATATTAATATGGCGTTCCCAGCTAGGATTATTCTTGAAGCAATATATTGTCAATAAATGTAACTCCTAGATTAGTCCATGTATTTCATTTTATTTGCCATTTTCTCATCTATATATAAATCATCATACGTCTAATTTCTGTAGTTTTACTTTTAAATATTCTCCTTCAGTAGTTTTATTTTTCATCAGACTACGTTTGACATAAAAGGAGGAAAAATGGCAGTATCTCTTAAGATCACATACATAATCCTTGATTTTTTTTCAAGATTGAAGGAAAATATTTGCATTTAAAAAGGCATTGGTCTATACACTAGTGAAGAGCATAGACACTTGTTCTTTCAGAGATGTGAAAGAGATTATTGATTTAAGCAGATGAATACACCCCTTTTCTGAATACATATAACTTTCAATGCATAAACATTTACAGAAATTTTTAGACTTAAGTTGATTAACCTGTTTTATTATTATTATTATTATTATTATTATTAGTATTATTATTATTTTAATAAAATATAATCTGGTGGCCAAAGTAAAAGTTTCACACCCTAAATTTTTATTTTATGGTATTTAGCTTTGATTACAGAGCACACAGTGTGGAGAACAATTCGTTCGTGAAAATAATTTCTCATGGTCCAAAACCCACTCTATCACGACCTGAGTCCTGGAGTATTGCCGTGACATTAGGAAAGAACACATGCACTGATGTGACAACCTGGTCATTCAGTACATTCAGGTAGTCGGGTGACTTAATTTTATTGCCATATACCACTGCTAAGCCTAGATCCAACCAACTAAACCAGATCATAACACTTCGTCCAGAGGCTTGAACTGTATAATGGCCACTATGTCTGATGGGTGCATCACTTTGCTTTTATCCCTGATACACTAATGACTCTCAACTAGGGTTGGTCTGGACTGATCAGACCACATGACCTGTTTCCATTGCTCCAAAGTTAATCCTTATGCTCCCTAGAAAAAAAAATGTTTTGTTCATATGGCCACAGAGTTGTTTAGTATCGATCCTGTGAGTTCTTGAAACTTTGTGATTTCTATTGTTGTTGTTTTTTATGATGCAACTTCTCCCAGCATTTAATTGATCTCCATTCATAACTTTAATGCAACTGAAGTTCATGGCTCCATCTAATATCCTATTCCAATTTTTAAGAATGTGCTGAAGGGTTCTTAACTGATCCTTTCCTGACATGTTAAATCTCCTTGTTTGTTTTCTTTGCTTGATGCTGGCCAATAATTTGACCTTTATGAAACAGTGACTTTTTTTTGTACTAAGTACTACGATAAGACACCAAGTGACTAAGACATCGCTGTTAACCCCTTGTCGTATTTCACCAGGAGAACCTGAGATGTTGGTACAGTAGCTCTACATACTGTAGCACGTATTTTTCTACAAAAAAAAAAAAAATAAAAATTTTTACTACTGTTTGTGTTCAAATCAATTGCAGATTCTATAACAGAGTGTAACAAAGAAAATAGGGGAAACAAATCCTCTCCAAATCTGATCAAACTGTTGAATTGTAAGTTGTAAATAAAGAAGAAACATACTGCATCTCTTTAAACTTACAGGTTTTACAAGCTCATGTCGAGTCAAGTCTTAACTGTATTGATCTGCATTAATATCAATTCAGATTTTACACAGCGGGTCCAAGTATTGCTTTAGGAGATTTGGCCAGCGTCGTCCTCAGGAGTCATGCTTATTTTCAAACTTCAGTGGAGTCAGGTTTTCACAAGTACACTTTTCTCCTTCCCTCGCTGGAACAGCACTGGTTATTCTAAAACATTGCCTAACTTCTGTTTAAATGGACTATAAATGGTTCGAATGTCTGCATTTGGTGCCTGAGGGAACTGCTTCTCTGGTCAAGTAGTCGTCTGCACCGCATACCAGAGATCTGCTTTGTTCAAAACACCTTCTATGAACCGAAAAACGGTCCAAATAACAAGGTGCATATCTTTTTTCGACATTGGGAAAATTATCTAAATTTGATTTATGTGCAAACATCATTCAATCCGAGAAGCCAAAGAGCAACTTAAGATTTATTGGAAGTGCAGAAAAGGTAATGTGCTCCAAGGAGACTTATAATACACACTCTCAACCAAAAAAGGGAACAATCTCTAAGATATTGTTTATTCTTTTCTATCCCTACAGGCTTATCTGGCCTAGCCTTTTGGACTTGCCTTTCTTTAAATCCATCTCTTAATACGAATGTGGATTGTTTCTTACTAATTTCCAAAAACACATAATCCTTTTATCTATGTGATTAACTGGCTACATTCCTTCTACAAAAATATCCCTGCAAACACTAGAAAAGAAAAAAGAAAAAAATGACTAATGCATTGATGAAGATATTCTTACCAGTTCATAGTTAGCAGTGGGAACACAGGAGGAGGAAACCTGAAAAATAATAAAAGGAGTGTTAAGATGTTAAGGCAGTATACTACACAAAAAGAAACAAATGAGACAACCGATACTTCTGTACAGTAAATGTAAAACCAGTCTTAAACATCATGAAAGATGAGACTGTATGAGATTGTAGCCTCATCCTGTACTCCTTCTCATATAGTGTAACAGATTTTAAGCATATACAGTCTATATCCATAATATACCGCGAACCAATCCACAATAATCAGGCACTCTTTTGCAAATCGGATTGCGAAAGTCAGTGCTGGTTAAAGAGCGATTTGTGTTTGCAGGAGCTCATGATCCGCTGACTGTAATAAGATTAGTGCTCTGGCTAATATCATCGCCAGGCTGTGCGCCTCCAGTGAACAAATGGCCACTGTGCTCCGTAAACAGCAGGAAAGCCTGGCTGTAATTAAGATGAACTATATGGTAACAGATCTGGATATGAAGATGAGGCCCAAACAGGATGCAGAGCACCAGCTTTCTGCTGCTCCTGCTCGAGCCAGTTCACAGGAAAAAGGAAAAAAAATCTATTCACATTACTCGAAGCCGGAATTTACAACTCGGGACAATGAAGGTAAACAAAAGCAGGCTGAGTTGAATGCTGCTTATGTAATTCCATCCATGCATTTGCACATTCCAGCCCGTACAGTACAGTATATGCCATGAACGTACAGTACAGTATAACGCTTACGGTCACTCCAAAACATCTCTCTAAATTTACCATTCCTCTCCAGTTGCATTATCACTAAGGTGTATCAAGATCTCCACAAGATCCCCAAATTCACCAAGGTCTGATTATATGAAATCCGAATTCTTGGGAATGTACCTCTGATCTCGGATCAGATATCACCTAAGGACAAAGAAGATAAACAAGCTACCCCATTCTCCTCTAAAGTCTTAACTGGATACATTGACTCTCACGAGTCCAAAAACAACGATATTAGATGAAGTCTTTTTCATATCAGTCTGTTTTTATTTGCTGGACCAAGTTGAAAAGGAGTGAAATTGGATTATTCTGCGCAATGGCTCATAAGAAGCTGCAGTTGTTTAAAATTCCACTTTGACAGCTACATTATTTAAGCCTTTACTAAGACAGGATTGGGTGTTCTTTCATTTTAGAACACCAACAGGATGTTTTGAACGTAAATGGCTCCAGAAGAAATAAGCTGAGAATGAGGAGTGAAAATATTTCCTACCGAAACATGTTATTTCAGCTGAGGATGTGGGTGTGTGAGATACATAAACACTATCAATCTCAAGCTCTGGAAAAGTTTCAGAATACCTAAATGAACCGTAATAACACAACGGTTAACACAACTATAAACAACAGGAAATGAAAAAGAAGGGTTCTATAACTTTTGTCTCGGTATTAGACATGTACTCAGACACGTCAGAGTCAAAACAAAAAAAGAAAAAAACGGACCGTGTAAAAATATGATTTTTAAATAGTACGTTTGTTTGTTTGTTTTATAATTAGACTTGGAATATTGTGCCTCGGTAATGTACCTCTAAAATTCTCTCAAATCTCAAATAAGTGATAAAAATCACTTATATTCATTAATTTCCGATATGAAAACACAATTACTTTCAAAACATTAGCGTTGCAATTTATACTTTAATCCCTTAAATGATTTTTTTACTTCCAATCCTTGTTTAAAACACTGAATTATCATATCTTTCAATATTGCCTCTAGCTTACCTTTCTCCGCAAGTCCCGATTTGTACATTAAGCATAACACACACTTGATCATGTACAGTAGGATCACATTCAAACACCAACATAATAACATTAACTCATTCATTCAATTATCTTCTGTCATCTTTTTTTATTACACTGGAAACACTGGATGTAAGGTTGGAATACCAGCTGTTCTTGCATTTACATGTATGAGAAATTTAGAATGGCCAATACACCCTGAGCATGTTTTTGCCATGTGGAAGGAAACCAGAGAACCCTGAGGAAACTCGGGCAATCAAGTGGAGGACAAGAACATCCACTCTTAGGAAAAATGTCTTACTCAAAGTTTTTGTTTATGTGTTCGTTATTGTGTAAAAAAGGGGTTAGCATTGTCGCCTTGCACCTCCAGAATCCGGGTTCCATCCCAGCCTCAGGGTCTGTGTGCATGGAGTTTGATTGTTCTCTCCATGCTTCGTGGGTTTCCTCCAGGTACTCCGGTTTCCTCCCACAGTCCAAAAACCTGCATATTAGGCTGACCGGCATTTCCAATGTGCCCGTAATGTGTAAAGGTTGACCAGCGGTCCTACCACGGTTGTAAGAATGGGGAAAAATACAGTGGTCATCATTAACCCACAATGGTTAACATTGGCCTCCACGATCACTAGTTGGACTACAGAGGTTCCGAGATGGATGGATACAGTAGATTGTCCATAATGAACTGCATTTGAAACCCTCCCTGGCACGAGTTGTAAAGTTTACCATTGACATTTAAAGTGATCTCCCAGAGTGACTATGTTAAAGGCAAACCTAAACCCAATACAGCACAGGCTCTGACTTTTGATTTATTTTTTAACCAGACACTGTGTTTAACATACGATCCTTTGTCTGTCTGAACTATCTGAGACTGAAATTCCATCACCTGGCTCGGATCTGCTCATGAGTCCACAGTGGTGACAGCTCCTCCACCTGGGTCATTCCAACACCTTGTCTTGGTCCTAATATCTATTCCTTCCAAGTAACCTCTTGGAGGACTATCTAAAACTTCTGAGAATATAGAAGGGCTTATTTTTTTCTCCCTTTTAAAGTAACCTCAAATAGCAAGTGATATGCAAACCGTATCAGTATCCATAACCTAACTAAACTGGTATGGTGTGGTTGCACGGTGGAAATGTGCTGTCCTGTTGAGATTGATCTCATCTCCTAAGCGAGTGGTATTTTTTTTTTTTTTATAAAATCAGTTACCAAATAAAATGAAAATAAATCTTTGTCTTGGGACATGCCAGATCTTTTGTTGTGACATTTATTCGATCTGAGACAGTAGACATGCTTCTAGACATCGAGATGAATAACGATGAGTTGCACGTTTCTTGAGGTGAAAAGCATGAGGCGTAGTGATGGACTGGCATCCCGTGCAACAAGTATTCCTTATTTGTTAAATGAAGACGTGTAGACTAAACAAATAACAACACTATCTAACTGTATGGTTCAAAAGATCAGCTCAGCTCCAGCACATTCTCCTGCGCCAAAACGTGACATGGGTGGATTCAATCAGTGGTGAGTTGTTCCCACACAGATTATCCAGATTCTAGATACATTTCTTACATTCCAACTAGGTATCTCTGGATCTCTGTAGCACAGAACCATGTAACTCTCGGCAGCAGCACTCGGAGGGCTTCCAAGCTCCTGTGGAACCCAGGACGAACCATCAAACAAGAGCACAGGTGAGTGGGCAACCAACGCTCCAGACGTAAACACCCGAGAACGTTTCCGTGGTGGACAAGTTCACCAAGCTCAGGCAAGAACAGAAACAACCTGATGTTTCTTTGTTTTTGGATCAAATAATTTTCTCACCATCAGACAAAAATATCTCCCAATCTCTCTCTCTCTCTCTCTCTCTCTCTCTCTCTCGCTCGCTCTATCCATACCAAACTGGAGCAGGCTGCCATGTTCACGTTCCTCACAAGCACGCCTGAGAGCTCATTTATCTTTATTATGTGTCTTTGGCTTAAGGGCTAATCAGAGTCTTCATGAGAACTCAGATCTCCCTTAAAACTGCTGACATGTTTCCATGTTCCCTCCGGGATCCTCCCTGCTTCCACACTGAGTCGCATGTGTTAAGGTGGAGCCCCTGGTACATATTTTCCAAACCAGACTAATTACTCTAATCTAAGCCAGTAATTAGTACCATACTGCCCGGCTTGCCCAAAAACAATGCCCAGAAATCACCTGGAAATGCTATAACTAGTATGTAACACAAACAAAATCTCATGTAATCAAACAGAATTAATCACACAGGCAATCAACAACGGAAGAGACAACATAGTCCAACATACAACATGATTAGAAGATTGTTCCTGTATAAACATTCACAAATTATGCTAATAAGACGAGATGCTGTGCATCGCGTTTGTCGTTTCTTTCCATGTCTGTAAGATCGCTGGGATGAGAATTTTTTTAAGGATGGAAACTGTGCACCCATAACTTTGTAATCCTCTTGGCCGGTTTTTCTCGGGGAAACAAAGCCTCTGTATTCTCTTTGTGAGGGTGGAAGCACATGTTTGATACTATCAGACTGTACAAATGACTGGAGTATAATAAGGGGTAATTATGTTTTGGCATTCCGTACATGCTTATGTTAACTAAATTAAACCAAGGGTCCATGGCACATTGAGAACTTACTGTATACTCTGAAAACTATAGCTCTCCTCTTGTTCTTTCTCCAGGGAAAAAAACACTCTCTTACTGTATCTCCAAATATTTACCATCTCAACCTCGGCCAGTTCAGGCAAGAACAACATGCATGTGCTTGTGTGTGTGTGTGTGTGTGTGTGTTTTTTTTTTTTTCAAGTGTCCCCTTAAGTCATAAGCAGGAAATAAGGCTCTGTTGAGGTCAAGAAATGGCGGACAATAGAAACATGGCCACTAAGATCTTAGATCTCCACACTTGCATAAACACGCAGGCCTTTTTTTCATGCGGACTTTTATGTTTATCCAGGCTGAAATAATCCATGCGTCTGGCACGCCATCGCTGAAAGGTGCTCTTGCCAATATTCAGAGTCCAAATCACATCCACTTTCCATAACCAAAAACAGAACGATTACCCAAATACAGGTAAGGCATTGAGTGCCAGAGAGCATAAAAAAAAGCGCTGTTTTTTTTTGTAATAAAAAAATATCCATGGAACGGCATGTAGCTTGTGCAAAATCCTGCGTTCTTGACTGACGGTACCACCCTCCTCCTCTCTGTCTCCCACTTGTTTACTCACCTCATAGTCTGTAGTGAATGAAATTTGTAGCAACAGCCTAATCAAATGTTTTAGGCCATAATATTTATAAGCACAAATGCTAAGCATGCTTCTGAAGAGTATTTATTAGTTTGGAAAAGAGCAAATTAGAAAAAAAAATGGCATTTTACCGACATCATAAACTCTGGTTAACTCATAAATGAATACAATTTGTTATATATAGCTTATAGTTATATATAAGGGAACAGTTAGTCCCAGGTTGACTTGAACACCTCTTGTACTGTATACTGTATACATGTTCAAGCCAAACTAATCGGTCAATTCATTTTTTTTAGCAGTATATGTATTTTGTCTGAATTTGTTATTTATCATCTGTCTAACTCGCTCACTCATTCATCATCTGTATCGCTTTATCCTGTATACAGGGTTACAGAGGGGTCTGGAGCATCTCCCAGGAGACTTAGGGCACGAGGCGGGGTACACCGGGACAAATTGCCCGTAGTGTGTTTTTTTACACTATGGGCAATTTGGGTAACGTTCAATTAGCCTAATCTTCATGTCTTTGGACTGTAGGAAGAATCCAGAGTACACGAACCTGGGAATCGAACCTGGTCGGGAATCGAACCCGGATCCTGGAGGTGCAAGATGACCGTGCTAACCACAAAGCCACAGTGCCGCCTATCATCTGTCTATTGTTTATTATTATTAAGCTAGGTTAATAAAAGCATAATGCCTAGATGTATTATTATTATTATTATTATTATTATTATTAATAATAATAATAATAGCGGCGGCGCGGTGGTGTAGTGGTTAGCACTGTCGCCTTGCACCTCCAGGGTCCGGGTTCGATTCCCCAGCCAGGCTCGATTCCCGTCTCTGTGTGCATGGAGTTTGCATGTTCTCCCCGTGCTTGGTGGGTTTCCTCCGGGTACTCCGGTTTCCTCCCACAGTCCAAAGATATGCAGGTTAGGCTAATTGGCGTTCCTAAATTGCCCGTAGTGTGTGATTGGGTGTGTGAGTGTGTGTACTGTATGTGTGTGTGCCCTGCGATGGATTGGCACCCTGTCCAGGGTGTACCCCGCCTAGTGCCCGAAGTCTCCTGGGATAGGCTCCAGGTCCCCCGCGACCCTGAACACAGGATTAAGCGGTATAGAAGATGAATGAATGAATAATAATAGCTATATTGGAGCAGTAGTGGTTGCTCATGCAGTTGAGGCTCTGGCTTGCTGATCAGGAGGGCTTGCGTTCAAGCCCCAACAAAACGTAGTGAAAGGGTTGAAAGGGTAAACCAAATAGGGAATGCCAGGAAAAAAAGGACCATTCAAACTTGGGCCTACCCTCACTTGATGTTTTGTTTTCATCATCTTTTCCGAACCCCAGTTCAACAAAATAAACAAATATAGAAACCAAGGAGAACAGGATGTCACTTCTTAGTAGTGATGACGTTACAATGATTTACACATAAACATTATAAAGGCCAAGATGAAGTGATCAATGCTGCATCCATGCACTGTCAGAAATAAAGATAGCATAATATAGTGTCCCTTTAAAATATTTGACTTTGACATTTGACTTTAAGCCCAAAAATCGTAGGCATTATGATTCCAACCATACACTTCTTTCCAAATTTTGAATGCTGCAATGTGATTGGATGGTTCTATGTTGTTGTTGTTTATTTCAACGAACTGTGAATCAATGTCAATGTCAACAGGTTAATAGAAACTATAGTTATTAACAGCGAGTCATGAGCCTGTAGGTTTGCACTCACAGTCCAACAACCTTATGTAATGAGCGTACGGTGCTGTAGCAGGTTGGGGAGGGCACACTGGCTTAGAGAAATGTCCAGACTCTCTAGCAACAGAATGTGGATTATTACGCCAAAAGTTGATCTGTTGTTGAGAGATTATAGACCAATTGAAGACAAGTAGTGAAACCCAAGAGCTTTAGGGTGTGAATAAAAGTGAATAAAAACAGAGGATGAGGTCAGTCAGCGCTGGTTACATCCAGTCCCATTTGGCTGCCTCATACGCTACTACACAGCAAACCTCCTGCAGTTTACACATTACTAAACCTTGCGAAAGACTGAACATCTTACATTTGTGTGCAAACTGACAGGTAGAGTGGCAGGTTGAGGCAAGACAAAAGTATTAGCCAGTCAAAGTGGCATTTAGTTCTCTGGGGAGGAAGAGTTATGATCTCGGGGGGGGAAAAAACAAACCCTTAATGGGCTGTTGACGATATGCATTTCACTTACGGAGGCGATTGACATTAAGATACGTTCTCAAGAACGGCTTTGCTCCAACATACAGTATTAATCCTTATTACGGACGTGATACTGTCACTAATCGAATAAAACGATAACAATTCTTCACTGGGAAGAAGAATACGGAGATAGTGTACTTTACCATAGTTCGACTGCATGGTACAGTAAAACTATTGAATATCGAATTATTGAATATTGAATAACACTGTGCTAAAAATTTGAGTACAAGAAGTCTCTGGAATAACAAGAATCTTTCACACTTTGTCTTTAAACAGCTTCCTTTAGTTTTTCCTCCCTCATGTTGTATCAGTACAGATATGGCTTTCCTGTCATTATTTAACTGTCAGGTCAATAAATCAAATTCAAACGCAAACAAGTTCCAAGGTGATTTTCTCCCAAAATGGGCCTGCTTCATATAAACATTCCAGAGAGAAACATCGTCTGATAAGAGCACCACGCACATGGAGTTTAGGACAGGGTGGGGTCTGGGAATTGGGGGTTATTGGGGCAGTGCAGAACTCTTCCCATGCCTCCTATTCCCATGCACACCACAGCACAGTAACACCCCCTTCGTCTTGTCGATCATTCCCATGAAAAAAAAATTTTTTTTTTACATTTTGTTCTGCAATGCAGGGAGTGACGTTCGTGCTGCACATGATCACTGATGCAACATCACTAAATCCTTCATGAGGCCCATGGCACAATCAGTCCCTGGACCTGTTTTTCTCAGAATTAGTGAAAACAAGCCCTGCGTGCATATCATCCATCAATCCGAGACAGAACAAGTCTCCCGAGACGGCATTACGCTGTGGATTTTAGCTTGCAGAACCCCTCTCGGGCTGAGCTTGGCTTTCATTCTCATGACAGGAGATGGATAACATTTACTTGCAGGGTAGAGTGGCTCAGGCAAAGAGGTGGGCGATGCTCAGGGGAAAATGTAGAAATGACCATGAATATTATGTATTCTTGTAAATGTACAGTATGTGAGACAGCAGAAAGTTGAAAAGCTGTAGCAAGATAAAAAAAAAAAAAAGAAGAAAAGATCACATCGACTCAAGCGTCTGGGCCAACTTTAATATTCGTTGTTGTTTTCATGATAACAAACTGAATGAAAAGAGGATGTTTACTACAGGTTTCCAGGCAACAGTTGTCTGAAAAACAGCTCGAAACCGATTTTAACGCTGCGTATGCAGGATGGAAAACAACAGAGGGGAAACTGTCATGCTGTAGACCAAGTCACGTCCAGCCGGTGGGAAGTAAAACAGGAATAAATATCCATGTGGTGAGCAATGAAAGGCCAAACTACAGTATGGCAGTGCTCTGAGAGTAATCTTCTGCGATCGACCATCTCTGATTGGAGCTTCCCGCAGAACATATGGAAGCAATCGAGATACATAGCCGCTACTACGAGATGACAGATTGAGCTATGTGAGGGAATAACAGTATCTACACTGCTTACATTCATACAGACTAAGTGAGACCTGACTGGAAGTATCAAGTCAATCAGTCATGTCCAGCTGTTTGATGGGACCCATGCTGAATTTTGACAGTCATGGGTTTCAAAAGCATACCAAAGTGATGGAAAAGAAAAGATGTTGTGGCCAGTGATCATTATTTCCTGGCTGCAAGGCCAGTTTGGACTAATGTGACGTAACATCACTTCATAATGGTGGTAAAGCACTGAGATGTGAAGATCACTCAACTTGAACGGCTGGCTTACAACAATGCTCCAATTGACCTCGTATGTACAGTACAGTACATTTGTACTCCTCAGACTGGACGACCGCAGAAAAACCAAGAGATAGAAAAAAAAATTCATACCATAATGTATTCTTTCCTCTATTGATTTGGTCAAGCCGTTTGTTTGCTTGTAATGTCTCCATCTCATGCCAGTAGCATTACCGAGTGTGGGTCACATTGCCTGGTTGTTCTGGCTTTGGAGACCACACTGGACAAGCTGTGACCACAGCACTTTGGACTGTTCTCATGATTAATGTGCTTCTTTAAGTAAGTGATTTTTCTTCTCTTTCTTTTTTAATCAGCATAAGCATTTCTGCTTATAATGCAAAAACATACCAAGGACCAGTATTGAGCAGTCTGTATATAAAATTGGACCAAAATTAAATTCAGGATGTTTTCACTAATCCTGCCCCTAAATGACTTCCTCTGGCACCCTGAACAATGCTTGAGGTTGCCAAGCCTCTAGAGCTGACGTAGAGCCAATTTCGGAAAAATGTTCCGAGCAAAAGCAAATCCTAATCCATTTTCCTTAATGAAAATGTCTATATGGGCAGGGTGGAGCTAATATATAAAAGTATAGACCTTACATATCATATCTCTCGTCACCCACTTTGGAATTTAATGGCGCTGCCAACCCATCTGTATGATATTAGCAAAGAAACCGACTAAATATATACTGTAGGCTATAAGACGACCAAGGCTATATGTTACAGTCCCAATTTCCCAGCCAGAAGGCGCCATTATTTTACACTAGGACATAAGAGAAATGCCAGGTACTCTGATGGAATGGCTATGAGGCCATCTTATCAAAGTATACTCACTTAACATAAATCTTAACCACGGAAGTGAAGTTGCGGAGCCATTTTTTTTCGACTGAATTCATACTGTAGCATAATCCTCGGTAAGGAAGTAACCAAGCCACTATCTTTCCTCCTTTTCCCCACATTGGGAATAAAACACTTCATTTATATTCCGAGAGCATTTCCAATTTCGTTCCTGCCATTTGTATCTCTCTACTCCTGTGCCTCTCCGACCGTATTGCACTTCATCAATGACAGATTTCGTGCCATGCCTTTCTACCAAACTGCACCCATAAACCATTGGCCCAGATGGCTGCGGTTTGCTTTTAAACAGCAAAGAAACTCGTGCAGTTGAGTAGGAACAGAGCCGTGAAGATGCCCCTAAATCACACGTTTTTCCTCCCGACACCTTTTTCGTGCAGAGGGATATCTAAAGCGTGCATTCCAGCCTCTAACAGCGAGCCATCCTGGCCCTAAACACACGAATTTACGAGAAGGCCTTCCTTCCTCGCCTCCCTCCTGTGAGAGCTGCAGGACTGAGTGATGCCTTATCGCCTCTGAAGATTTTCTGCTAATTTACTGTGACCTTGTAAAAGTGCGACCTTTGCCCATGAAACACTCTTCTCCCCCTCTCCCACTCTGCTTGATTCTGAAACTTTTCAGCTGTCTTTTCTGGATTCCATCAGCTGGCACGGAGCTTTCCCATTTTCACACGACGTGTCACCGGGGAATGCTGACATCTTCAAGGTATTTTCTCAGCATGGATTGATGGTAGCCACCGAACTTCTTTGGACCAAGCAGATGTACTATATGGGGAGGAGGATCAGATCTGTTAACGAGCACATAACTGCACAGAGGAGATAATGGAGTCAAACAGCCTACAAAAACAAACATGGTGCGTTGTAAAACTGAGACGTTTCTATAGCCTCATAATGATGCTTTTATTTTGCAAGTAACCAATGATGAAGGAAGAGGAACGGTATCTTTTATTCTACGGGAACTTTTCACCGTCATATGGGAGTAAAATAGTAGACGTCATAAAAATCTCTTGCTTTATCAGACTGTGCAATTACTAGAGCCAGAAGATCTTCAAAGCCATCTTGTTAGTAGTGCTGAAACATGGCGCAAGAATGTAAACAAAGACGCAGAACATTCGAACCATCAGACTGACATCAACGTAACCCATGTGAATTCCACAATGACCTAAAATTCGTTTCGCATCGGGTTTCTTTCAGTTCCACCAGCTTAGGAAACAGAAAGCATACCGATGTGTATAAGTCATGCAAAAAAACTAGGCGAATTTATATTATACTGGCAGCTTACAGTATATAGCATCACCGAACAGATCTTCCCGTCACGGGATGAAATGATCCGTGAACTTTCATAATGGGCCATTTCTAAACATACATTTATCAAACAAAAGTTTCTACGGGACAATAGAAAGGCACTGCATTCCTGCCATACGTTCTCAGAAGAACATCAGTAAACCACACGTGCATTATGTTTGACAAGAACCATCGTCACTGAATACAAATATGTTAGTTTCAAATCTCAAGTACCCCTTATTCACATTATTGCATCAGGTCAATAACCTAAAATCGTGTTCCGGGAAAACATAAAAAGCTGTTAGCGGGCTCTGTTCGAATCCCTCTTCCTTGTCGTACCGCACACATTGTGTTATCTACTCCCTCAGCCAGCAGACTGGTGAAGTTTTTATTGCATGAGGGTATGTGTTATGACATGCACGGTTGCTGCGCAATGCATGGATACAGATGATGAAGAGAAATGCTTAACACAAAGCCAACATTAAAGTCCACCTTTGGATTCCCGCCAAAAGATGATATTCAGCTTTCCCATGCATACAGTAGCCTTTCCCACATACTAACCCTAACCCTAACCATACTAACCCTAACCCTAACCATACTAACCCTAACCCTAACCATACTAACCCTAACCCTAACCATACTAACCCTAACCCTAACCATACTAACCCTAACCCTAACCATACTAACCCTAACCCTAACCATACTAACCCTAACCCTAAGCTAGCGCAGAAGTAAGGCGGAACGAACTGCTTTACGTTGATTTGGACTATTTTAAATCCGCGTGGATGCAGTAAGTGGAACTACGATAGCTATACTGGAAAACTAAAAAACGGCGCTGGAGATAAAGGGGTGCGAACATGCTAGTAAGTAGCATACATACAGTAAGTAGCGCAGTCATTACAAGAAGTGAGTCAGAAAGCTAGACTTATAACAAAACAATGTGGCTCATTCTCTTTAGTTCCGATTAAGATTTTGGGTAAATCTGACTTAAACCTTTCTTTCCTCCCTTCATTTCAGCTAAACCAGTCCTAATTGCACTACAAGTCATGCCAAAAACACTAACCGTGAGACGTTTCCCATGGTTGAATGGAACAGATAGAGAAGACGGCCTGGTTTTATTGCAGTAAACGGGTTTGTGTCAGCTGATATACAGTATGTGGGTATTTAGGGTCAAGGTGGGGACACGGCCGGGGACTGCAGCAGAAGCAGAAGTGTATTCCGTTGATTAAGTTAAGCATCAGATATTAATTAAGGTCTTTTTTACGACTGAGACATTAGGATGACTTATACAGTACCATAGTGCTGACGAATGCTCGATCCAGTAGGTCCAGGCACAAAGTTTATATTAATACTACCTTATTCGTATTAGCTTCAGGAATGGTGTGACTACAGCACACTGACCAAGCTATCTGTCTAGCAGGGACAGAAAAGGCACGCGCACGCACACACACACACACACACACTCAGACAGCCAGTAGCAGACAGCATGCCGCAGGGGGACACTATTGTCTTCTCTTTAACAGCAGCTTTGTCATGCTGTCAAGTGCAGTTGTTACAGTAGAAAGGAAAGACAACCCGCTCGCTGTTGTCACAAATTAGCCCTGAGTGCCCTTAGTGTGGGATAACACTCTCACTTTCACCCCCAAACAATACCGATGCTTATAGCAGACACAGCGTCTGAGCCGCAATGGGGAATGCCTGCCCTGGGGCTAAATCCTCCATAACACACACACACACACACATGCAACTAATATTGAGAATAACAGAATGAAACATTTTGTATTTCAATATACTGCATTACCAAAAGCAAAATCGAACATTTGTGTATAAAGTAAATCCGAACATATGCACAGATCCGGAAAAGACAGAAAAAACATAATCCACATACTGTACATAAACAGAGGGCGAAACTTTTCTGTCATCTCAGCTATAAGTGCAATCACCTTGGCTTACTACGGACTGTCTGAACTCTTTCCTTTTTTAAAAAAAAAAAGTGATAAGCATTTATTCCAACAACACGGTGAAACGAGACAGACAGCATTTCCCTTTAGATTGTGCTTACTCATTTCGAGATCCTGTACTGTACGTCCCACCATTACTAAGCGAGAACGAAAAGCCTCCGCAGTTCCTGTAGCCTTCTGGACCTCCGTCCTTCAGTCTACCGGCTACGATCCCACGCTCTCGACCATCAACAACATCTCTACACGCCGATGTTCTCACATCTTGAGTGTGCGTACTGTACATGCGGAGCCTGGCAGATCGCCGCCTCCTCACCGGTCAGTTGCACACGTGCCGTCTGAGAATACTTACACAGCGGCTTTACAAAGAA